>CM035422.1:29231786-29684286 GCA_020310875.1 Ceratopteris richardii
AAATTTATGCATAGAGGGAAGTGGATGTAAGTGAAGATCTTGCACTAGTGTATAAGATATAAAATCATGCAAACTACCATCGTCATGTAAAATATTAACAAATTTACCATTAATAGTACCTTGCATGCAAAGTAAAGAATGGATAGAAATTTTTTTACCTAAGGTACTTAGATCCTTTTCCAATGCTTCTTTGGTCCAATCAGGTTGAGTGTCTTCATGAATTACCTCCATGTTATGTACTTTAGTTACAACAGGTTTCATATCGCTAGTTTGTAGCCTACATTTAGCTCTACTATGAGCAAACTTACCACAATGCCAGCAAGTGATACGGGGCCTCTTTTATTGAGCATCCATCATCGTAGTGTGAAAGGTTGGAGGTTTTATAGGTTGAAAGGGGTTGTCTTGGGTACTGGTGAGAAATTGGATTGAGGAGGGTGTTGTAGGCATGAAAGCGATCGATTGGTGGATCAAGTCGAACGTCGATTATATGGCACACACAGGGTGCTTCTGGGTGGCTCAGGCGAGCACAAACACGTGATCTTGATACATGCTACTCATACAAGGGCAGACATCTCATATAGTGTGGGAGTGCTTAGTTAGTTCATGCACTCACCGAGAAGACCACACATGGATGCGGCTAAGAGAGTACTTAAGTATCTCAAAGGTACAATCAACAAAGGTATATTCTATCCTTACTCTTCAGATTTGGATATCAAAATCTACTCAGATGCAGATTGGGCAGGAGCTAAGGATGATAGAAAAAGTACATCTGGTTACTTAGCATTTGCAGATTCAAAGCTAGTGTCATGGAGTTCCAAGAAGCAACCAATAGTTGCTTTATCCTCAATTGAAGCAGAGTACAGAGGCTTGAACATAGCAACTCAAGAGGCAATATGGTTAAAAGCATTGTATACAAATTTGGGACTAGTGAGTTCCAAACCTCACATATTTGGAGATAATGTAAGCTCCATGCATCTAGCGGAAAATCCTATTTTCCATGTGAGAACCAAGAATATAGAAGTCCATTACCACTTCATCAGGGAGAATCTCATGGCAAAGGAGATTGACATTTCTTTTGTTCCAACTGAAAGGCAAGTAGCAGATATGATGACGAAGGCACTTGATGGAATAAAGTTTTGTAGATTCAAAGCTATGGCAGGTATTCAACCTATCAGAGAATGAAGACTCAAGCATACTTTAGCTTGAGGGGGAGCTGTTGGAACATCAAGCTTACACTATGCTTGAGGTGGATTTGATCTACATCAAAGGCTATCGCGTCGAAAGAATATCCGTTGGAGAGTTCTTTTTCATATGCTCATTTATTGTATTTTTTTGAGAGATTTTTGATGGTTCATTTACCGTTGTAAAAGCCTTGAGCTTTACACATGTAAAGGTAGAAAGATAGAGCCAAACTCCCACGAATTTTTGGTGGTTGAAGTTGCATTCAATCAAGAAATCAATCACCTAAAAGTAGATCAAACTAGATCTTCACTTTTCCTAGATTATAGGAAAGTGAATTGATTCCCTCCAACAACCATTCCCACCTTCATTTGAATTCAAATTTCACTTGTAAAAGTCTTGGAACACTCCTAGAGTCTATATAAATACTTGAAATTTCAAATTTCACTTATACATTACATGGAAGCAATATACATACACTTGTGACCATCATTGTCTTGCTCCTTCAATTCTCTACATCATCTTCTTCACCAATAGTAATCTTGCAGAGGTTGTTGCTCTCTCTCTAGAGCTCCAAATTGAGTGCAAGATGGCTCATTGGAAATTTATAAGTGTCTAGTTTATGCTTATAAATTTTCAAAGCATTTGGTTCAGTAGATTGGGAGAAATCTGAGTTTTTCTGTCTCGGGGTCAATCTCTATGTATTCCTAAAAAATAGGAAGTACCACCGGTGAATGTCGCATTCATTCCTATAGCATATTTTTCTTATTCCTTATACTTTTGTGCATTCTATACACTCAACCCTATGTTCATCACTCCCATAAAAGGATTTTTTCTAATTGTAATCACGCTGGTCACTATGGGCATTTGAAGTTCCTTGTCTCTTCCATAGATAGTAAGTTTTTTTGAGCTAGTCGACCCGCGAACCTATCTGTTTTGTATCGACTCATTCTCATTGATGCTCCAAAGTACATAGTGTGTTTCCTTGCACTTATTGCATGCCTATAAGGTATATTTGAGTCTCCATAATCTCAAGGGCTGGTCTTGTGCCGGTTGGCTTGACCAAACTTCGTCACTTCGAAACGCACTTTTCTACCTTCTACAAGCTTCTCCAAGTTCTTTCAGAAATGCATGAAAAGAGATTCTATAAACAATTGAAACATAAATAAAGTAAAGAATTCTTTCACTTAATTTATTTTTGTACTCTGTATTTTTGTTATTTTTGTGTCGGTCAGAAATCAATGGTTGATTTAATAAATGCTTAATAGACTGTTGTTCTATTTTAGTTAGAACTTTAGAACCCATAAGGTAATGTTTCCAAATTTTTAAAGCATGCACAACAACTAAAAGTTCCTTATCATATCTACTATAATTCTTTTCAGAAAGTTTAAGTTTCCTACTTTCAAATGCAATGGGATGGTCATTTTTCATTAATACAGCACTTATTGTCCGGGGAGCACTAGATTGTGCCCTCTAACTAGACTAGACAAGATTTTGGAATTATACTTTTGATTACAAGATCACCCACGTAGGGGGAATACTAAAAAAATATGTATCTGATACAAGAAGTCCCACAACTCGAGATTGACAGGTATGGATAACTAGAATAGAGATGTTACAAGAGATCCTACAACCCAAGACTGTAGGTATGAAGCAAGATATCTGGATTACAAGAACTCCCTTCAAGAAAGAAGATAAACTAGATACAATAAATAACTAGACAAGATCTCACACTACAAGATTAAAATAGGATGCAATATGATGTCCAAGATACTAGAAGAAAAAAAACTAGAACAAGGCATAAGACAAGAACTCAAATAGGAACTTGGAAAGTGCTTACTTAAAGCTTGTGGCTCCTTGAGCTCTCAAGACTTGTATTCGCAACATTGAGGATGTATGTGGCCAAGCCCTACTTATATAGGTGATTAAGGGTAGTTATTAAAGGTGGTTATGACCTAATGATGTCATTGATGATGTTAGCAATCTGAAGAAGACCTCTAGATATCATAATTTACCAATTAGACAGTCAACCCGCCCAGATAGGACAGACAAGTTCGGCAATGTGATCTCAGAGGCTGACATAGGTGACATAGAGCAAGGGAACTTAGGAAGAGAGCCGAGAACTCCCTGAGGCAAATCAGTCCTGACTATAATTATCACTCCGGAATGGGTTCCTCAAGACAATAAGAGTATAGATCTGCTCTTAAATCAAGAGACCGATGAGGACTTTTGGATGTATAAGCCTGACCAGCCTAAGGAAGTAGGAATGCTTACAATCTATGAGTTTAAAGATCCGGATAGCCTAGGCAAAGTGACTTATTTAGACAATACTTCAGAGAGGATCTTTGTGGTTTCAGAGCATGATAGGCATGCCTACACTTGAAAGGATGAATTCGTGTTTCCACAACCAAGATCTAGCATCTCATTTGGTCACCAAGGAGCTCAAACATCCCAAGCTCATGGAGCTCAAAGGGACAGGAGTAGAGATAGACCTGAGGTAAGCTTTGCTAACCCACTAGGAAGAGAAAGAGTGAGAATAGAGATGAGTAGAATGGAAAATGAGAGACTTAAAGACCTAAGGAATCAAAGAAATATAGACAAATTCCCTTTGCCAAGGCCTACAGAACACAGGAAGACCTTGAGGCCAACACAACTAGTTAATTCCATGAAGAATTGCTTCGATGGCACTAGAGATCCATATGATCATGTGGCAGAATTTAGACAAGTCTTGAGAGCTGAGCAAGTCAATGACCTCTTCACGCAGTATAATGCATTTGGTCTAACTCTCAAGAACACAGCCCTTACATGGTTTCAACCAGTACATGAGAGGCAATTTAGGAACATAGACCAACTTCTAGAAGCTTTCATCATGGAGTTTTCTAAGAGTGGTATAAGACACAACACCTCCTCACTGATCCATAGCTTCAAACAAACACCTCAAGAGACAGTGAGACTTGGAGGAAGAAGATTTAGGCAATACTTAGAGAGATGCCCAACACCAGAGTTACCCACTTTAACCAAACAAGTCGCCTTATTTCTAGACGGATTGTTAAGTACCAAACTAAGATCATATGTGTACTTAAAGGACCCTAGATCCATAGAAGAGTGTGTACACATGTGTATAGACATTGAGGATAACCTAGGGGAGGAATTAGAGCTTTCAAAGATCTATAAAGATTTAGATAATTCAACCTTAGTAGCCAATACTGCACAATAGAGAGAAGGTACACTAACCACACCGCACAAGATTTCCCATACAACAAGCAAGCAATTAGGAAAAATTATCCACAGCTGTAACCACAGCAAGGAAGATACCAAAACCAGTACCCACCTCAATAGTATGCTAGGCCTCAACAACCCTACCACCCACAATATCAGGCTCAACAAAGACCTCAACTAGTTTTATCCCAACAACCCCCTCGTCCAGCCAATGTGATTCCAGTGAAGTATGTAGCGATATAAGAAAATCTGAATAGAGCGTTAGTGCCAGTAACTCCATTACTATTTGAGATCATAGTTTTGACTCTACTCATATTGATAGCCCACAGGCTTACTATATGCACTCACTGGAGCATAATGAGGCCTACTATTATGAAGAACCAAGTGAACCTAGTTGGGAACCAGATTATGCAAATGTCATGTATGCAAACCCCAACCCGAGACCTCAACTTAGGCACATAAGACCCCCATTTCCTAGAGGACCATGTTACCAATGTCAGGGAGATCACCTCATTCGTGATTGCCCCATGCCTATGCCTACACAACCCCAATCTATGACAATTCAAGGCTTTTGTCCAGATTGTGGGAAGGAGCACTTGTTGCGAGGGTGTCCCAAGAACCCGATCAATATGCCAAAAATCACTCCTATCAATGTTATTGGGTTAGTGGTAGACTCCCCTAGTAGTGTGACTTCCACGACCCCAGTACAAGTCATCACGAGAGCTCAGACACTTAAGCAAAACCAAAACTTAGGCCAAGAAAAGAGCTCTGAGGTTAGTGAGACTGAGAGTCAAAATAAGAAGAGGATAAAAGCTTGGAGGGATAGTCGAGAGAGAATGAAAAGGCAATGGGCGAGGAAGATGAGCAAACTTGAGGAAAGCTTGAGAGAGACGAAGGCCAAAATAATTGAGCTCACATCTCAAAGGCACTCTTACACAAATCCACCACCACCTCTCCCATTACCATCCCCATCACCTTCCATCCCACAACCTTCTCATCCACTACCTTCTAACCCCCCTCATCCAATTCCTCCACCACCTAGAGTAGGATGAGTCCTAGCAGATCCCACTCCAGAAGACCTAGACATGATGCTTAAAGTGTATTAGGCTAGAATCCAAGAAGGGCCAAATGTGACAGTTCATGAGAAATGTTACCCTAGAGCTGACCTAGAGATAGAAAGAACCAAGCTTTGTGCAAAGATGGTAGAATTGGCTCAAACCATGTTTGAAGCCAGTCATTTCTTCAACTACTCTAGTTCAGCTAAGACACAGTTGCACTTTGATGGACTGTTAGAGAGATTGGAGAGCTTAATTGCAAGATTTGGCAAGGAAACCACCTCCCAAGGAAGGGTCAATGCAAGTGAAAGAATAAGCATCCCCCAGGAAGCTTATATGCCTAATTCCATAGAACCAAACACATCTACATCTATGAACCGATATTCCCTAGAATTCCTAAGGGAGATTTAGGAAGAGAAATGGGCAAAAGAAAGTGAGAATCTGCCTCCCATTGAACTTGTGGATGACCTACATGATCAATTCTCGCAAGATATTCCCTCTATCTATGGAGAGCAGGAGAGTGCCCAATCTCTTGAGAGATTAGATTTTGAGTCTAATTCCTTACAGGAACTACCTCATTTCACTGGCCCATGGTCCTAATAAGAAATGAAGACTCAATCATACCTAAGAATACGAAGGTAGTAAAGAACACTAAAGTGCAGTGCAAATCAATGTCACTTTAGAAGAGCTACTCAAGGTTAAGCTAGACTTATGGAAACATGTAGGCAATCAAGTGCCAAAAGTAGCAAAACCTCGTTCCCAGGTAGGATCTCATAGAGCAGTTCCAGAAATACCCTTGGACAAGATAGGAGACATGAGCGAAGGAGAAGAAGGAAACACCTACCTTCCAATCACTCACCAAGTCTAAACAACCAAGGCAATTTTGGACTCAAGCGTAGGAGTGGCAATTGCCACCACTTCCCTATGGAAGCACTGGGGCAAGCTAGCACTCAGGCCAACAAGAATGAAACTACAGATGGCCGATGGTCACATTGAGAGACCCTTAGGACTGCTAGAAGGAATAACTCTCACCACATGTGGTGTCTAGTTCGAGCATACTTTTTCCATATGTGACTTTAACAAGAATCAGGCCTATGAGATGATTTTAGGAAGACCATTTATGCGGTGATTGCAAGTAGTATAGGATTGGGAACCAATTCCTTGTACTTACAACATTTAGGTGTAACAACCAAGGTCAATCTCAAGGATTACTCCCATAGAGACGTACCCCCTATTCAATGGAATCCTATCCATATAGCTAAAGATGATACGGAGTTAGTGTATTCCATAGGATTAGGATCCTCATGGATGCATGAAGACACCCACTTATGGATGTGCAAAGTAGCAACAGAAGAAGAGAAGAGAGAAAAAGCTAGAGAGGTAGGTGCGAAAGAAACTCATAGATCAGTTCAAGACCCAGCCTATGCACCTATAGTATTTCTAGACGAAGAGTTTGAGCCTCATGGTTGGGCGGAGATTTTAGCAACAATGGATGTAGCCATCAATGGAAGAACAATGGACACCCCACTGTGATAAGGATGGCTATGACATTGCAGTCTTCACAATAAAGCCAATCATGTGTGATTCGGTTATAGAGGAATGTGAACCTAGCACTAATGCATTCGAGGATGTAAGTGACTCCGATCTAGAGTCAATCATTATGGACCCATCTTTTGCATAAAATGAGGAATATTTCTATGAAGTAGAAGCTCACCCTTAGAGACAAGAGGAAAATAAGAGGGATGTGAGATTAACCACACAGCTAACCAGTAAGAATGAAGGCAAAAAGAGGAAGATGAGAGAAATCACACCAGAGGAGGAAGAATCCTTGTTTGAGGTCCCTGAAAATTTCAAGAAGTATGAGATAGAAGATAGGAGGGTCATGATAAGAATGCCTAAATATGATGCACAAGCAAGAGAGGCCTATGATAACAAGGAAACCACCTAGAAAATTGTGGTAACCACAGAAGAAGGAGAAGAAAAGTACACATACATAGGACATGACCTGACGGAGGAAGAGGAGCAAGAGTTGGTAGCCTTGCTAAGAGAATATAGAGACATTATTGCTTGGAGTTAAAAGAACCTGAAAGATGTGGACCCTGACATATGCTCACATATGATTCCCATGACCTCAGAGGCCAAACCCTCTAAGCAGAATCCATACACATACAACGATAACTATGCTACCAAAATCAACGAAGAGATAGATCATTTGGCTGAAGTTGGATTCATCTATGAAATTGAGAACACTGAATGGGTGTCCCCCATTGTAGTGGTACCTAAGAATAATGGAAAGTTATGCGTATGCATTAACTTGAAGAAATTTAATGCAACCACTATGAGAGGTAGTTATCTGCTTCCCATCACTGAGCATCTCTTAGAAAGAGTGACAAGCAAGGAAGTCTACAACTTCCTTGATGGATTTTCTGGCTACAATCAAGTGTCCATAACTCTAGAAGATCAAGATAAGACAACTTTTGCCATAGAGTGGGGCATATTTGCCTTTCGAGTAATGCCATTTGGTCTTACCAATGTGCCAGCCACCTTTCAGAGGTTGATGTGTCATGTGTTCAAAGAGTTCTTGAGGAAGAACTTGGAAGTCTATGTGGATGACCTCTGTGCTCATTCCAATATTAGGCAAACCCACATCCCTGAGCTAAGAGCTATCTTTGACAAATGTAGAGAATATCAAGTCTACTTGAACCCAGAAAAATGTGTTTTCATGGTTAGGCAAGGCAAGATTCTAGGATACATAGTGTCAAAGAACAACATATCTACAGATGAGGAGAAAGTGAGAGCTATTGCAGAGCTACCTAAGCCAAAGAATGTCAAGTAAGTACAAGCTTTCATGGGGCATTGTGGCTATTATCGCAGATTCATTCACATGTATGCGATCATTGCAAAGCAATCTGTAGTCCCTTTTGACTAACTTTGAGTGGACGGAAGAATGTGAGAACTCTTTCAATGAGCTTAAACGACGATTATGTTCAGCACCAATCTTGACCACACCCCATTGGAACAAGCCCTTTCATGTTCATGTGGGTGCATCCAATTATGCTATTGGGTGTGTACTTGCACAACCTATGGGTGAAGGTAATATGGATCTTCCAATTGCCTATGCTAGTAGACAGTTGAATACAGTTGAACACTACATCACCA
The DNA here is from genome assembly GCA_020310875.1 of Ceratopteris richardii. Taxonomy (NCBI): domain Eukaryota; kingdom Viridiplantae; phylum Streptophyta; class Polypodiopsida; order Polypodiales; family Pteridaceae; genus Ceratopteris; species Ceratopteris richardii. The sequence goes on from CM035422.1 coordinate 29,240,399, forward strand.
CCGAACGAGAAGAATTAGGCATGGTATATGCGGTTAAAAAGTTTAGACACTATTTGCTTGCAAATAAGTTTAAATTTTTTACTGATCACCAAGATCTACTATACTTGGTAAACAAGCCATGCAATACAGGTAGATTAGTAAGATGGTTCCTCTTACTAATGGAATATGAATTTGAGGTAGTGGTGAGGAAGGGAAAGACTCACTTGAGAGCAGATCATCTCTCGAGACTCACATCCGGAGAGGCCCCACAAGGAGTATCAAATGACCTTCCTGATGCTTACTTGTTCAATTTGGAAGTTGTACTGTAGTGGGCCAAGACATTAGTGCCAGTATTGACATATGGACCTAAACATCTAGTAATCAACACTCAAGATGGGCAAGTAGTAAAAGCCCAAAAGTACCATATCATGGCAGGAAGTCTGTACAAACATATAGATCAAGGGATATTAGCTTGTTGTGTAGAAGAGGAGGAGTACGTGAAATGGTTGCAATTAGCACATGTGGGCGCATTGGAGCAACACTACTCAAGGCAAGGAACTTTACCAGTATTAAGGAGACTCGGAGTGCACGGGCTGACTATGGAAGCAGATGTCCGTAAGGTGTAAGGAATGCCCAGTCTATCGTGTAAGACCACTTGTGGAGCACGCTACACTATACCAAGTGTCTCTAACACCAGATTGGAGTGAACCATTAGTAGCCTTTCTGAGGACGAAAACATTCCCTCAAGATATGACTAGGCAAAGAAGTTTAGAACAAGAAGCCCTAGATTACGCACTCATTGGTGATAATCTATACAAGTGTGGAAAAGAGGGATATCTCAGACTATATGTCCATGAGAGTGAATATCTTAAGATCTTGGAAACTTCTCACCAAGGTGTAGCAGGAGGACCAGACCGTGTGATTAAGGCAATCCTACTTGCAGGCTTGTGGTGGCCAACCCTTCACATGGATGCACATACCTATGTGAAGCGGTGTTACGTTTGTCAGCGAACTCAATGTCCCATACGTAAAGATGAGATGCCATTGAAACCTATGATGGGTGGACGTGCATTCTCTAAGTGGGGAATAGAATTTGTAAGTCCTATTAATCCCCCAGCTAAGGGTTCACATGCTAAATATATCATTGTGGTCACAGATTATCTAACCAAGTGGGTAGAAGCAAAAGCCACAACAAAGAATGATGCTCAAATGGTAGCGAAGTTCTTATTTGAGAATGTGTTCACTAGATATGGGCTACCGATAGAGCTAATAAGTGATAGAGGTACCCACTTTTTTAATGAAGTCATTGAAAATCATCTCCAATCCACAAGCCAATGGGCAAGCCGAAAGCACCAATAAGATCCTATGTAATGTGCTCAGAAAATTAGTGAATAATAAACGCTCTGATTGGGACAAACAGCTACACCATGCTGTTTGGGCATATAGAGTTGCCTTTAAAACAGTACTCCAAGCCACACCCTTTTAGATGGTATTTGGCCAAAATGCAGTGCTACCATGGACTTCTTGATACCTACACTGAAAGTAGCATAGGAGCATGAGTGGACAGGGCATGAACTCTCTTCAAGGATCTTTGATCTTGAACGGCTAGGTGAAATGAGACTGAGAGCTGCCACAGGGATTTAAGCAGCTAAGAAAAGACAAAAGGATTACTTCGATGTCCATGTAAAGGATAAGGGCTTGAAATCTAGAGACTTAGTTTTGGTGTACACCCTGAAACAACATGCAAGAAAGCTAGAGAAGCATGGCTATGGACCCATGATTATTAATAGAATATCAACAAGTGAGGCAATCCAATTCACCACCTTAGAAGGTGATATCCTACCAATTCACATTAGTGGATGCCGAGTCAAATTATATCAAGAACCCCTCACAGAGGAAATGCTTAATCGACTTAATACGGCCAAGAAATGCAAAGAAGAAGAAAAACGAATCCGAGAAGAGGCATAAATAGAAGCTTTGGAACACATCTAAAGAATGAAATTGAGAAGACAGGGTAGAGATCAGCCTAGGATAGATGCCTATGCAGCTCCAAGATAGCACATGGCTATGTGTGAAGTCTTAGGTGTAAGTTCCCATAGAATAATTGACCGACGTCCTTTTGTGACCTTAGAGATAGGACAAGGAAATAGTGCAAGGATTCTATGGGCCTTGATTGACTCAGGTGCAACCACTAGTGCTGTTAGACTTTCTTACTGTCAAGATTTGCAATTAAGTGTCAATCCTGTAGAAGCATACCTCATAGGATTGGGAGGTGTGGAAACACCTTGCATGGCTGAGGTGGAGCTTCCCCTCCACATTCAAGATGTTCTAATGATAGTTAAGGTGCTAGTGTGTCAAGACAAGGATCTCACTGAACCTCTTGTCTTGGGTCAAGACTGGATATATGATCATGCAGTCAATCTCAACCTAAGAAGTGGACTTCTTTAGGTCTAGGTGAAGCAGCAATACATCACATTAGAACTAGCTACTGAAGCACTCAAGGAACCAGAAAAGGCACCTACTCCTGGTCCTCTAGAAGCTCACATCTAGATAAACATGTTGTAGATGTCCAAACCTTTGTGATGCAAAAAACAACAGAAATCTCTGTGGACACCAAGAAGGAGCACGATCTCCCACCCTCCTCGTAAACCATCGAGCCACATCAACCAAAGGAGCACCAACATTATCTACCTTTGAAGAGTACGGCCCGTGGCCAAAAGCGACTCCCCGATGGACAAGCTCAATCAAGGAAGCATATTTGGGCACCCAAAAAGAAATATGATACTACTTCGCCCACCACCACTTCCATCAACACCTTGTAATTACCCGTCACCAATTAGAATCACCTGAGTTCCTTGCACATTTCAAGTAAGCATGTAAGAGCATGACTAACCTACTAACTCTCACTCACACTTGTAAAGCACTTGACTAACCATATGCTAACATCAATTCATAGGGCTGAGGAGAAGACCATACATTGCTGTTTCCATTGTAATACTAATTGGTCTTCCATTCGTCTATCAAACATTGGCTCTCATCGCACCCGACTACAACTATGATGGATGGAGCGGGCACTAGTTCTCAAGTGGATTGGGAGTCCATACCCGTGGAGGCCCCACTGATAGCTAGGCTTGAAGAGTATCGCCATGTAAGGCAAATACCCATTTTTGATCCACCAGGTGGTTTAACAGAAAGAGTAAAAGGACACTCTCATTGGTTCAATGAGATGCCAAGGGCGTTGGGTAATGCTTCTCACATCTGGGAGTCTAAGCTTGAATTTGGATCAGTTTGGTGGACATTCGAGTTCTTCTCAAAAGAGTTTGATTCACTATAGAATGTGTTGAGAATTCCATGCTCCACCCTTTTGTCAAAAGCTAGAATCATTCACATGCAAGTTCATTTATCCCACATGCAAGGGAATTCTCCCAAACTCTATATAAGCAAGGCCCCCCTTCACTCCACACAAGTCATTCCACTCTAGCTCATTGCCAAGAGTGTGCATCCTCTCCTCATGGAGTCTCCATGCTCATAGAGCATCATTTGTAAGTTCTTTCCATTTTAATCTATTCATCATGTTTTCATATCTTTTGTTCCTTCCTCCATAGTTAATTTATTTTGTGATTAATTGTAGAGTAGGAGTAGCATCTTTCATTTCAACATGGTATCAGAGCATAGGTTAACTATTTTTCCTTTTGAGTTCGATTTTTTGTTACCTTCAACATTAGTATGTTTTTCTTTCTCAATCCCTCCGTCCCATATTTTCTTCAATAATAGTGCTTTTAAGCACTACTGTTATTCATTTTGTTTCATTTTCAAAAGTCTTGTCAATAGCTTTTTTGGTTCTTAATCATATTGATCATTAATCTTTCAACTTCATTTTCATTCATAAAAATAAAAGGTTTGTGCCTATCACACATCTATTCTCGGAGTAGTATGACAACAGAGAATTAGAAGAAGCTCTCAATTAGGGATGGAAAGTGTGTTTCAATGTTCCCACATTGTTTTTTTCTCAAACCTATAGAAGCCATCGATCTCTGTACAACATCATAGGAGATCTGAGTCATTGTCATCCATTATAACTACCTCAGAGAGATTTTCAACATATAACAAGTGTTTATAAAGATTTTCCGTATCTATCTGGTCATCCTAGAAATGATCATCAAAGAAGGACTCTCTGCTTGCGTTCACAAGTTGCAGGATCCTAGCTTGGATTAGTGAAAAATGTGTAGAAAGTGCCTCCTCCAAGATCCCATGATCGGATTATTTTCGCGAGTCATTTGAAGCTCCATCTCCCTCAAGTGCAACCTGACCAATAGTTCAAGGATGTGCAAGCTCTTTTGGTGAAGACATCTAGGCAGTAAAGAATGACAGAAACTGAAGAAAGAGGAGAGGCCACATATGAGTTCATGCTGCAGATCAGATATCTAGATCGATTTAATGTACCTAGCACGTTCTATAATCTGATTTTTCTCGATGTAAAGTCATCAAATATAGTGGAGTCTGCCAGGGGAAGCACAAGCGACTCACTCCTAGAGTGAGGCTAGAAAGTGAACACCTTGTGCTTCACTCCATCATACATGTCTATGCTAGAGCTTGGGTTGCTACTAGTTTTGAAAGAGAAAGACTACAACTCCAGAGCTGCCTCAGAAAAGAAGCACGAGATTATGTGGCTGTGTGCGCAAGTAGACACCTTAATCTGCATATCTCCTTTTGCCTACTTCGAAGAAGACTGCACACCTGTCGGAGAACATTGACATGTTCAACACAAATATGGTTGAACAATGGAGCACGAAGAGAAAGCAAAGCATGCGGTATGTGCCTATTGCCTCTGATTGCTACTAGAATGGGTAAAATGTCAGATTTAGAAGCTTTTGAGTTTTTGCCAGAATGTACAGAGTGAATGATGTTGTTGGCTGAAGAGCGAAGAAGAGCTCCACTTGCTGTACCTACGTTAGCTGCTGAACAGACAAATGAGGCTTTCACAACAGGGATCAGAGATTCAGAGTCCTCCTACTATAGCAATGAGAGAGGGATAGTTTGAAAGCTATGCAAGGGAACAATTGGGGGCAAACAGAGGAGTTGCGCAGCGCGCTACAGTCTGATGTTGGCAAAAAATTTGGGCTCACTGAACCAAACCAAATTGGGTCATCACTTATGTCATTCATCTCTTCATAGCCTAGAGAGTGTGCGCTGATAATCAATGTTCACCACAGATCTCTCTACAAACAGACAAAAGATGAGTTAGGTGCTTTAAATCTCACAGAGTCACAATTCCAAAAAGAGCTGCGCGCCTTCTACCTCAAAATTCTGCCTAACTTGCAGTCCGAATGGAGATATTTGGAGATGCGGGTCCCTTAGGGGTAGCTCATCATAATCAGGAATGCAATGGAGATATTTGGAGATGCGGGTCCCTCAGAGGTAGCTCATCATAATCAGCTCTAACGCCGCTGTCCACATGCTCGCATGATGTATGCATTTTATGTCACTCAAGGAATGCATACTTCAATATTTTTAGAGACCCGCTCTAGCAAGATTCACATGATTTTGAACGAAAATGGAATATTTAATTTCACAATGATCCTTTGATATGGCCCAATGGCACATTACAAGAGTGATGTCCATTTCATACATGCTTAGGTTATGCATGGCCATTTTAATTTTGATGCCCTTGTAAACATGCATTTTTATCAAATTTATGACATAGCTCTCCTTGTAAGGGATTAGACTCCACCTTCTTAAAGAAGGTAGGACCTTCCCAAACCCATAAATATCTCAAGGTCCCATGCATCGTCTCTCTTTCGACTCAAAGATCCAATCAATGGAAGGACACCAACAACTACAAAAGCCCACATAAAGTCTCTTTTGCATCCAAGCACATAAATGGACCCATGTGAAGGGACTAGACACTGCCACATAACAAAGTGGTAAGACCTTCCCTATGGCTTGCACAAATATGTACTTCATCAAAACCACAAAGGGAGGCAAATGGTTCCAAAACACTACCTACCCCATGATGTAAACCCTTGTACATGTCTAGGGATCCCATATGTCCCTAGATCCCATTAAAAACCACTTGGATCCCAAATGTCCAAGTATATATCTTGGGATCCCATATGTCCCAAGATCCCAGGGATGCCATATGTCCCAAACTTGGATCCCATATGTCCAAGTTATGTCCAAGGATCCCATATGTCCTTGGATCCTAAAAACCCATGGACTAATGATCCCATATGTCACTAGTCCCCAATATTAAAAACAAAAGGGTCATCACATTGAGGGGGTGTTGAGAGTTCCATGCTCCACCCTTTTGTCAAAAGCTAGAATCATTCACATGCAAGTTCATTTATCCCACATGCAATTGAATTCTCCCAAAATCCATATAAGCAAGGCCTCGCTTCACTCCATACAAGTCATTCCACTCTAGCTCATTGCCAAGAGTGTGCATCCTCTCCTCATGGAGTCTCCATGCTCATAGAGCATCATTTGTAAGTTCTTTCCATTTTAATCTATCATCATGTTTTCATATCTTTTGTTCCTTCCTCCATAGTTAATTTATTTTGTGATTAATTGTAGAGTAGGAGTAGCTTCTTTCATTTCAACAAAATGCACTGGCTCTTCAAGATATTTGGCAGAAAGCAGGATTGAAGGACTACTTCAGCACACCCCTACTGAAGCCAGATTTCATTAGATGTTACTATCTGATTTTAACTCTCAAAGCTACAGGAGATCGTGCATAGTCAGGCACATTCTTGGTGCCATCTTTATCAAACAACAAAGAAATGAAGAAGTTCGAGTTGAACCTCCAAATGTACGGCACCCATGTGCCATCTGATCGGGACTCTCTGATACCGAATGCCATGAAAAACAACAAGCTACAGAAGTTGAAAGACATGTGTACCCTCACGCCAAATATCGCCATCCCATTGTGCATGTGCCTTCAACACTTTGCATTCCAAGGTCAAGATCAGTTCACTCAACCCCACAAGAAGATTTGGTTCAGCCTATACTTAGCGGAGACAAGGACTCTACCCATCAAAATGCCGGCATGGATTCTCGATCAATTGTATGAAGCAGGCAAAAGAGGATCATGGAAGCCTTCTCTGAATGGTTGCTGTGCCATAACTAGGATCATATATAGATGTCTAGCATATGATGTGCCGATTGAACGGGCACTTACTTACTCACAACTAGAGTTATTCAAAGGACAAAAATTAGGGGCTCAACCAGCTAAGCACATGTGGGGATCGCTTTCCTATGTCCCAATTCTTTGTGAGTCCACTGGTGTAACTCTAGCACAATGGTAAGTACCAATGTGAGGAGATCAACCTCATAAATGTCAATCTGTGGAGACGTGAGGACCGGTATGAAGACCAAGAGCAAGTGATATGCACAAGTGCATGAGTGAAAACACACAAGCATGCACACATACACACACACGCGCACAAGGTAAGAACAAAGAGTGGAAAAATGGAAGGACTTCGTTTACAAAAGAACTAGAAGCTCAAATCTACAACTAGCTCCCCCCAAAAATGAGCTCTCCAACCCTTTTTATAGTTTTTTTGAGTAGTTTTGGCCCTGTCCAAACCTAGTGTCTGGCCTAGTTAAAAATTAGGTTCTAGGGCTTATTTGGGGGCTCAAACGGAGTCTAAAAATTATAAAAACTGGTAGGATGATACTTCTAATATCCTCAAGCTTGAGGACTCCTCCACTTGAACAAAATGGAGTTCCAAAAATGGAAAATGGCATTTACAATGGTTTTTAATGACAAAAATCACTATATTTATAGGGTTTTCTTCTGAAAATTTGACATGTGCTTCTTGAAGCTCCCTACATGCTCCTTCTTCTTGTGTGTCCACTTCCTTGGTGTGCTTCTATGCTTGTTCTTGACCTTGATTATCAACACTCCCCCCTCTTGAGTCTGTCATCCCTGACAGACCCTTGTGGTAGTGGTTGTTCCATGTAGTACTTTGAGAGGTAGAATTCCTCATGCCTTCACCAGAGCGGTCTATCTTCCACCTATAGCAGGGTCCATTGTCCTTTTCTTCAGTTTGTAACTGCTAGCCCATGGAAGTTTTTTTCCCTTTGCATGTAGCTCTTCCTTGGATTCCAGCATAAATGTGTCGTTGTGAGCTTGCAAAAAATGCTAGTTGCTCAGAGGAGGTTGTCAATGTTGATTTTGAGAAACTGTTGGTTGTGAATTACTTCGTAGGTACGGATGTTGTGGTGTGGATATCCTTTGGATCTTCCACTCATAGCTTTTACAATTTTTATGGCAAGTTCTTGTAACCCATAATTAATAATGGGTAAGTGCATTAGTGCATGGGTTGAAGAAAATATGTGCCTTGTGCATGGCCTTATAATGTGGCCCTATGTATGCGTACTTGGGGAATGCATTGGAAGAAATATGGTGCGAGAAATTGGGTCTTGAGCAAAGTGCTCAAGGGTATGCCGATGAAGAGGTTTCCTAAACTATCATGGTTGTAATCTTGCCAAAGTAGGTGATCCTTACCATGGTGGAAGGTTGGTCGATGTTTATCTCTTCATGTTGTACTCCCATCACCGTGATTGATCATTAGCTTATCTTTCTTTTTGATGGATGTCCTTGATGATGGTTCCCTGATGAGAATATTTGCACACTTGGTCCTGTTTCGTTTGCCTCTTTTTTTGTTTCTCTTTTTGTGCTCTCTCTCTCTCTCTCTCTCTCTCTCTCTCTCTCTCTCTCTCTCTCTCTCTCTCTCTTTGAACAATGGAATAAAACAAGAAAAAAGGCGTTAGCATTAATAAACTATTTTACATATGTAGATGTGTCACATGTGCCTGGGATCCTCAATTGTGTCTATGCACGGCCTTGTAAGGTGGCCCTATAATATTGCATACTCTGGAAATGCATGACCTGAATGGTGCAAAAGACGAGGTTATGCCAAAGGCACATGGTTGTTGCTCATCGAGGCTTCAAGGGTGCTCGTGGACGTTGATGCAGTCTTTGTTGGAGGTTGCCAGTGGATCCTGAAATGATGTGTGCAATTGATGGTGAAATGACTATTGACCAGTTCTCCCTTTAGGGATCCATTTAAGAATAGTGTTTGGTGGCATAGAGATCAACTTTGGCTTTTTCATATATGGGTGGTTGCTTGTATTTATTATCCCTCCTGGTTGGCGCTTCATTTTTGTGGGTGCTAGTGGTGTTTTTGGCTTCCAAACCCATATCCTTATTACTTGTCTTTGTAGTATTGTCAAAGAGTTGAGTCTATCTTCATTTGGTCTTTCTGCTTGGTTCTTACCCTTTTCTCTCCTTGCCTTCATTTTTGAGACCTTTGGCATGGTGGGGAGCCGAGGCCATTGTGCATGTAAGAGTTCCTTGTGTACCCACATGTGTAATTGTCTTTGTTGAGTTGCAACTAATTTCTTAGACACCCAAATTTGTACGTTATTATGGTCGGCCTTCATTGATTGCTTTGCTACCCAAATTTGTCAAAGACTGTAGGATTGAGCTGGTCCTCATTTCTTGGTGCTTCTTTTAGCATGGTTGGCTTGCCTCAATGGGAAGGCTTGTGGCAAAGTTGGTGGTTGTTCTCCTTTTCGTACCCAAATCTGCTTCATGCCCTGAGCTTCTTTCTTCTTGAATTATGTCTGTCTAGTTGATATAGCATATGTCGTTTTTGCTTACCTCTTTGGTCGAGTTACGCTTGCATTAGTCTGTGAAGGAGAAGAGAGGTTTGCTAGCCTTTGAGCTTGTGCTTCCATGATTGAGCCCTTTTGATTCGTAGGGTTATTGACACACACAACATTTTCTTTGCAAAGATTAGTTTGAGAAGAACTAAGAGAATGTGTGACCTCTGGATTTGTGAGCATGCAATTGTCTAATTCTAATGTAATACATTGTTCATGTGCCCAAACTTGAAGGATTTGACTTCTTAGGTTCAAGTTGACTGCATGTTCATAAATCCAATCGTGGCCCAAGACAAGTGGCTCTATGATGTCCTCATCGTGACATACTAGCATTTTGACTTTCATTGGAACATCTTGAAGGTAGATGGGAAGTTCCACCTCGCCCAAACAAGGGGTTTTCGCAGCTCCCAAACCTAGGAGATAGGCTTCTATATGCTTTATGTTCAATTGCAAGTCTTGGCAGTATGATAATCTAACTGCACTAGTTGTTGCATCTGATTCAATCAATGGTCTCAGAGTCCTTGCATTCTTCCCTTGTCCTACCACTATGGTCACAAATGGACATCGATCAATTATTTGAGAAGCAATCACACTTGATGTTTGACACATGGCCATGTGGTATCTTGGGGCCTCAAGATTGATATCTAGGCTGATGTGTCTTAACTTATTTCTCCTAATGCGTTCTCTCACCTCTTCCTGTGCTTCTTCTCTAACCCTTAACTGTTCTTCTTTTTGCTTCTTAGCAGTATTGAGTCTCATTAGCATATCCTCTGTAAGAGGTTCTTGATACAACTTGACTCGACATCCACTGATATAGTCTGGTAGGATATCACCTTCTAGTGTGGCCAATCGAACTGCACCGCTAGTGGAAATTCTATTAATGATCATGGGTTCGTATCCTCTTTTTTCCAATTTACGGGCATGTTGCTTTAGGGTATAAACCAACACTAGGTCTCCCTCTTTCAAGTCTTTATCTTTGATATGTGCATCAAAGTATGCCTTTTGCCTTTTCTTTGCAGCATAGATGCCTGCTGCCTTTCGTAGCCTTGTCTCACTTAAGCGTTCTAGATCAAAGATCCTAGAGGATAACTCATGTCCATTCCACTCATGCTCTTGTGCTACTTTTAAACTTGGGATTAGGAATTCCAATGATAGCACAACATTTTGTCCAAAGACCATCTAAAATGGGGTGGCATTGAGTACCGTTTTATAGGCAACTTGGTAGGCCCAAACAACATGTTGAAGTTGTTTGTCCCAATCAGAGCGTTTGTTATTTACCAATTTTGTCAATACATTACGTAGGATCTTGTTTGTGCTCTCGGCTTGTCCATTAGCTTGTGGATGATAAGGGGAAGACTTCTTTTGTATCACCAAGAACTCTTGGAGGATATTTTCAATGACTTCATTCAAAAAGTTTGTACCTCTATCACTCACTAACTCTATTGGTAGTCCATATCGGGTGAACACATTCTCGAATAAAAACTTAGCCATTGTTTGAACATCATTCTTTGTAGTGGCTTTTACTTCTACCCACTTTGTAAGGTAATCTATGGCTACAATAATGTACTCTGCATGGGAGCTTCTAGCTGGGGGGGTTCATAGGACCTACAAAGTCGATACCCCACTTCGAGAATGCACGTCCTCCCATCGTTGGCCTCAAGAGTGGGCCACCAAAGTCCTGAGAATAGAATATTCTTAATTACTCGGTCAGGACCAAAATGCCTGCCTACAACACTGCTATGGACAGTCTCCAAGACTTTCAAATAGTTTGATTCATGAATGCACAATCTTAAGTAACCATCTTTGCCTCTTTGGTATAGGTTATCTCCTATAAGGGCATAGACTTGGACTTCTTTCTCCATGTTTCGTTTCCTTGCTAAACTAGCCTCATTGGGTAATGTTCTGGATTTCATGAATTCTACCAATGGAGCACTCCAATCTAGAATCAATGATACGTGATAAAGAGTTGCATGCTCCATAGGGGGCCTTTTCTGGCACATTGGACAATTCTTAATCCATTCATGTATTTCTTTGTCCATACAATACGCTTCTAAACATTTTAGATTTTGCAATGTTCGTTGTTTATAATAATGATTCCCTAGAAATCCTTCATGGGCTTATTGCAAGCAACTACTATGTTCATCGCCCTCGACACAACAAGCTAGTACACCCTCTATATCTTGTTTGTACATGCTTCCTGCCAATATTTGATATTTTATGATTTTACAATGTCATCTTTGTTTGCTTTTACATTCTTATTTGCGGGTCCGAAGGTTAGGACATGTACCAACTTATTGGCCCATTTAGGAACAACTTCTAGATTGAACAGATAAGCTTCGACCAATTCATCAAACACTCCTTGCGGTGGCTCTCCTGAAGTGATGCGAGAAAGGTGATCTGCTTTGAGGTGGGTCTTACCTTTCTTAACAATGACTTCAAAGTCATATTCCATTAGTAAGAGGAACCATCTTACTAAGCATCCGATATTGTAGGGTTTATTGACCAAATATAATAAGGCTTGATGATTAGTGAAAAACTTAAACTTGTTGGCCAATAGATAGCGTCTAAACTTCTTTACGGCATATACCATGCCTAAGCCCTCTCTCTCCGTTGTTGTATAGTTTCATTTAGCTGCATTCAATTGCCTACTAGTATATGCTATAGGCAAATCTAAATTCCCTTCATTAGTTGGTTGTGCTAGCACACATATGCATCCACATGTACATGGAATGGGTTATTCCAATTAGAAGTGGTCAGTATTGGTGTTGTGCACAAACGTCTCTTCAGCTCATTGAAGGACTTCTCGCATTCGTCGTTCCACTCAAAATTTGTCAACAAGGCATAAAGAGGCTTAGCTAGAATCGCATACATGTGAATAAACCTACGGTAATATCCACAATGGCCCATAAAGGCTTGTACCTCTTTAACATTCCTAGGTCTTGGCAGCTCCACTATGGCTTTTACTTTGTCCTCATCTGTTGATATTCCGTTCTTAGAAACAATATGACCTAAGATTTTACCTTGTCCTACCATGAACACACACTTTTCTGGGTTCAGACACACTCCATATTCTCTACACTTGTTGAAGATCTGTCTGAGCTCACGGATGTGGTATCTTCTTTGTTGGGAATGAACACATAAATCATCCACATATACTTCTAAGCTCTTTCACAAGAACTCCTTGAAGACATGACACATGAGCCTTTGGAATGTTGCAGGTGCATTGGTGAGCCCAAATGGCATCACATGAAATGCAAAGATGTGGCAAAGGCCGTTTTATGTTGATCTTTTGGGCCAATGGCTACTTAGTTGTAACCTGAAAATCCATCAAGGAAGCTATAAACTTCCTTGCCTGCAACACACTCTAATAAATGGTCAGTGATTGGAAGTGGATAACTATCTCTGATCGTAGCAGCATTAAGCTTTTTAAGGTTAATATAGACACACAACTTTACATTCTTCTTGGGCACCACTACAAATGGGTGACACCCATTCAGTATGCTCAATCTCATAGATAAATCCAGCTTCAATCAACCTGTCAATTTCTTCTTTGATTTTAGCTACATAAGTGTCATTATATGTGTAGGGCTTTTGTTTGGTGGGCTTGGCATCAACGGTCATGGGGATCGTATGAGAGCAAATTTTTGGATCTCCTCCCTTCAAATCTCTATAGTGCCACGCAAACATGTCCATATATTCCCTTAATAAGGCTACCAACTCTACTCCCTCTTCTTTACTTAGGTCATCTCCTATGTACGTACATCTCTGTTCGTTCTCTTTGATGGTGACTACGATTTTTTTGGTCTTTTCTTTGTTATCATATGCTTCTCCTATGGTGGCCTCTCTCTTAGGCATTTGTACCAAAATTTTTTGGTCCTCAACTTCGTATTTCTTGAAATTCTCTGGTACTTCGAACAATGGTTCCTCCTCTTCTTGTTTCACTACTTTCCTTTTCTTTTTCTTTTGATCACCTTCACTTCCATCCTTTGAGTTTACAACTTTGATGCTTGTGAGAGGTTCTCCTTCTTTTTGTGTAAATACTCCTATGTCTTCTAGATAGTGCTCCTTTGAAATAAAGAAATTATCCATCACAATGGACTCTAGATCGTCATCATTCTCTTCTTCTTCCATGAAGTCACTAGGGTCACATTCTTCTAGCAAGGGATGACACATGAACACTGAAATATCATAACCCTCCTCATCACAATGAGGTGTCCATTGTTCTTCATTGATTGCAATGTCCATGGTAGGTAAGATTTTTGCCAATCATGAGGCTCAAATTCCTCATACGAAAAGATCATCGGTGTATAGGTTGGGTCTCTAATTGGTCTATCTCCTTGAGAAGTTCCTTTTTATCTTGCCTTTAAGCATTTTTCCTCTTCCTTCGTGACCTTGCACATCCACAAATGAGTATCTTCATGCACAGAGATTGAATCTTCTTGCTCCTTGTGGATAGGATTCCACTGTAGGGGTGGTACATCTTTGAAGGTGTAATCCTTCAAATCAACCTTGGTTGTGATCCCTAAGCGCTGCAAGTACAAGAAATTGGTTCCCCAGTCTTGTACAACTTGCAGTTGTTGTAGGAAGGGTCTTCCTAGGATCATTTCGTAGGTATTAGTTTTACCAAAGTCACATATAGCGAAGGTGTGCTCAAACTCTACACCACAAGTGGTTAGAGTTATCCCTTCTAGCAACTCTAAAGGTCTTTCCACATGGCCGTCAGCCATCTGAAGCTTCATTCTAGTTGGTCTTAATGCAGGTTTACCCCGTTGCTTCCACAAGGAGGTGGGTGCAATAGCAACACCAGCACCTGAATCTATGATCGCTTTGGTTGTGTAACCTTGGTAGGTGATCGGAAGATAAGTATTACCTTCTTCACCTTCGCTCATGTCCCCTATTTTGTCTAGAGGTATCTCTAGTACTTTTTGTTTAGAGTCTGCTTTTGGCATTTTGGAATCAAGTTTTGGAACCTGATTTGCCACATGTTTCCATAACTCAGGTTTTACTTTGAGCAGCTCTTCTAAAGTGAGATGACACTGAACCTTAGTGTTCTTCACAACTTCAGTGTTTCTTGGAACCACCGAGTCTTCGTTTTTTATCAATATTGTGGGAGCTCTGACTTGGAGAGATTCAAATTCCCATGGGCCTGTGAAGTGGGGCAACTCTTATAAAGAATTGGATTCAAATTCTAACCTTTCTTCTCCTTATTGCTCTACTTGGTCTTCATAAATAGATGGAATGTATTGTGGAAATTGATCGTGAAGGTCATCAATCTCAAGAATAGGAGGGGAAACATCCTTCTCCTTGGCCCATTTCTCTTCTTGTATTTCCCGCAAGAACTTTTGAGTGTGTTGTTGAATTGAAAGAGGTTCACCATCATCTATGGAGTCAGGAACATAGTCTTTCTTCGGTGATGAGATTTCTCTTCAGTTGGTTGAACGCATGGAGGTAAAGAAACTTGTGGCTTATTTACCATTGCTCTCATCTATCTAGTAAGCCCTAGAAGTGAAAACCCGGTGTAATAGCATTTGTCTGATTGAACGATTGGTTGGCCTTGAACATAGCTTGAGCTAGTTCCACCATTTTTATGCACATTTTTGTCCATTCAATCTCTAAATCTGCTCTAGGGTAGCTCTTCTCTATGTTTGCAGGTGTTGGCCCTTCTTGAAGTCAAGCCTAGTATGCCTTGAACATCATGTCCAAGTCTTCTGGGGCTGGATCTGCAAGAATAGATCCTGGTTGTGGTTTATTTAAAGTGGTTGGTGGGTGGGGATGAGGTGGTGTGGATGGAGTTTTGACATGCAAGGGGTTTTGAGAGTCAATATCTTCTATTTTTGTTTTTGCATCTTTCAGGCTTTCTTCTAGTTTGGATAACTTTTTGGTCCACTTACGATTGGCCTTCTCTCTAGTATCCTTCCATGGTCTTGTTTTTCTCTTACTACGCTCTCCTTACTCACTTGGCTCTGATTGCTCAGCTGGTTTAGCTTGTTGTAATGCTTGTGCCCTAGTAACTGCATGTATAGGAGCCACATTATCACTACTGGAACTTGAATCCCCTACTAAGCCTACTACATTAACGGGTGTAACCTTTGGTGCACTAGAGGGATGTTCGGGACCATCTCTCAGGAGCTGTTCTTTGCCACACTCAAGACAAATGACTTGTATTGTGATGTTCTGCACTTGTGTCGGAGCTAGTGGGTGGGGTGGGTGTTGTCCTGGTATAGGTCAAGGTTGGCCATATCCTCCATGTTCATACGGTCTAGTTTCTCCTCGTGGTCTTGGACATGGGTTATACCTAGGAACTTCTCTGCCTTATTCTCTAGGAGGGTACCCCGTATGGTCTACATTGGGGTGGTACAAATGGTCGTGGTTGTCTATTCATGGGATAGTTTTCGGTGTTTTGGTTGATGTACTTTTGCTCACTATAAGAGTACATGTTAGGCTCCTGAGTTGGTCATCTATCGTAAGGGTAAG
Source organism: Ceratopteris richardii (assembly GCA_020310875.1). Lineage (NCBI taxonomy): Eukaryota > Viridiplantae > Streptophyta > Polypodiopsida > Polypodiales > Pteridaceae > Ceratopteris > Ceratopteris richardii. The sequence goes on from CM035422.1 coordinate 29,256,521, forward strand.
GTTGTGATAACCCTACTCCTTCTCTGGTGCAGACATGAGATGGATGATCTCCACCGCAACATGTGCAACTTCCTAACATTGGCACTCTCAAGGAAGAGTTCTGGTAGTTCTTTGTCCTTGTATCCCTAATTTCTTGGCCACTAATGCTACCACTTCCTCCACATAGCTCGAACTAGAAGTCTCATTGCTCCTTGTATCCTATGATTTGGTATCTTGTGTGGTTTTGAGATCCTCAGCTAAGTTGTCTTCCAAATCTATGCACTCCTAAAGACACTCACTTAGGGTTTGCAATTGTTTTACGTATACTAAGATTCTCAATGTTCCATTCGTTAGACCTTCTAAAATATCATTTTCTGCTAAGAAGATCTCTCTATCACAGGGCACTAGGCTACATATTGATTAAATCTTTGTGCTTCATTTTTCATTGTCTCATTAGGACCTTGTTTAAAACTATGTATTAAGGATGACAAATTGTGCTCGATCCCTCGCTTAGTGAATTCCCCAATAAATTCTTGGAAGAATTGTTCGATATTGCCAAAGGAATTTGGGTCCAAGGATTGAAACCAAGTTAAGGCTATTCCCATGAGGGTTAGCCCAAAGGATTCATATTGCACGAAAAATTCACCCACTTGCATTGCTTGCAACACCTTCTTGAATTCTACAATGTGGTCATAGGGCTCTCCTGTGCCATCCTAACGATTTTGCATACATTTGGCCAATTGGATTGGTCTCAGTATTTTGTCAGGCTTTGGGGATTGAATTATGATGGGAAAAGAGGGTTTTACGGGGTGTATTCCAACTCCTACACCTTGGGGTGATTCTGCCCTAACGGTGCTTCTATTCATATTTCCCATTCCTTGGCTAGTTTGGTTGTGCGAGTTAATTCCTAGCATGGTGGATTGCACCTGAGGTCTATTCTCGTTTGTCTTGACATCACATTTTACCAGTCTATAAACGATATGATACCTTCCAAACGATACAATACCACTGAACCGACTTGATACGATACCAAAAATGACACGATACGATACTGGAACTCTCACGATACAATACTGGTTCTATGGACGATACGATACCGGAGGTTTAGACGATATGATACCACTTTTTGGCATGATACGATACCAGAATAAGCATCCGATATGATACCACTCAATCAACGATACGATACCACTAAGGCGACCATGATTGCAATACAAGAACTTGACAATATGATACCAGAATGGTATCGCAATACCTCAAGTGGACGTGCACGATACGATACCTCGACGAGGATCGCGATACATGGGAGTTCTGGTATCACGATACCAAATCTCAACCGGATATGATACTTGGAGTTTTTAGAGTCCAAATTCAAAAATTTTTGTAGATGTGTGTACCTTATTGTTAGCTCCGAAAATGGTTGATTTTTATGCTCTAATGTGGTTTTATTTGGCAGGAAATTTGTTTGATTTCAGGTATTGCAGAATGAATTTGATAATTGATGAGAAGCATGCGGAGATATTGATTGCAGGGATGTGGAGAAAAGGTTTCACCTGAAAAAGGCCATTGTGCTTTTGATGTTGGAGGATATTTGATCATCAAGGGTTCTGAGAAGGTCTTGATAACACAAGAGGAGAAGTCCAGAAGGCTTATTTGCACGTCCTTACGTAATGGTAAAGGTTTTCATGCAAGATATCCCTTGGCAAATAAGGGAATGACATCAAGGATTTCAAACGTGATAGTGAGCTTCAAGTATGATGTTGAGAAAGAAGGGGGATGGTAGGAGCATTGATATGGGTGATAACTGGCTCTGCTGCAGTCCTCGCAGTTCGATTGGTTGGTATTGGGCTAGCTCAATCATTGTGGAGCAGTCTTAGCATTGTTGTTGCCTACATTTGGGGAGCTTATATATTCAAGGAGTCGACTCAAAATCATGCACTTTCTTTGTTGTCTGTTTCATTATGGTGATGAGCATGCTTGAAGTGGGCTTTATGGTTGGATTAGAAAGTAAAGAAGATGCTGTTGTTCCCCAAGATGAGCATAAGGTTGATTCGCTGAGCAAACTTGATTCACCTCCCCTTCTTAGAGACTCTGAACCATCAGGTAGAAGCGGTAATAGATATGCAAGAGGAGTGCAATCCGGTTTACATATTCTTTTTAAGGGAATCGGCCTGGCCACAGTTGTTGGTGTTTTGAATGGAAGCTTCTTAATTCCTTTGAAATATGCACACGAGCGGTACCAATGAAGACAACTGCAGTTTTGGATGCCAAATGGATCCGATTATTTTCCAATCTTACAAATCTTTTGTTTGTTTCATGACATCATGGCTTGTTTTGATATATACGCCTTTAAAGTTTACATGGTGGGGGGGATATCTTATCTGAATCCACGTGGGGGGGTTCGCTAAAAGGAGGAGGATTGTTTGGTTTTTGTGTGTGGTTGTTTTTACAGATAACGCGGGAAGGATCAGAGAGGAAAAAGACTCTCCCGTGGCACACAGCTGTTGTCTGTGTGTATACCTTGTTTCCTCCATCGTCTGGGCGGCATCACGTTCGAAGGTGAAGAAGTTGACTGAAGCTTCAACGTTGTTTCCTCCGTCGTCTGAGATAACGTACGAAAGATAGGGGAAGGAGAAGAATATCCTACAGCTTGTGCTATTGTGGGAAATCTCAGGAGAAATGAGCGGACGCTGTTCTAGACAGTTAGCTTCAAGGCGGCGCATGCAGGAGCATAGTGGCAAAGGAAGGCTGACGAATATGAACGCTGAAAAAGATAGCTGATTCAACTCATCGAAGGCATGGTCATTGAGGCATGATCAGAGGAGAGGGAGCACGTATGCAGAGGATGAAAAAAAAGACAGCTCAGAGGGCGGATTATCTGGAGAAGAGGGAGATCGCATAAAGGAGAGAAGGGCATACAACAGAAAGAGGCCTATTGTTTATGATCTTCTTTTGGCAGAGAGAGAAGGCACGGTCTTCGTTGCTGAGTTAGAAAAGGAGGATGCAGGTGCGTGCAAAAACGGGAGGATACCAGGGGAGAGGAACATCTTGATCGGGCAGGATAACTTGTTGTGGGCATAGCGGTGCTAAAGGAGATCTGGGAGGTTCAGAGAAAGGAGCAGGGAGCTGAAGAAGGAAGCGCTGATGATCAGACAGGCGCTGATTATGGGAAGCATTCGATCTGGAAAAAAGAACGATTACAAGAAAGCACTATAAATGATCGAAGGAGAAGAAGATACGAAAAGGAGACGCTATGGCGAATGTTGCAGGAAAAAAATAGTAACGTGTAAGCCTTGATTTATGCTTTGATCATCGCTTCGCAAATTTCTGACTAAGTTTAAGGTCACTGATAGATTTTGTACCAAAAACTTTGACATTTGAACGCGTAGAAAGAAGTTCTACATATGTAGTATTTGCAAATTGTTTGTTATAATGCAATTAGGCGGAAGCTATATTGATTAAATATAATCATGCGTTCAGAATCTTGATGATCATGTCTGATAACCTTAAGTCGTCTGTTTGATAAGCACTACATTTATTAAATATAATGATGCGTTCAGAAAAAAAAAATAACATTGAATCAAATATGATAAATTGATTTGTAAATGTACAACTAATAAGTTGGTCGAGTTTCCATCGCACTTGAGTTTGCTTCAGGCACTCTATGTGCACCCCTAAGCGCGGAAGGTATTTTCACTTGGGTTTAGAACTAAACATTTTGGTGCGTTTGCCGGGAATTTATGAGCTAGTGCATAGCCATAAGAAAAATCCATTTCGAGATAATTGTGGGCTCTAGGTAAACCAAGTAGGCCGATTCCGAGGAATTTAAATCAAATAAAGTTTCGTAAAACCATTTTTTCCCTTGGGCTCAAGAGCGTTTCATTTGGTGCGTCTGCCGGGAATTGGCTTAGCACATCTCATCGAGAGTGCTACAAGTTCGCTTGGTGCCCCAATCGTGTGGCACAGCCAAGTCGATCCCAAATTTGCTCTGACCTTCATTAGAGAAATGGCCCAACAAAGACAAGCCTCTAGTTTTGAGAAAGTGAATATAAGGCAAGGGAATTTTGGACAAAATAGATGGATATGTTCTCGTCCGACCATGAGACATCATGTGAACCGAGGGTGGCGATTTGGCCCGATATCAAATTATGTGAGATGCTGGTGTTGCGAGCAGATTGGGCATATAGCCAAATATTGCCCTCGTGTATGCTCCCCGTTGGATTTTGTCCCCACATGTGAGGACTGTGGGAAAAAGAGACTATGCGAGCACGTGTGTGGCTCAAAAGAGGTGACTGGCATAAAGGTCGCAACCAATCAATCGGATAGGTGTTTATCCTCTTTGTATGTGGAAGTTGACATGAGTGGAGCTGCCACGTCGATGGAGACCGCAAGAGTGAATGGGGACATAGATAGGGAATCCGAGAATCAAGCCTTGATGGACCTCGTAAAGAGCTTGGAATGTCAAGTCAATTTGCTTCGCGTGGAGCGAGATAACGAGAGGATCAAAATAGAGAAATTAGAGGAAAATCAAGTGAAAATGGCCGAGGTCCTAGAAACTTGGGAAAAGCAAGTACGAGTGTTGAAAAACGAAAACAAGGAAAGGAAAAGAGTAAACAAAAGCTGGAGGAAAGATCGTGTGAAGCTCGAGAGTGAAAACGTGGTCTGGGACTTGAGATCCGGTTTGATGGTAGCCGACTGCTTCGGAGTTGCGATCGAAGAAGAGCTCTCAAGAGACGAGGATGACCTGATGAGGAGAGTCGAAGGAATGGAGCATGAAATTGAGAAGGTACAAAGCATAATCCGTCGATACAGTGACCAAGCGGGTAAGGCATGTGACGAGTTCCACTTGGAGTTAGAAAGAATGAAAAGTGCCCAAGTAGAGAGTGATGAGAAAATGAGACGGGTAGAAAAAGAGAATGCAAAGCTGAGTAGCAAGCTCGGTAGGTGGATGAATCGGAAAGACGACGAGATGCGAGGACAAGTGGAGGATCCGAGAGTGAGGAAAACGGAAGAAGAGCTGAAAGCGGTGTTGGATAGGTTGGATGCGTTCGGAGCAGAGTTAGAAAGAACGAAGAATGAATTGTCGAAAAAAGTGGATGATCTGGAAGTGGAAAATATGAGTAGAATCCGGGAGGAGAGGTCGATTCGAGAAGAGGTTGAAAAGTTGTCTGGCCAAGTCGGGAGGAGCGAGGAGGTTCCTTTGGAAATAGAAAGAAAGATGAGCCATTTAGAAGAGGAGAAGAAGAAAATGTGGGTTCGGTTCCATCAAGTGGATGATGAGATTTTTCGACTCCAAGGCAGTGATGAGCGAAAAGAAGAAGGGATAAGGGATTTAGCTTTGAAGCTCGAGGCATTAAGAGGTGTAGTAATGAATGGTGGCCTTCCAGACCGTATCGCCTGGCTAGAGGACAAAATCAGCAAACTGTCGAATCATGTGGAATCTCTACGAGGCAAAGGTTGGAGATGAAAAAATAGACGAGGCAATGGATGTTGGTGAGGACGGCTGTAGTCTAATTAGGGTTTGCTTTGCGGATTACGAGTCTGAGATGTGAGGACGGATGGACCAAGTGTGTTGTACACTTAGGAACTAAAGTGACACTTTTTGAGATTTCAGGTCGACAAAGTGGTTAGTATGTGCGGGTTTTGCGAGGACGGGTTGACCATAGCATTAGTGGCTGAATTTTGGCTTGAGTGGAAGCAGAGAGGAGATATGTCTCATCGGGATGTCCACAGGGAATCTATATGTGTGTGTTGTGATCGGGATGGTTGGGAAAAAGTCCTTTCTTTTGTCTCCTAATTCTCGAGATGCGGGAATGAAAAGAAAATGAAAAAATATATGTTTGTGTATGTGTGAGTGTGGCTACGCGCCTATGTGGGCCGATAGGTGTGTGGACCCACTTTGGCCGGGTGGTCAAAGCCACGAACCGACGTCGGTTTCGCATAGGGCTAGTTGTCTGTGTGTCGCGCGCTGCGTTGGGTTGGTAGATGGGTGGAACAAACTCGATCGGGTGGTCGAGTCCACGAGTCGCATCCAGCTTCGGCGTAGGCCGGCAAGTGTGAGTAAATATGAAAAAAAAATGATGAAAAAAGAAAAAAAAATGTGGAAAAAATGAATGAGAAGAATTCCTCGCTCGAGGGGGGACATAAGAGAGGTGAGAGAGCATGATGCTCGGATGGGAGTATATGTGTTTGTGTTGTGGGGATTTGGGTTATGTGTGGACTCCTGATGAGGCATATCGAATCGAAGCTTAAGCTCGGCTAGGATTTTGGTTTCAAAGTGTTTGTGGGAGATTTGGACTCGAGGGATCCAAGCGTGCTAGTTACTTTGTTCGTCTTCGAATTCTTGAGAGGTGCCCATTTTGGTTCTTAGGTTGTGCAACTACTTGCGATGTCTCGAATCATGTCGACGATAAGCGATCTTGGCGGAGTGAGCTCATGTTAGGCTTGAGTGGTCTTTGCCGCGTGTCCATCAATTCAAGTGGTGTGGTGGTGACCTAGCATCTGATCTAGTTGACGAGCAAGAAAAACAGAGAGATAGACAGAAAGGCAAGCGGGTAGTGGAAACCCTAGGTAGAAGGGGAATGAACAATCGGCGAGAGAACCCAGCTAGAACCGAAAAATAAAAGTGGGGAATGGTTTTGATTATATATGGTGTGTGTGGAAAATGTGTTGAGTATGCATGTGGAATAAAGATGTCTGACGTGTTGAATGAGTAGTCGAAAAGAGTGACGAGAGCGAATGTGGACATGTCTTCTGTTTGCATGTATGTATGTTGTGTGTGACGAGAATGCATGTGTGATGCGGGATCGTGATGTGTGTGCTGAGTATATATGTGTGATGTGGATGATTGATATGATTGTCTTTTCATTTTGGTTGTACATATTGTGATTTGATAAAGAAAGGTTCTAATGTTCTAATGAAGTTTGCAGACAGGTGGACATGTCGATGAAGATGCGAGAAGATGGACGAAATGGTAAGTGAATTGATTGGATTTTGATACTAACAAATGATTGTATGAGGGTGATTGCAGGTGCTTCATTGAGGAAGAAAAGAATAGATTTGGCTCGTCGAGGACGACTTCGCAATTAAGAAGAGGGGAGTATGTTAGCTCCGAAAATGGTTGATTTTTATGCTCTAATGTGGTTTTATTTGGCAGGAAATTTGTTTGATTTCAGGTATTGCAGAATGAATTTGATAATTGATGAGAAGCATGCGGAGATATTGATTGCAGGGATGTGGAGAAAAGGTTTCACCTGAAAAAGGCCATTGTGCTTTTGATGTTGGAGGATATTTGATCATCAAGGGTTCTGAGAAGGTCTTGATAACACAAGAGGAGAAGTCCAGAAGGCTTATTTGCACGTCCTTACGTAACGGTAAAGGTTTTCATGCAAGATATCCCTTGGCAAATAAGGGAATGACATCAAGGATTTCAAACGTGATAGTGAGCTTCAAGTATGATGTTGAGAAAGAAGGGGGATGGTAGGAGCATTGATATGGGTGATAACTGGCTCTGCTGCAGTCCTCGCAGTTCGATTGGTTGGTATTGGGCTAGCTCAATCATTGTGGAGCAGTCTTAGCATTGTTGTTGCCTACATTTGGGGAGCTTATATATTCAAGGAGTCGACTCAAAATCATGCACTTTCTTTGTTGTCTGTTTCATTATGGTGATGAGCATGCTTGAAGTGGGCTTTATGGTTGGATTAGAAAGTAAAGAAGATGCTGTTGTTCCCCAAGATGAGCATAAGGTTGATTCGCTGAGCAAACTTGATTCACCTCCCCTTCTTAGAGACTCTGAACCATCAGGTAGAAGCGGTAATAGATATGCAAGAGGAGTGCAATCCGGTTTACATATTCTTTTTAAGGGAATCGGCCTGGCCACAGTTGTTGGTGTTTTGAATGGAAGCTTCTTAATTCCTTTGAAATATGCACACGAGCGGTACCAATGAAGACAACTGCAGTTTTGGATGCCAAATGGATCCGATTATTTTCCAATCTTACAAATCTTTTGTTTGTTTCATGACATCATGGCTTGTTTTGATATATACGCCTTTAAAGTTTACATGGGGGGGGGGATATCTTATCTGAATCCACGTGGGGGGGTTCGCTAAAAGGAGGAGGATTGTTTGGTTTTTGTGTGTGGTTGTTTTTACAGATAACGCGGGGAGGATCAGAGAGGAAAAAGACTCTCCCGTGGCACACAGCTGTTGTCTGTGTGTATACCTTGTTTCCTCCATCGTCTGGGCGGCATCACGTTCGAAGGTGAAGAAGTTGACTGAAGCTTCAACGTTGTTTCCTCCGTCGTCTGAGATAACGTACGAAAGATAGGGGAAGGAGAAGAATATCCTACAGCTTGTGCTATTGTGGGAAATCTCAGGAGAAATGAGCGGACGCTGTTCTAGACAGTTAGCTTCAAGGCGGCGCATGCAGGAGCATAGTGGCAAAGGAAGGCTGACGAATATGAACGCTGAAAAAGATAGCTGATTCAACTCATCGAACGCATGGTCATTGAGGCATGATCAGAGGAGAGGGAGCACGTATGCAGAGGATGGAAAAAAAGACAGCTCAGAGGGCGGATTATCTGGAGAAGAGGGAGATCGCATAAAGGAGAGAAGGGCATACGACAGAAAGAGGCCTATTGTTTATGATCTTCTTTTGGCAGAGAGAGAAGGCACGGTCTTCGTTGCTGAGTTAGAAAAGGAGGATGCAGGTGCGTGCAAAAACGGGAGGATACCAGGGGAGAGGAACATCTTGATCGGGCAGGATAACTTGTTGTGGGCATAGCGGTGCTAAAGGAGATCTGGGAGGTTCAGAGAAAGGAGCAGGGAGCTGAAGAAGGAAGCGCTGATGATCAGACAGGCGCTGATTATGGGAAGCATTCGATCTGGAAAAAAGAACGATTACAAGAAAGCACTATAAATGATCGAAGGAGAAGAAGATACGAAAAGGAGACGCTATGGCGAATGTTGCAGGAAAAAAATAGTAACGTGTAAGCCTTGATTTATGCTTTGATCATCGCTTCGCAAATTTCTGACTAAGTATAAGGTCACTGATAGATTTTGTACCAAAAACTTTGACATTTGAACGCGTAGAAAGAAGTTCTACATATGTAGTATTTGCAAATTGTTTGTTATAATGCAATTAGGCGGAAGCTATATTGATTAAATATAATCATGCGTTCAGAATCTTGATGATCATGTCTGATAACCTTAAGTCGTCTGTTTGATAAGCACTACATTTATTAAATATAATGATGCGTTCAGAAAAAAAAAATAACATTGAATCAAATATGATAAATTGATTTGTAAATGTACAACTAATAAGTTGGTCGAGTTTCCATCGCACTTGAGTTTGCTTCAGGCACTCTATGTGCACCCCTAAGTGCGGAAGGTATTTTCACTTGGGTTTAGAACTAAACATTTTGGTGCGTTTGCCGGGAATTTATGAGCTAGTGCATAGCCATAAGAAAAATCCATTTCGAGATAATTGTGGGCTCTAGGTAAACCAAGTAGGCCGATTCCGAGGAATTTAAATCAAATAAAGTTTCGTAAAACCATTTTTTCCCTTGGGCTCAAGAGCGTTTCACTTATGTTCTCCTTGTCACTCCTATCAGCCTGTAAATGCAAAAGCACCCTCCAAACTTGCGATATTCCACTCGTGATACTAGACGTAGGTCTTGTCACTCTGTGATACTGTCACCCAGATTTTGGTGTTTTTTGAGAGTTTTTCAAGAGTGATTCTTTAGCATTTTAGCTCTGAACAACCTCTATGCTTCTTGCTCACATCAACAAGTGAAAAACGAGGTGAATGTACAGCCAAAAATGGAAAAAATCAGAGAATATGAAGATAGGAGAAGATGGTGATGATGATGAAGATGAAGAAGAAGGAAAACTCAGAAACTGAACTGAAAATGGTGATTTTTTTACCTTCCAACATTGCTACTCTACATCTTACCGTCACACACTTGTCCTCCAAGCTCTCTCCCTGGCAACGTCGCCAAATTTGGTGTTACTCTAGCACAATGGTAAGTACCAACATGAGGAGATCAACCTCATAAATGTCAATCCGTAGAGACGTGAGGACCGGTATGAAGACCAAGAGCAAGTGAAGTGCACAAGTGCGTGAGTGAAAGCACACAAGCATGCACACACATACACACATGCACATAAGGTAAGAACAAAGAGTGGAACAATGGAAGGACTTCGTTTACAAAAGAACTCTATTACAAAAGCTCAAATCTACAACCAAGTCCCCCCCCCCCCAAAAATGAGCTCTCCATCCCTTTTTATAGTTTTTTTGAGTAGTTTTGGCCCTGTCCAGACCTAGTGTTTGACCTAGTTAAAAATTAGGTTCTAGGGCTTATTTGGGGGCTCAAATGGATTCTAAAAATTATGAAAATTGCTAGGATGATACTTCTAATACCCCTCAAGCTCGAGGACTCCTCCGCTTGAACAAAATGGAGTTGCAAAAATGGAAAATGGCATTTACAATGGTTTTTTATGACAAAAATCACTATATTTATAGGGATTTCTTCTGAAAATTTGACATGTGCTTCTTGGAGCTCCCTACATGCTCCTTCTTTTTGTGTGTCCACTTCCTTGGTGTGCTTCTATGCTTGTGCTTGACCTTGACTGTCAACATCAACCCTAGAAGTCTCCCCTAGAGAAAAAGGACAGGTGGCCCCATTCACCATCCGCCTCCAACGATCACATTCAGAGGGCACTGCACAAGACACTCCTTCAGCTCCTCCATTACCCCGGGATTTTGAGTTTGCCTCCACAGGTGAATTGGCAGGAGCTCCTTCCTTTGATTTTGATACCTACTTACAAACAATGAAGATGTCTGATGTGGAGTTCTTTTCCAACACTGAAGGTCCAGGATCATCATCCCATAGAGGACGTCCACATCGAAAAGAACGACGGGTACATTGGGATGATGAAGAACAACAAATACAAGTTGAGAATACCCATGAACAAGAGGAGGAACAGGAGCATGTATGAGAGGAAGATGAAGAGGAAGCCCTTGCATACACTGCAAAGATCAACGGTTGTATGAGATGATCAAACAAGTACAAAAAAGGCACAAGTTGTCAGAAGAGGCAAATAGAGCAATCCTGAACCAAATGCTTCAAGCAGATGATGTGGACCCCCCACTTAATTGAATCTTTAAATCTTCTGGCAGAAACTTGTGGAATTGTAGAAGCAATGCGGACTCTTATACATCGCCCCCCCACTCACCCAATCTCAAATTTTCTAGTTCTTCTATGATGATCTCAACAGTATTTCCATGTTGGAATTGATTTTTGAATGCATCTTTCATCAAATCCCAAGTTGTAAAATGGTTCTCAGCAAATTGGTTGAACCATTTATCTGCTAATCCTTCTAATGTGGCAGGGAAAAGTATCAAAAAGGCATCCTCCCTACCCATTAAGCCTCTAGTCTTACATAGTGCCAAAAACCTTTTACTGATGAGGTTGAAGATAGTGGATTGGAGGATCTTCTAGCAACCTTCCTTCTTGTTTGCTTACAGGTGACCCTCAATGTTTGGGACCAGGTTGCGGTCATGAGCAGCTCATAGTCCACTTAATATGAGACACTTGATAAGAATATTTACCTTTTGGTTAATGAAGTAGCACTATAGTACTGTCGACACTTGATCTCTTCTATACTTTGCACTTGGTTTCTCCTAAGCTCAAATCTCCTTGGAAGTCCCACCGGGCGTGCCAAATTTTGTTGGGGGATTCTTAGACAAGAAGGGATTTGAGTGTTTGTAGGAGAAAAGGGAAAGACCAGAAGAGAAAATACACACTGGAAGCCTCTGTCGATTGATTACAGTAAGACAAATACAAGGTTGAAGCACAATACAACCAATGCTTCTGTGCAAAATCCCATAGAGTGCTCAATTACAAAATACCAAATACCCAAGGGACTTGTTGCTGCCGGCCTCCTCTGCACCAAACCTCCACGTCCTCCAAGCTTGCTCTTGTGCACACCTTGCACCAAGCTTCCACTAAGGGGGAGGGATGGATACCTTCTGTCGGTGTGCGCACACTTTAGTAAGACCTTGGGATCCTTGAGGGACAAGCTTAGCACTCCTCTGCACACTTCCTTGGTCACTCTTCATGCACACCTTGCACTTCACTTCTCTGTGTCGCACACTGTGTGTCTCTTGCACTTCCCTCCCTTGCTTCACTTAGGATGGTCCAAGAATAGTCCTTGCCTTGATTTTGAGTGTGTCGATTCACGTACGCTCCTAACTGCAAGAGTATCTTGGTGCTCACTTTGATGTCCAAAGATTGTCTTCACAAGTGGCAGCCAACGACTCCCTGTTTTGTCTTGTAGTGACTTTAGACTAAAACCAAAAATTTTAATTGGGGGGCCATACTTTCACTTTTGTGTACACTGCCACTTCACATACCTTCACATTTCCCTTTTAACTCTTCAAATGTGCACATATGGGAGGGTTCACCTGAACCTTCCAAAACACTTTAAAAACACTTTGAACCTTAGGGAAATTAGAGAAATACCTCTGCAATCTGCAACCCACTTTCTCCAATTTACCCTTTGTGGACAATTAATTGTGCACTACCTGTGCACTTTGACACTTGCACTTTAGCACTTTGACTTTACACATGTTGAATTTGACCTTTTTGACTTTGACTAGTTTGACTTTGATCTTGTTGACTTTGACTAGTTTGACTTTGATCTTTTGACTTTGACTACGGTTAACTTTGACCAATATGACTTTTATGGGCTCAACAATGTGTGATGGCTCATTGGAAATGTTGGAGCAAGTCTATGACAAGCCTAAGTATTGTCTTGAGTCCCACAAAGTCATAGAAAAAGCCTTAAAATGAAGACTATGTAAAGTTCACTTGTGAACTACCTCTTGTAACTTTTGAAGAGTTTACTTAATGTAAAAGTAAGAGAATCTTAAGTGGTTGAGTCCACATGATCAAGAATGGAAAGAGGAGCCAAGAATTTGTGATTTGTGGTAGGTAGAGAATCAAATCAATCATTGATTGATTGGAGAGTGATTGAGGGAAGTTAGCCTCCCAAACTCAACTATAAATAGATGGCAGTTTTAGTCATGGTTAGAGAGACCTATGTGAAGACCTCCAAGAGCTGAGCTTTATGCCATATCAAGGTGTGATTACAAGGCACACATATGTATCAGTAAGTCATTGTATTGTACAAGCAATATACTTTCATTTTCATTATTATTTGAGTTCATCTTTCCATGTTCTTGTGAAGTGTACTACTCACTGCCATTACTCTCAGTTTTTCTCAGTCAGCTTGCAGAGATGTTTTCTCTGAGCTTGGTGCATCATTTTCAGTGATTTAAATTGGTAAAGTTAGCTCTATAAGTCTAATATATGCTTATAAATTTTCATGTCATTTGGATGTTGCAATCTTCAGTTATGTTCATTTGAAGTCAACAGGGTCTGTTCATCTTCACCTCTCTGTCAGGTACCCGACTTTTTCACTCATCTTGTCAGAGCCATTGCTCAGTGGTTACTTATCCAAATTCAGTGATTTAAAGCTTGTTGGATTCAGATTACTGTCTAGTATAACCATACAAATTTTCATAATCATTAGATTCCTAAATTTTGAGTTATGTTGATTTTTCTGCTCACTGGTCTATTTCTGTAGCAGCCCGTGAAAATCGGGATGATGTCATCACTTGTTAAAACTCATTCTCAGTGTGTGGTTCATTATTTTTTATGAGATTACTCTTGAAAGTTAGCTCTTTAAGTTGCCTAGACTTCCCCAAGAGGAATTGAGCTAATTGCTGCTGTGCTCAGAGAATTATGTAAAACACTGGACAGGTGTATGAACCAAGAATAGCAAGTTTTCACCTCTGAGCTAACTCCAACTTATCTGTTTTGATCTATCTTTTTGAGAGTGATCTTCCAAGGTACATAGGGTGTCTAATACATCCATTGGAAAGCTAAAAGGTCCACCATCTACTCCTGGAGTTCATTTGGCTGGTGTAGATCAAGGATTTTGCAACACCTCTTCATCTTCAAACACATACTTATCCATCTCTTCACAGTGGTATCAGAGCAAGGTTGGACAACATGGCAGATGGATTTCCTTCATCAATTGACAAATTAGACAGAGGTAACTACTCAGCTTGGTCATTAAGAATGGAAGCCTATCTCCAAGGTAGAAGTTTATATGGTTATGTGGCTGGAGATGAAGTTATGCCAAGTTTCAGGAACAAAAGTCAACCAACACAAGAAGAGCAAGAAAGATTGAGCACATGGTGCTCCAAGGATGCACTTGCAAGGTCTTATCTCCTCAACTCTATCTCAGATTTTTTGTTGCCTCACATTAGAAGTTGTAAGACATCTCAGGAAGTGTGGGATGCACTTGAAGCTTTCTTTTCTTCAAGTACCAAAGCTAGGAAGCATCAACTATGGCTGGAGTTCACAACTCTCAAGAAGGCTCCCAAACAAAATGTGACTGATTTTGTCACAAAGCTCAAGGACATAGCGGATCAGTTGGGAAGCATTGGAGAGGTAATAGATGAAGATCAAATTGTAAGGCAGGTCATCAATGGCTTGAAGGCAGATGATAAGTGGGAAGCATTCACCACAGCTATGGATTTGTACATGGACATGCATGTACCTGATTTCAACACACTCATTGGACAACTACTTACTCAAGAGGCAAAGCTTATCAAAAATGGAGAAAGCTCTAAAGGTAATCAATCTTCAGCTTTATACACGGATAAAAGAAAGTCTAAATATAACAAAGGAAAGGCAAAGAAAGTGGATGATGAAGCAGGTACATATCAAGCTAACTATGCAGGTAGAGGAAGACATGGCAGAGGTAGAGGAAGAGGAGGTAGACAAGGCAGGGGGAGATCCCAAGACTCCAACTCATGTTCTATTTGTGGATTAACTAATCATACAACTGAAAATTGCTTTAGGAATTCCAGGAATCAAAGAGGCAGAGGATACAATAGAGGAAGTTATGGCTACTCAAGAGGAAGGTTCAACAACTACCATGGCAACTACAACAACTACAATCATTCAAACTATCAAGCAGGCTACAAAGGAAGGAGAGACTACAATAACTACACAGAAGACTCAAACAAAGAGGATTCATTATTGATCATGAACATGGCTATGCCACAAGGTAAATCTGATGAGCATGTTTTCTACATAGATTCAGGCTGTTCAAATCATGTGGCAGGAAATGTGGCACTCCTATCAGATTTAGAAGATCCAAGGAATAAGCATGAGGTACAAACAGAGATGATACAAAACATCCTGTGGAGAAAATAGGCAATGTCAAAGCACCTGATGGAAACATCAACCTACTCAGTAAGGTACTCTATGTCCCTACCATTACAAAGAATTTGATAAGTGTTGGGCAGATAGTAGAGAAAGGGTTGCAAGTCAGGTTCACAAAAGCAGGAGCATTTTTTGAAGATCCAAGTCAAGGATTCAGAAGAATTGCAAAAGGTGAAAAGACAGGTAGATTGTTCACATTTGAATTACAGGACACTAGAAACATTGCTCTCTTTAATTATGGTAGTCAGACACTCACAGAATTGGAAGTATGGCACAAAAGGTTAGCACATATTGGTGAAAGGTCATTAAAGCAAATCTGCAGGGACCAAAGTGTACTTGGACTTCCTAATTTGTCAAAACAACATATGATTTATAAGTGCAGTGCATCTCAATTTGGAAAGTCTCACAGGTTACCATTCATGAAGAAAGGTTATATGCATGGAGATCTCTTGGAGTTGGTTCATACAGATGTATGGGGACCTAGCAAGGAAGCTTCAATATCTGGATCAAGGTATTATGTTTCCTTTATTGATGATTGCAGCAGATGGACTATCCTATTCTTTATGAAACACAAAGATGAAGTTTTTTCATGTTTCAAAAGATATTTGGCTCTTGTGGAGAATCAAACAGGTAAATCACTAAAAAGGCTAAGGTCAGATGGAGGGGGAGAATACTTCTCCCATGATTTTGATTCTTTTCTTCAAGAAAGAGGAATCAAAAGAGAGGTAACTACAAGGTACACTCCTGAGCAAAATGGAGTGGCAGAAAGGAGGAATAGGACAATTGTTGAAGCTGCAAGGTCTATGTTAAATGAAAAGCATTTACCTAATTACTTATGGACCGAGGCTGTATCTACAGCCACTTACTTGATTAACAGGTTGCCTTCAAAATCCCTTGATGGGATGACTCCATATGAGGCTTGGAATGGAAGAAGACCAAGCTTAGATCATTGTAAAATTTTTGGATGTATTGCTTTTGCTCATGTTCCTTCACAGGTTAGAGGCAAGATGGATCCAAAGGCAGAAAGGTGTGTATTTATTGGATATGACAACAATCAAAAGGGCTATAGGTTATACAACCCTACCAACAAAGGATTCTTGGTAAGCAGAGATGTAGTTTTTGATGAGAACAATTCATGGTATGAAGATTCATGCAGGAAGGTCAATTTACCATATAATCTTGAAGAAGATTTTCCAAAGCTTGGTAGAGAACAACCAAAGATTGAAGAACAAGACACCTCAGAGCTTGGTAGAGAACAACCAAAGCTTGGTAGAGAACAACCAAAGATTGAAGAACAAGACAATGTGCAGATATTCTAACCAAAGCATTGGATGGTACAAAGCTTTGCAAATTCAAGGCTATGATTGGTTTGCAGGTAATCTTGGAAGATTGAAGACCTCAAGCATACTTGGCTTGAGGGGGAGCTGTTGGAGCAAGTCTATGACAAGCCTAAGTATTGGCTTGAGTCCCACAAAGTCATAGAAAAAGCCTTAAAATGAAGACTATGTAAAGTTCACTTGTGAACTACCTCTTGTAACTTTTGAAGAGTTTACTTAATGTAAAAGTAAGAGAATCTTAA
The DNA here is from genome assembly GCA_020310875.1 of Ceratopteris richardii. NCBI lineage: Eukaryota > Viridiplantae > Streptophyta > Polypodiopsida > Polypodiales > Pteridaceae > Ceratopteris > Ceratopteris richardii. Next base: position 29,273,380 of record CM035422.1, read on the forward strand.
GTGGTTGAGTCCACATGATCAAGAATGGAAAGAGGAGCCACGAATTCATGATTTGTGGTAGGTAGAGAATCAAATCAATCATTGATTGATTGGAGAGTGATTGAGGGAAGTTAGCCTCCCAAACTCAACTATAAATAGATGGCAGTTTTAGTCGTGGTTAGAGAGACCTATGTGAAGACCTCCAAGAGCTGAGCTTTATGCCATATCAAGGTGTGATTACAAGGCACACATATGTATCAGTAAGTCATTGTATTGTACAAGCAATATACTTTCATTTTCATGATTATTTGAGTTCATCTTTCCATGTTCTTGTGAAGTGTACTACTCACTGCCATTACTCTCAGTTTTTCTCAGTCAGCTTGCAGAGATGTTTTCTCTGAGCTTGGTGCATCATTTTCAGTGATTTAACTTGGTAAAGTTAGCTCTACAAGTCTACTATATGCTCATGAATTTTCATGTCATTTGGATGTTGCAATCTTCAGTTATGTTCATTTGAAGTCAACAGGGTCTGTTCATCTTCACCTCTCTGTCAGGTACCCGACTTTTTCACTCATCTTGTCAGAGCCATTGCTCAGTGGTTACTTATCCAAATTCAGTGATTTAAAGCTTGTTGGATTCAGCTTACTGTCTAGTATAACCATACAAATTTTCATAATCATTAAATTCCTACATTTTGAGTTATGTTGATTTTTCTGCTCACTGGTCTATTTCTATAGCAGCCCATGAAAATCGGGATGATGTCATCACTTGTTAAAACTCATTCTCAGTGTGTGGTTCATTATTTTTTATGAGATTACTCTTGAAAGTTAGCTCTTTAAGTTGCCTAGACTTCCCCAAGAGGAATTGAGCTAATTGCTGCTGTGCTTAGAGAATTATGTAAAACACTGGACAGGTGTATGAACCAAGAATAGCAAGTTTTCACCTCTGAGCTAACTCCAACTTATCTGTTTTGATCTATCTTTTTGAGAGTGATCTTCCAAGGTACATAGGGTGTCTAATACATCCATTGGCAAGCTAAAAGGGCCCACCATCTACTCCTGGAGTTCATTTGGCTGGTGTAGATCAAGGATTTTGCAACACCTCTTCATCTTCAAACACATACTTATCCATCTCTTCACAGGAAAGATATTAGTGTCTAGTCTATGATTCTAAATGTGTATATCATTTGCTTTAGTAGATTTAGAGAAATCATAGTTTTTTTGTCTCACGGTCAATCTCTACGTATTCCTAAAAAATAGAGGTACCACCATTGAGTGTTTGATTCATTGCAAAAGCATAGTTTTCTTATTTCTTGTAATCTTGTGCATTATATGCACTCAACCCTATCTGTATCAATCCAATAAAAGGAGTTTTTCTAATTTTAATCATGCTGGTCGCTATGAGCATTTGAAGTTCATTGTCTCTTCCATAGATAGCAAGTTTTTTGAGCTAGTCGATGTGCGAACCTATCTGTTTTGTATCGTCTCCTTTTGTGGCATAGGAGACTTGTTCATGTGAATGAAAGAACCTTGAAGGATATATGGAGGGATCAAAGTGTTATAGGTCTGCCAAGCATCTCAAAGCAACACATGATCAATAGGTGTGATGCTTGTCAATTTGAGAAGGCAAAAATACAACCTTTCAACCACAAAGGCTACATCCACAATAATTTCTTAGATCTAATAGACATTAATGTATGGGGACCAAGTCAATAACCTTCATTAGTGGGCTCAATGTATTATGTATCTTTTGTTGATGATCATAGTAGATGGACAATTTTGTACTTTATCAAGAATAAGAGTGAAGATTTGATTGCTTCAAAAAGTATCTAGCACATGTGGAAAATCATACAGGTAGATAATTAAAGAAACACATATTTGATGGAGGGGGAGAATACTTATCCAAAGAGTTTCATGAGTACTTGCAGGATGAAGGCATCAAAAGGATAGTCACTACTAGGCACCCTCCTCAACTAAATGGCATTGTAAAAAGAAGGAAAAAAACCTTACTTGGATCAGGAAGCAATATGCTTGAAGAAAAGAAGCTGCCACATTATTTTTGGACTGAAGCTATATCTACTGTAGTATATCTTGTTAATCAAATTCCATCACAATCTCTTCAAGGTATGAATCCTTATGAATGTTGGAATGGTAGAAACCAAGTCTAGCCCATTGCAAAGTTTTTGGTTGTTTAGCCTATGTACATGTATCTTCATAAATAAAAGGGAAATTGGATGAGAGGGCAACCAAGGTTGTGTTCATTGGATATGATTCAACTCAAATGGGCTACAGGTTCTACAATCCATCCATAAAACAATTCACCACAAGCAAAGATGTTGTATTTGAGGAACATAGGTCATGTTATGAAGAGAATAAAAAGAACATGACTTACCCTAATATGATCTTGATTCATATTTTCATCCATTATGTAGCAAAGATGATACACATGTGGGAATCTAGAAGTGAATCAGATGATAATAAAAATGAGAGGAGAGTGACTACAAGCTCTAGAAATCAAGAAGAAAAGCCAAGATCAAAGAATGTGGAGATTGCTCTAAATTCATTCCTAGAAGTTCAACAAGGGAGAAAAGAAAACCTGAAAAGTATGGTTATGACTCTACTTTTGTAACCAAACATAACATCTATTTGGCAAAAGAGACTCAAGTTCAGAGGAACCATCAACTTATGAAGAAGCAAAAGGTAACCCTAATTGGGAGAAATCCATGAAGGAAGAAATGTTGGAGTTAGATGTCTACAGAAGCATGCGAACAATACAAGGAAGAAGAAGAAGCTTGGAGCACAAGAATGTACAAGAATGTATTACCACTAGAATGTACAAGATAAGTAGCACCTTAGGGAAATACGCATATATGCAAGCCAGGAAAAAAAAAACTCCTAAAGAGGGAAAAGTGCCCCGGCGGTCCTAGTGTCTTCACACACATCACTACCTAAATGTATCAACAAATCCCCCCTGGGAGTGATGCAGTGAACAAGGAGCTGGCACTCATGTATAAGGAAGTGCCAAGCTATGTAGAATCAATCCACAAAAGGAAGTAAGCCCAAAGCTTTGTGGAAAGATTCAAACTTCTCCCTAGGCAAAGCCTTTGTGAAAAGGTCTGCAATGTTCTCCTGCGTGGGCACATATGCTAAGTTGATCTCCCCAACAGAGAACCTCTCCCTGACATAATGATAATGCACCTCAATCTGCTTAGTGTGAGCATGGAACACTAGGTTCCTCGCAACTGCCAATGCACTCTAATTGTCAGTGAAGATGGTGGTGGCAGAAGGCTGACCAACACCCAAATCAACCATAAGGCATCTGAGCCACACACACTCAACAGTCGCTATGAAAGTTGCCCTATACGTAACCTCACAACTGGAAGTGGCCACAATAGGTTGCTTCTTGCTCAACCAAGATATGCATGAGCTACCAAGCATGAAGCAAAAACCACTAGTGGGCACACGAGTGTCATAGAAACCAACCCAATCACTATTAGAAAAAGCATGCAAATCTGGCGGAAGTGATTCCCCCTTTGGGGATAAAACAATCCAAGTAGCCGAGTACCACTCAAGCAACGAACGATGCGCTTAACCGCCTACCAATGCTTGACACCTGGGCAATGCATAAACCTGCTCATCTATGAGACAACAAACTGAATATGTGGCCGAGTAATGCATAAGTAAATCAAGCATCCAACAGCCTGGTGATAGAGAATAGCATCAAATGCATCTCCAACAACATGAAGGCTCAATTGTAAACCTGTCTCCATAGGAGAGGCAATAGGCTTATAGTCTTCAAGACCAAAACACTACAATAATGTGTCAATATATTTCGTTTGATACAAAGCCATTCCACCATCAACTTGCATAAACTGAATGCCCAAATAGTGATGCAAATTCCCCAAATCAGACTTCTCAAATGAGGCATGCAAATTAGCCTTAAAATCAGCAATATGCATGTCATGAGGACCAGTGAGCAGCATGTCATCAACATACACCACAATGATCAGAAGCACATCATTAGCACGCTTAACATATAAGATTCTTTCAGTTGGACGTTCTCAAAACCATGTGCAATCAGATAGGCATGTATCTTTTCATAGCAAGAACGTGGTGCTTGCTTTAAACCATATAATGCCTTCTTTAACCTCCACGGCTGGTTTTCATGCCCTTTTTGCACAAAGCCATGGGGCTGAAAAACATACACTTCTTCATGCAAGTCACCATTCATAAATGCTATTTTAATGTCCAACTGATGTACATTCCAACCATGATGAGCCGCAAGTGCACAAATGCTACAAACAGTAGTCATTTGGCAAGTAGGTGCAAAGGTTTCATCAAAATCAATGCCTCTTTCCTACGCATAACCCTTTGGAACAAGCCTAGCCTTAATACTAGTCAACTGTTCCATCAAGTTTATGCTTCAACTTGTATACGCATAACCCTTTGGAACAAGCCTAGCCTTAATACTAGTCAACTGTTCCATCAAGTTTAGTGCCAATGGCCTTCTTGCCAGGAGGCAAGTCACATAAAGAACAAGTACCATTTTTCATGATAACATCATATTCAGATTGCATTGCAACCATCCAATGTTCAGAATTTTGTGCTTCAGCAAATGAAACAGGTTCAACCTCATCATAGAGACTAGAGGTAGCCATAACATAGCAATCTGGTGCAAAGGAGGCACTAAGAGAGCTAACCGAGTACAATATGATAGAGGTGCATCTAATTTGCTTTCATGCAAAGTCTACACTAGCCATCTTGGCATAGTTTTTGCTTGCTTAGTATCAGTTCTCTCATCAACAAGTGCATCATGTAAATTTGCATCAGAAATGGAATGATCTTCATCATCACATGAAACATGTAAAGGATGAGAAGTTGCCTCATTAGGACTAGCACTAGACTATCCACCTATAAAAAGAGGAAGCGAAGTATCATACATGTCTTTGGAGCTAACGGATGTCTCCTTCGTACATGAAAGTAAAGGCTGAATAACATCTTCCACAAAAACAACATCACGGATAACCAAAATGCATTTAGTTTGTGGATCATACAGATGACAGCCTTTGCTTTCAGAATTGTACCCAACAAAAATACATTTTACTGCTTTATCATCCAATTTCTTGCGATGTTGTTCAAGCAGTAATGCATATGCTAGACAACCAAAAACACATAGATGAGCAACCAATGGCTTGCGACCATGCCAAGCCTCATATGGAGTGATAGACTATAGTTTAGTGGGACACCTGTTAAGTGCATATGTTGCACACATGACAGCCTCAACCCAGCAACTATGTGGTAAAGCTTGACTCTTGACCATACACCTCACCATTTCCATGAGTGACCTGTTCTTCCATTCAAAAACTCCATTCTGTTGAGGTGTATACTGCACTATACATTGATGTTCAGCCAGAAATGCATTAAAGTCAAAAGACATATATTCCCCCCCTCGATCAAAACGGAGGGTGCCCATTTTACATGCTAACAAATTTTCAGCAAAAACCAAAAATTGTTTGAAGCACATAAACACTTCGAGCCCTGTTTTTAGTGGATATACACATGCATGTCTGGAAAAATCATCAATGAAAGTCATGAAGTAAAGATAGTTTCCAAAAAAAGGTGTATGCATAGGACCATAGACATCACTATGTATAAGTTGCAATTTTTGAGTAGCTTGAATTGAACCATATTTTGGAAAGGAGGAATGCTGCATTTTGCCCAAAATACAGGCTTCATAGACATGTTTTTTGGGTGCCTCAAGTTTGGGCAAAGAGGACACCATATCAGATTTCTGCAAGCTTAACAAACTAGCAAAATTTAGATGACCAAAGCATGCATGCGAAAGCTTTGCATCTGACATAGCCTAAGAATCATGTACTGCACATGCCAAATCATTCGCAGATATTTAGTCTATGAGCTTATACAGCCCATGACATAAAATGCCAGAAGAGATAATCACATCGCCATTTGATAGATCATGAACTGTACACCTGTCATCAACAAATTTCACAACCAAGCGAATCTTGGCTAAAGCCAAAACTGATAATAGATTCTTCTTGATCCCTGGCACAAATAAAGCATCTAAAAAAGCAAAAAACTACCATCAATAGTACTCAAAATGATCTTACCAACTCCCATGATAGGATATGAGGAGTTGTTGGCACATGTGACAGTATTCCTTGTAGGGGCAGGCTCAAGTGAAGTGAAGAAACTACACTATGAGGTAATATGTTTGGTTTCCCCACTATCAAAATACCAAACATCTGAGTCTACTACATACATACACTACTCATGAGAAGATGGGTCAAAACTGCAAACAATAGTAAACGCCCATTCTTCATTCTGCACAAGATTAGCAAACTTTGTTTTTGGTGTAGAGGCCTCTGCAACAACCATTCTGGGCTCTTTCTTCTTTGCCTCTTTAGTAGCCAGTTTTGGATAACTCTTAATGACATGATCATTTGCTTTACAATATCTGCAAAACAATTTCTGCTTTTTTGTTTTTTTTCTCATCTTTTTCTTCTTTCTTCGAATGTGCAACATTTGTAGATTTTTGCTTACTAGTAGAAGAGCTCCATTTTCCTTTGTCCTTCTGACTAGCCAAGAAAGCTTGATCTGCAACACGCATAATGGACCTGCTCTACCTAGAATGATCTTCTTGCAACAGAATAGAAACTAACTCTTCAAATGACTAGGAATTTGGATTGCCTTTCATCATCAAATGAAGAGTAGAAGCAAAACTTTGATATGAATCACGAAGACCATTCAGAATGGTCTGCACAAGTGAGCTATCTGATATAACTTCATCAGTAGAAATCAATTGTTCCTTCAAATCCTTGATCTTTGTCAAAAAACTATCCATAGAGTCACCTTCATTCATATGCTCACTCTCCAATTGTTTTTGGAGGTAAGCAACATGAGCCTCATTCCTAGCTTGGTACAATGTGGTAAGTGTATCCCAAGCATTCTTATCTATCCTGCAAGAGCGAATGTGAGGAATAATGGCACATTTGACAGACAAGGCTTATAATGCATGTGCTTGAGCATCTCTGCCATCCCAATGTATTTGTATGTAGTAGGTGCAACAAAAACAGCATCACGAATAGAAATCTACAAAATATCACCATCTTTGACACCATCTGCATCAGCTTCAATACTTGTATTTGCAGTACCTGTATTCGCAGGTGTAAGAGGACGTCTTTCCACACCGACCAATACATGATGCATTAGATAATCCCACAATGGATAATTGGTACCATCCAACTTATCCTCAACAGCCAACATACAGAATACATCACTACTTTCAGCCATGGCCGCTGGCTAAAATGCCTTGATGCAGCAAAATGATTGTATCTAAAAAAGTTGAACAGAACTACCCAAATGAGTTCTATTAGATATGTTACTTAGTAGACTTTGAGATGCTTATACTGGTGAATCAAAACTAGTATACATCTTTGGCACAAAAAGACAAAATAGCCTACATAAGCACTATGATAGTGCATTTGGAGGCCGAAATGAGCTCAAATCACGATTTTGGCACCACAAACTGAAGCGGTTTTGATCTCTAAAAGACCTTGAGTATGCTCACCAAATTTCATGCGATTCTGAGACTTCAACTGGAGAGGTGTCGATGATGCCCTAGATGAAGCAGCGACCTGCTATGATACCAATTGTTGGAGCTAGACGTCTACGAAAGCACGTGAACAACACAAGGAAGAAGAAGAAGCTTGGAGCAGAACACACAATACTGAATGTATTACCACTAGAATGTACAAAGATAAGTAGTCCGTTAGGGCAATAGGCATATATACAAGCCAGGAAAAAAAGCTCCTGGAGAGGGAAAAAAGTGCCCTAACGGTCCTAGTGTGTTCACATACATCACTACCTTAATATATCAGCAAGAAATAGAAGCTCAAAAGGAAATGGATACATGGGATTTAGTTCCAATGCAAAGCAATCAGAAGGTAATAGGTAGCAGACATGTCTATAAATTGAAAAAGAGTTTAGATGTATCAATTTGCACGTACAAAGCTAGGTTGGTTGCTAAAGGATGTGCTCAAACTCAAGGCATAGGCTATCAAGAAACATTCTCATCAGTTGCCGAGATGACCACCATCAAGACCTTATTAAGTGTTGTAGCTACAAGGAATTGGAAGCTACTTCTACTTGATGTGAAGAATGCTTTTTTTAATGGGTGGATAAATGAAGAGGTATACATGTCACAACCCCTAGGATTTGCAAATTCTAATTACCCTACTTATGTGTGCAAGCTTAAAAAGGCATTATATGGTTGAAAAAATGCTCCTAAAGCTTGGAACTATGGATTGGTGACATATCTACAAGATGAAGGATTAAAATCAAGCAATGCACATCCTTCATTATTCATCACGAAGTTTCATAATGAAGCTATCTATTTGTGTGTGTATGTAGTGTTAAGAAACTTATTTTTATATGTATAGATTAAGGTACAAGTTCCAAAAGATGTAAATACCTTTGGGAGGTCTTAAAATACTTCAAGGAGGCTCAAATAATTGATAAATTATATCCAAAGTGCTACGTGATTTCTAGAAGCTAATGACTCAAATGAGTGATTCACAAGGGAGCTGTAGTGGTGTCCTAGTGGCAGGTCGATGTGGCTAGTTCTCAAAGTCCAGCCATATTTTGCTTATTTGAGCACTTGAGTCATGTAATACCTCCACCCATGTCTAACACAAGTTGAGATGTATTAGGAAGGTTTTTGATTATTTTTCCATGCTATAATAAAAGGGGAGAAGTCATGATCTTGTTGGAAGTCCAAGAGAGTCATATATCTATCTCTTTGCTATTGTAGTTTTCTAGATAGAGATTGTAGAGCTTTCTAGATAGATTGTAGTTTTCTACAATCTCTAGATAGAGATTGTAGAGCTTGTATCTCTCTTGTTATGTATCCAAATTACATGTTTAACGGTTCACGAGAAACCTCTTACTACAATAATTTCATTTTGTAGATTTTCATATCCATTGGAGATTTGAGTTAAGAGCAATTCTCTTTGCAAGTAGTCTATGTTCTCGAGTTTATCTCTGTTGAAGGTCTCCATTAAACCTCAAACTTGTAGAGGTCATATCTCCTTATGTATTAATCCAATTTGAGTGTTCTTTAGATCATTGGAAAGCTTGTGGTGCCTAGCATGAGTTGATAAAGTAGTATTAAAAAGTCTAAGTGAATAAAGAATAGCAAGCTCTACAAGCATGATTGTTTTTTTGCACATAAGTTTGTGAGACGGTCAACTAGTTCCTAGCGGGTTCCACCTACTTCTAACTATACTTTGGAGGTCAGTAAACTCCAAAATTGGTATCAAATCAAGTAATTGAAGCATGGAGAAGGTTGTAATACTTTGATGATGAACTTGAAACTATTGGAGCAGAGTTTCATCATCAAAACTACACAAAGGTAGAAGGAGATAACAAGAAAGCATCTTAAGCAACATCCAAGCAAAGAAAGGTGCATAAACTTCATTACAAAGGTAAATATCATACTTATCAAAAACATCCAAAATGAGGTTAGATGATGAAGTTTATTATTTACACAATGGGCGATCAACATGCACAAATAGAGAAGCTTGATAAGAACAACTATCAAGCATTACGATTTAGAATCATAGCATACTTGCAAGGTAGAGGATTGTATGGTTTGATTGATGGCAAAGATATCAAACGTATATTACCAGAGGATCCAAATTAGTATCAATTTAGGGAATTCAGAACTTGGAATTAAAGAGACAAAAGGATTATATTCATTTTATAACAATATATAGAAGATTCAATGGTAGGACACATACAAGATCTAGACATGAGTAGGGATGTTTGGCTTGCATTGGAAAGTTTATATGCTACAAGTACAAGAGCAAGGAAGTTTCAACTAAAAAATGATTTGAAAAACATAAAGAAAGATACAAGGATGTCAGTCAATGATTACTTATTGAAGGTTAAAGAGATTGCAGATCGAATAGGATCAATTCAAGCTCACGTGGAGGACAACGATTTGGTTGCACATACTCTCAATGGACTCAAGGACGATGATAGATGGAAACCATTCATTATTTCTATTTATGTCATAGAAGAATTAACAGATTTTGATCAACCTCTTGCTCTCATGGTGACAAAGGAGATGAATCTAAATGGCTCTACTTCAAATAAAAAAGGATCTCAAGGTCAAGATCTCTATGCATGATCATCAAGAGGAGGAAGTAGAGGTAGAAAAGGTTCAAATGGAGGTCAAGGAAGAAGGAGCAACGATCAAAGGACTTCAAGTGGCTCCTTCAACATGAGTAAGAGGAAGATCAAGTGCTAGAGGTACAAGAGGTGGCTACAACTATCAAAGACAAAGGAGTGAAATAAAAAAAGAGTAAAGATAGCAAGAATTGCTACATATGTGGAAGGTATGGAAACTATGCCGAAGATTGCTATCAAAATGAGAATAATCAAGGTGGTAATCGAACAAGAGGCTATTCAAGAAGAGGTAAACAACAAGGAAATCATGCAATTGAAGGTAAAAGTGATGATTATGTTTCTCTTATTATGATGAATGCAGAATCGATGTATGGTATGTAGATAGTGATTGCTCTAACCATATGTCTCATGATGCTTCATGGTTTTCAAATATGGATAATCCTTCATGTAAAGGTCATGTTGAAATAAGAGATGATGCAACACCTAAGATTTTGTAGGTTGGGGATGTTGTCATGCAGGATAAGTGTAAGATGAATTGCTTGAAGAATGTACTTTATGTGCCAACAATCACTAAGAATTCGATGTCAACTGGTCAAATGGTAGAAAACATTTCACAAGTGAGATTTTCATGCAGGGGCTTCATTGAGAATCCAAAGCAAAGGAGGTTAATTGCTAATGGTAAAAAACAAGGTAGATTGTCTACATTCAAGGTAAAGCCAAATCATACAAACTATTTCTCTTATGTTATGCATAGAATAGCAAAGCTTGATCTATGGGTACAAAAGGATTAGCCACATGAATGTACTTAGGTTAAAGAGGCTATCAAATAAGAGGATTATTGAAGGATTACCTGATCTTACCAAGCAAAATATGGTGCATCTTTGTGAAGCATGTCAAATGGGCAATCATAGTAGACAACCTTTCAAGCATTCACACTATGTAAGTGATGGTTTGCTAGACCTTATACACATGGATCTATGGGGACCTACTAAAGAGGCATCCTTGGCTGGTAATAAGTACTATGTATCATTCATTGATGATTATAATAGAATGAAATTTGTGTATTTCATCAAACACAAGAGTGAAGTCCTTGATTGTTTCAAGAAGTTCAAATCATTTATCAAGAAGCAAACAAGAAGGTATGTGTTGACAGGATGTGGGAAGAAGCAAGTATGGACACACATGAAGATCTAGCACTGAGGCAACTTATTTTTTTCAAAACCCCCACATCATTCTAAAGTGATTCTCATCACTACGAACCCTTGTAAATATCATTTCACCTTTTTGTAGCTCCATTTTGTACAAGCCGAGGAGTCCTTGAGCTTGGGGAGCCTTAGATGTAGTTGCCTGTCAATTTTCATAATTTTTAGATCTCGTTTGGGCCCTCAAATAAGCCCCGGAACCTAATTTTTAACTAGGCCGGACACTAGGTCTGAACAGGGCCAAAGCTAGTCAAGAACTATAAATAGAGCTAGAGAGCTCATTTTTGGGGTTAGCTTCTTGTAGTTTGAGCTTGTATGAGAACTTTCTTGCAATAGAAGTGATTCCATTGTCTTACTCTCTTTGTTCTTACTGTGTGTGCGCGTGTGTGTGTATGTGTGTGCATGCTTGTGTGCTTCTCACTCACGCACTTGTGCTTTCACTTGCTCGTGGTCTTCATACCATCCTCATGTCTTCCCGGATTGACATTAAAGGAGGTGCTACTCATCACTGAGCTACACCAAATTTTGGCGCCGTTGCCGGGGATCGAGCTTTGAGGACGAGCGTGTGATGGTAAGACGTAGAGAGGACGCGTTGGAATGGTAAGTAGTAGGTAAATTTCTGATTTTTCTCCATCTCCATCTTCATCTTCACCTCCTTCTCCATCTCCACCTCCACCTCCTTCCCCACTACATATCCCCTCTTCCCTTTCTTTCCCTCATTTGTTGTGTGCGAGTTTGAGAGAGAGCGATTGTGTGTGTTTGCATTTGTGTGTTTTTTGCATGTTTCTTGCAGGTACCAACTCCATCATCATCTCCAGCAAGCTCAGCAGGTACAGAAACTGCCTGCACAGTCCCCGAGGCGTTGAGCTCGAGCTATCGCGACACTCCGAAAAGCTCGACTTCTCACGATTCTGAGTGCACCACGGCATTGCGCAGGCCTAGAGCTCCTAGGAACACTAGATAGAACAGGAAAATTCGCCATATCTCGAGGTATCGCGACACCCCGCGAGGTATCGCGACACCCCAAAGTATCGCGACACTCCGAGGTATCGCGACACCCCAAAGTATCGCGACACTCCGAGGTATCGCGACACCCCAAAGTATCGCGACACTCCGAGCTATCGCGACACCTCAAGGTATCGCGACACTCCGAGCTATCGCGACACCCCAAGGTATCGCGACACTCCGAGCTATCGCGACACCCCAAGGTATCGCGACACTCCGAGGTATCGCGACACCCCAAGGTATCGCGACACTCCGAGCTATCGCGACACTCCGAGCTATCGCGACACCCCAAGGTATCGCGACACTCCGAGGTATCGCGACACCCCAAGGTATCGCGACACCCCAAGGTATCGCGACACCCCAAGGTATCGCGACACCCCAAGGTATCGCGACACTCTGAGGTATCGCGACACCCCAAGGTATCGCGACACTCCGAGCTATCGCGACACCCCAAGGTATCGCGACACCCCAAGGTATCGCGACACTCCGAGCTATCGCGACACCCCAAGGTATCGCGACACTCCGAGCTATCGCGACACCCCAAGGTATCGCGACACTCCGAGCTATCGCGACACCCCAAGGTATCGCGACACTCCGAGCTATCGCGACACCCCAAGGTATCGCGACACTCCGAGCTATCGCGACACCCCGACCCGACCTATAGCGATACACGGCCATTAACGCATGAAAATTGAGAGATAATTTTTTGAGTGGTTGAAGGGTAGTGAGCTTGGTGTTTGACATATTGGTAAAACTTAGAACCGTGGTAGGGGGCGAAGAGCATAGAAACCCGAGATAGGTCGGACTAAGTGATTCTCAGAGACAGGGGGGTACAGTGAGCTACCCAAGGGGGTTAAAAATTAGTAAAGCAGGCCTTTCAAATACTTGTGGCAATAAAGCTATACTAACTGGTGAGTTTTTGCAGGAACTTGGTGTGCGCTCAAGGCAACCCAAAGCAAGCTAGCAAGGGTGAGTACCAGGCTTGGGAGAAGGCTTCCTGGGCTTGCATAGCTGTCGGGTCAACCAGCTGATTGAGGTTGGAAGATCTCATAACCCTCCTTTGTCAATTCCTAGCCTAGGCTAAGTACGACTTAGGTGTGGAAATTAACCAGGGCAACGTTAGGCACGAATTAAGTCCAAGAGAATTAATCAACCAAGTGCAAGAAAATAAATAGGTCTTAAGTGCGAAAACACTAAGGGACAAAAAGGTAAACGGGAATCGATCACTCATCAAGTGCGGAAATTCATTTAAGTACTCCTGACGACGCAATTTCAGACAAGACCATAAACATAATAATCAACTAAAAAGAACTAAGTGATTGGGGCAAAATCAACCTGCAACGAGAGTGTGCTTGGGTTCCAGGGGGTGACTAAATCAGGCATATGAACCTTAGATCAGGCAGACACTTAGGCCGAGACAGACAAAGCCTCAGATCTTCTGAAGCTAGTGTCAATCACACTGCCAGGTCTTGGGCCCAGCAGTTGAGTGATTACCCATACACTGCCAGATCAGAGACAAGTGATTCTGAGATGTCCTATCACATGGAGAGATCAGTAGGTAGTTCAGGGTTGGCATATCTAGAAAAACCAGAGGGGCCTTATAAGACTCAATTGGAATATATCAGGACGAATCGTCTAGGTGCTCGCATCTACGAAGACGGACTGAGAAGATCAGTGGTCCAGATTAAGAACCCCGACCAACCCCATGGAATAGACCACCCGGTAGTCAAGTTTGAGAATGGAGCATACCTAGATAAAGAGGGGACTATATATGTAGTCACCACTCTTCCCGATAGAACTGATGAGTTTGGGAATGTGATTGCGGAGGCCGACTTGGGAGATATAGAGCAAGGGAACTTAGAGAGAGAGCCCAGAACTCCCCGTGGTAAGTCTGTCTTGACCAGAATCATGACTCCTGAGTGGATTCCACAAGATAATAAAAGCATAGATCTGCTTTTAAATCGGGAAACCGATGAGGCTTTTTGGAGATATAGAACCTCTCAACCCCAGGAGGGGAACACCCTCACAATCTACGAGTTTAAAGACCCTGATAGTCCAGGCCAAGTAACCTACCTAGACACTGCATCAGAGAGAATCTTCGTGGTCACTGAGCAGGGCAGACATGCCTACACTTGGAAGGGTGAATTTGTTTTTCCCCAACCAAGGTCTAATGTATCCTTTGGTCATCAAGGAACTGGGACCTCCCACGCTCATGGCGCTCAAAGAGATAGAGGTAGAGACAAACCTGAGGTAAGTTTTGCCAACTCCCTGGGAAGAGAAAGAACGGGAACAGAAAGGAATAGAGTAGAAACTGAGAGACATAGAACCCCTTGGAATCACCGGGACATTGATGATTTTCCTTTGCCAAGGCCGAGAGAACACACTAGGACCCTACGACCAACCCAACTTGTGAAGTCCATGAAGAATTATTTCGATGGCACGGGAGACCCTTATGACCATGTGGCCGAATTTCGACAAGTGTTGAAAGCTGAACAAGTGGAGGACCTATTCACGCAATATAATGCTTTCGGTCTAACCCTTAGGAACACTGCCCTTACTTGGTTCCAACCGCTAAATGAGAGGCATTTCAGAAACATAGACCAACTCTTAGAGGCATTTATTGTCGAGTTTTCTAAGAGTGGAATCAGGCATAACACCTCCTCACTAATTCATAGTTTCAAACAAACACCTCAAGAGACGGTCAGACTAGCGGGAAGAAGATTTAGACAGTACCTGGAGAGATGCCCTATGCCAGAGTTACCCACACCAGCCAAACAAGTGGCCTTGTTCCTAGATGGATTGTTGAGCACTAAGCTCAGGTCATACGTATACCTGAAGGACCCTAGAACGATAGAGGAGTGCGTGCGCATGTGCATAGACATTGAGGACAATCTAGGTGAAGAGTTAGAACTATCAAAAATCTATAAGGATTCTGATAGCTCTAGTAAACAGACCTCTGGTCAATCCACATCCATCGAGGAACTTGCAGAGAAGGTAGCCCAGAAACTAGGTGTCTCTAGTAAGCAAATTCCGAGATTTGCCCCCGTTAAGCGGTGTTACAATTGTGGCGGCGAACATATGGCAAGTGTATGCCCCATTATGGCCCAACCTCAGGCGAACCTTAGTGGCCAGTACTGCACCATAGAGCGCAGGTACACCAATCACTCGGCACAGGACTGTCCATATAACAAACAAACTGTTAGGCAAAATTATCCTCAGCCATATCCACAACAGGGGAGATACCAGAATCAGTACCCATCGCCACAATACAACAGACCGCAACAAACTTATCAGCCACCTTATCAAGGGCAGCAGAGACCTCAACCAGTCCTAGTGCAACAACCCCCTACTCCAACCAATGTGATCCCAGTGAAGTATGCCTCTACTGAAGAAAATCCGAATAGAGCCATAGTCCCAGTCACCCCATTGCTATCAGACAGTGACCCCAGTGACCATAGTTTTGACTCCGCACATATTGATAGCCCACAGGCTTACTACATGCAGTCACCCGAGCATAACGAGTCATACTACTATGAGGACCCAAGTGAAAATAGTGGGGAACCGGAGTATTCTAATGTCATGTACACAAACCCCAACTCTAGACCTCAACCTAGGCAGGTACGACCCCCATTTCCTAGAGGGCCATGTTTCAGATGTCAGGGAGATCACCTTGTACGTGATTGTCCACTACCTATCCCTACACTACCTCAGCCAGTAACCATTCAGGGCTTTTGTCAAGACTGCGGGAAAGAACATCTCCTACGAGATTGCCCAAAAAACCCCAATAACATGCCTAAGATCACTCCTATCAATGTTGTGGGGTTAGTTGTAGACTCCATAGGAAGCGGGACTTGCACTGCACCTGTGCAGGTGATCACAAGAGCCCAGGCACTTCAACAACACCAAGGTGTTGGTCCCGAACAGAGCCCTGAAGTGAGTGAGACAGAGAGCATAACCAAAAAGAGGACTAGAGCCTGGAAGGAGAGTCGTGAAAGGATGAAGAGGCAATGGGCAAAAAAGATAAACGAACTTGAAGAAAGCTTGAGAGAAACCAAGGAAAAACTCACAGAGATCACATCTCAACCGCACTCCCACACACTTCCACCATTACCTCCCCCATCACCCTCCATTCCTCCACCATCTAATACACCCCACGTAACCCACCCACCACCCCGAGTAGGATCAGTATTAGCGGACCCCACTCCTGAAGGCTTGGACATGATGTTCAAGGCCTACCAGGCTCGACTTCAAGAAGGGCCAACAGCTGCAAACCTAGACAGGAGTTACCCTAGAGCCGACTTAGAGATTGAACGAATGAAGATGTGCATGAAAATGGTAGAACAAGCTCAAGCTATACTTGAGACTAGCCAAAAGTTCAATCAGACAAACCCTGTCAAGCCAGACTTGCATTTCCAAGGCTTACTAGAAAGATTAGAGCAGTTGGTAAACAAATCACAAGTTTCTTTACCTCCACAGGCTCAACCCGTCGTTGAAAGAGGACGCTCACCACAAATGGTAGCTTATGTTCCTAATTCCACGGATGCTGGAATACCTCCTTCAATACAACAGTACTCTCCAGAGTTCTTGCGGGAAATACAAGAAGAGAAATGGGCCAAGGAGAAGGGTGATTCCCCTCCGATTCCTGAGATTGATGATCTTCGTGATCAATTTCCCCAAGACATTCGTTCTATCTATGGGGATCAAGCAGAGCAACAAGAGGATGAGAGATTAGGTTTTGAATCTAATTCTTTACAAGAGTTGCCTCATTTCACAGGCCCATGGGAATCTGAATCTCTCCAGATCAGAGCGCCCACGATATTGGTAAGAAATGAAGACTCAGTGATTCCCAGGAACACTGATGTGGTGAAGAACACTAAGGTTCAATGTCACCTCACTGTAGAGGAACTCCTCAAGGCAAAACCGGAGCTCTGGAATCATGTGAAGGATCAGGTTCCAGAACTTGAATCCAATATACCAAAAGGAGACTCTAAGCAGAAAGTTCCCGAGATTCCTCTCGACAAGATAGGAGACATGAGCGAAGGTGAAGAAGGTAACACTTATCTTCCGATCACCTATCAAGGTTACACAACCAAAGCAATTGTGGATTCGGGTGCCGGAGTTGCTATCGCGACCATCTCCCTATGGAAGCGATGGGGCAAACCCACCTTAAGACCAACGAGAATGAAACTTCAAATGGCAGATGGTCATTTTGAAAGACCTCTCGGACTGCTTGAAGGGATAACTCTAACCACTTGTGGTGTAGAGTTTGAACATACGTTTGCCATATGTGACTTTGAGAAGAATAATGTTTACGAGATGATCCTAGGAAGACCCTTCCTACGACAATTACAAATAGTACAAGATTGGGGAACCAACTCCTTGTACTTACAGCACTTAGGGGTCACCACCAAGGTCAATCTGAAGGATCACACCTTCAGAGATGTACCACCCCTACAGTGGAATCCTATCCACAAAGCGAAAGAAGACTCTATCTCCGTGCATTCTGGAAGTTCACCTGAACCGTCCTGGTTGCATGAAGATACTCACTTGTGGATGTGCAAGGTCGCGGAGGAAGAGGAAAAGCGCCGAAAGGCGAGAGAAGAAGGAGCTCCCCCAGGAGATAGACCAATAAAAGACCCAGCCTATACTCCGATGATATTTCCTGATGAGGAATTTGAGCCTCATGGTTGGGCAGAAATCTTAGCTACCATGGACATTGCAGTCAATGAGGAACAATGGACACCCCATTGCGATGAGGAGGGTTACGATATTTCAGTGTTCATGTGTCAGCCCTTGTTGGAAGAGTGTGATCCTAGTGAGTCCATGGAAGAAGAAGAGAGTGACGATGATCTAGAATCCATTGTGATGGATACTTACTTTGACTCAGAGGAACACTACTTAGAAGACATAGGAGTGTTAACCCAAAAAGAAGAAGAACCCCTTGCGAGTATTAAAGCGATAAATTCAAAGAAAGGAAGTGAAGGAAGTCAAAAGAAACAGAAAAGGAAAGCAGTAAGACAAGAAGAGGAAGAATCATTGTTTGAAGTACCAGAAAATTTCAAGAAATATGAAGTGGAAGACCGGAAAATTTTGGTACGAATGCCTAAGAGAGAGGCCATTATAGGAGAAGCATATGACAATAAAGAAAAGACCAAAAAAATTGTAGTGACCCTTGAAGGGAACGAAGAGAGATGTACGTACATAGGTGACGACCTAAGTGCAGAAGAAGAAGCAGAGCTTGTAGCTCTATTAAGAGAATATAGGGATGTGTTCGCATGGCATTATAGAGACTTGAAAGGAGTAGATCCAGAGATCTGCTCTCATACGATTCCGATGACCGCTGATGCTAAGCCCACCAAACAAAAGCCCTACACATATAATGACAATTATGCGGCCAAAATAAAAGAGGAGATTGACAGGCTGATTGAAGCCGGATTCATCTATGAGATTGAGCATACTGAATGGGTGTCCCCTATCGTAGTGGTGCCCAAGAAGAATGGGAAATTGCGAGTGTGCATTAACCTTAAAAAAGTTAATGCCGCTACGATTAGAGATAGTTATCCACTGCCCATCACCGAACATCTTTTGGAGCGTGTTGCAGGCAAGGAGGTTTACAGCTTCCTTGATGGATTTTCAGGTTACAACCAAGTAGCCATTGCCCCCGAAGATCAACACAAAACGGCCTTTGCCACAGAATGGGGAATCTTTGCATTCCGTGTGATGCCATTTGGGCTCACCAATGCACCTGCAACATTCCAAAGACTCATGTGTCAT
This sequence comes from Ceratopteris richardii, assembly GCA_020310875.1. Classification (NCBI taxonomy): domain Eukaryota; kingdom Viridiplantae; phylum Streptophyta; class Polypodiopsida; order Polypodiales; family Pteridaceae; genus Ceratopteris; species Ceratopteris richardii. Next base: position 29,292,548 of record CM035422.1, read on the forward strand.
GTCTTCAAAGAGTTCTTGCGAAAGAGCTTAGAAGTATATGTGGATGATTTGTGCGCTCATTCCCAAGAGAGAAGTTACCACATCCCTGAACTCAGGCAAATCTTCAACAAGTGTAGAGATTATCGAGTGTGTCTGAATCCAGAAAAGTGTGTGTTTATGGTACGACAAGGTAAGATCTTAGGTCACATCGTTTCTAAGAATGGAATTTCAACAGATGAAGACAAAGTAAGAGCAATAGCAGAGTTGCCCAGACCAAGGAATGTTAAAGAGGTACAAGCCTTTATGGGCCATTGCGGATATTACCGTAGGTTTATCCACATGTATGCCATCATAGCTAAACCTCTTTATGGGTTGTTAACAAACTTTGAATGGAACGAGGAATGCGAGAATTCTTTCAACGAGCTGAAAAAACGTTTGTGCACAGCACCAATATTGACTACTCCGGATTGGAGCAAACCCTTTCATGTCCATGTAGATGCCTCCAATCATGCAATAGGATGTGTGCTAGCACAACCCACAGGTGAAGGAAACCTAGATTTGCCGATAGCCTATGCTAGTAGGCAATTAAATGCAGCTGAACGAAATTACACCACAACGGAGAGAGAAGGCTTAGGCATGATATATGCTGTGAAGAAGTTTAGACACTACCTATTGGCCAACAAGTTCAAGTTTTTCACTGATCATCAAGCGTTACTATATTTGGTCAATAAACCTTGCAATACAGGCCGCTTAGTAAGATGGTTCCTCTTGCTAATGGAATACGACTTTGAAGTGGTTGTCAGGAAAGGTAGAACCCATCTTAGGGCTGACCATCTTTCTCGCATCACTTCAGGAGAGCCACCGCAAGGAGTGTCTGATGAGTTGCCCGATGCTTATCTGTTCAATTTAGAAGTTGTACCTAAATGGGCAAATAAGTTGGTACCAGTCCTAACCTTCGGGCCTGCAAATAAGAATGTGAAAACCAGCAAAGAAGAAGTTGTAAAATCATTAAAGTATCAAATCTTGGCTGGAAGTATGTACAAGCAAGGTACAGAAGGGGTGTTAGCTTGTTGTGTCGAGGAGGATGAACATGCTAGTTGGCTGCAGCAAGCCCATGAAGGACCTCTAGGGAATCACTACTCTAAACAACGAACCTTGCAGAATCTAAAACGCTTAGGAGTGTATTGGCCTAGCATGGACAAAGAAGTACAAGAGTGGATCCAGAGTTGTCCAGAGTGCCAGGAGAGACCCCCAGTGGAGCATGCCACTCTTTATCACATGACATTAATCCCAAATTGGAGTGCTCCACTGGTCGAGTTCATAAGATCGGGAACATTACCCAATCAGGTTAGTCTTGCAAGAAGACGAAGCATGGAGCAAGAGGCTCAAGACTATGCCTTAGTAGGGGATAACCTATACAGAAGAGGCAAGGATGGTTACCTAAGACTGTGCGTACATGAATCAGATTACCTGAAAGTCTTAGAAACGGCACACAGCGGTGTTGCAGGTGGACACTTTGGGCCTGACAGAGTAATTAAGACCATTCTATTTTCAGGACTGTGGTGGCCCACTCTTCATATGGATGCACATACCTATGTGAAGAGTTGCGACACATGCCAACGTGCCCAATATCCGACAAGAAAAGATGAAATGCCCTTGAGGCCAATGATGGGAGGACGTGCATTTTCAAAGTGGGGTATAGACTTTGTAGGTCCCATCAACCCCCCAGCTAGGAACTCCCATGCAGAATACATTATTGTGGCCACAGATTACCTTACAAAGTGGGTGGAAGTAAAAGCCACGACAAAGAATGATGCTCAAACGACGGCTAAATTCTTATTCGAAAATGTGTTCACTAGATATGGGTTACCAATAGAGTTGGTTAGTGATAGAGGGACGCACTTCTTGAATGAGGTCATTGAAAATCTCCTTCAAGAATTCATGGTGGTACATAAGAAGTCTGCACCCTATCACCCACAAGCTAACGGACAAGCCGAGAGCACGAATAAGATCCTGTGTAACGTATTGACGAAACTGGTCAATAATAAACGCTCTGATTGGGACAAACAACTTCACCATGCTGTTTGGGCATACCGAGTTGCTTACAAAACAGTACTCAATGCCACCCCTTTTCAGATGGTCTTCGGACAAAATGCGGTGCTACCCTTAGATTTCCTAATTCCAGCTTTAAGAGTAGCACAAGAGCATGAGTGGAATGGACACGAGTTGTCCTCGAGGATCTTTGATCTAGAGCGCTTAGGTGAGACGAGGCTACGAGCAGCAGCAGGTATCTATGCTGCAAAGAAACGGCAAAAGGCATACTTTGATGCCCATGTGAAGGATAAGGGCTTGAAAGCAGGAGATCTAGTGTTAGTCTACACATTGAAACAACACGCAAGAAAGCTAGAGAAAAGAGGTTACGGACCTATGATCATTAATAGGATCTCCACGAGTGGAGCAGTACAACTAGCCACTTTAGAGGGGGATGTCCTCCCAAACTATATTAGCGGATGCAGAGTCAAACTGTATCAGGAACCCCTCACGGAGGAGATGCTAAGCCGACTCAATATTGCTAAGCAACGTAAAGAGGAGGAAAAACGAATTCGAGAAGAAGCACAGGTAGAAGCCTTAGAACGTATTAAACGAATGAAGTTGAGAAGACAAGGAAGAGACCAGCCTATGACTAACACTGAAGAATCCCCAGGCTATCCCATGGCCATGTGTGAGGTTTCAGGTGGACGCACCCATAAGATAGTAGACCGACGACCTTTTCTGACCCTAGATATAGGACAAAAGGAAAGCACAGCAAGCGTGAGGGCTTTAATTGATTCAGGAGCAGCCACAAGTGCAGTTCGGCTTTCTTACTGCCAGCAGCTGCAGTTGAAGGTAAAACCCATAGAAGCATATCTGATAGGATTAGGAGGTGTTGAAACCCCTTGTATGGGAGAGGTGGATCTTCCCCTCTACATACAAGAGGTCCGCATGCCAGTAAAAGTGCTAGTGTGTGAAGACGAGGATCTGACCGAACCGCTTATATTGGGCCAAGACTGGATCTATGATCACGCAGTCAACCTGAACCTAAGAAGTGGACTTCTTCAGGCTTGGGTAGGCCAAAGCCGTCTCACGATTGAATTAGAAAATCGAGCACTCCAACCAATAGAACAGGCAACAACTCCTGGTCCCTCCAGGAATCCATATGAAGATAACCACGATGTGCTTGTCCAAACTTCTATGGTGCAGAGGAATGTCAACCTTACTGAAGGTTCAGGAGCCAAGAAGGAGTTCCTAATTGATCCACAGAAGATTCTAAACGAACGGACCGAATATCACTCTATACGAGGGAGATCACTGATCAAGAGGAAGGAGCGCCAACCTGCGCACCATGGAGCACCTCATGGCGTGAAGCAGATCTGGATACGAAAGGATGGGAGATCTACAGCTCCAATGGCAGATTCTCAAGGAGACAAGAAACGAGCCTCACAACCAAGGATCAAAGCTAAGAAGCCCCCTAGGATCACCCCTAGGCACACCATCTCTATTTGGGTCCCTAAGCGGTCAATGAAGGCCATCCCTAATGCTAGACAGATATGGGTGCCCAAGGCTAGCTTACAAGCCCAAATTACTTCAACTATAGACACAAGGATGAAGCAGCTCTCACAAGCACTCTCGGCCAACAACTCAGGAAGTGACAAGATACCTACACCTCTCACTGCCCACACTCCCATCAACCCCAGGGATGTCTGGAAATGGGTACCCACAAGGTCCCAACCACATCACACACTCAGACCAACGTCTTCACCTGTCCTTAGCTCTAAAAGCTACGATTCCTATATCAAAGTGTGGAGAGTTAAATTGTGTACTAAACCCCCTGACCATCTTCTGTAAATCCGTCCACACTAACACAGACGCATTTCGAGTCCATTGCATAACCAAAGTATGCATCTAGGATGACACTGACCTTTAATCACCACTCACACATATCATAAACACCTCACCACTAACTACTGACCTCCTGGATTGTCATGTTAGTATTGTGAAGGGAACACCATTACATCTTGTTTCCTATGCAACACTAATGTGCCTTTCGTCTTCCAGCAGATAAGCAACCTATTCTCATGGCAACCACGGCAGGCACAAGCTCTCAGGCAGGATCTGGTGCTCCTATCAATTGGGATGCCATGCCAGTGGAAGCTCCACCAACGGCTAGACCTGAAGAATTCTTGAATGTGCGAAGGATTCCGATTCCAGATCCACCCAGTGGGCTAACCGAAAGAGTAAAAGGGCACTCCCATTGGTTCAATGAAATGCCAGGGGATTTGGGAGACGCGGACCACATCTGGGAGTCCAAGATGGAGTGTGGAGGGGTCTGGTGGACCTTCCAATTCTTTTCGAGAGAATTTGAGGCCTTACAAAATGCAGCTCCCCTTCAAGAGATCTGGCGAAAGGCAGGACTGCAAACTTACTTCAGTGCAGCTCTACCAAAACCTGACTTCCTCAGGTGTTACTACTTGATTGCTACGATGAAACCTACCGGGGATAAAGATCATTCAGGCACATTCTGGGTGCCCTCCTTATCTAATCTGGAGGAGATGAGGAAGTTTGAACTAAATGTAACATTAATCAGGGAAGCCCTTCAAATGTATGGCACTCATGTGCCTTCAGATCGCGACCCCCTGATACCAGAATCAATGAAAAGCAATAGAGTCAAGAAGCTCAAAGACATGTGCGCCCTCACCCCCAACATCGCCATACCCCTGCGGATGTGCCTCCAGCACTTCGCATTTCCAGCTCAAGACCGTTTCACTCAGCCTCACAAGAAGATATGGTACGGACTGTACTTAGCAGAGACCGGCAGCTTGCCCATTAAGTTGCCAGTATGGATCTTAGATCAGGTATATGAGGCAGGCAAGCGGGGGGTGAGGAAACCCACTCTACATGGTTGCTGTGCGTTGACTAGAATCATCTACAGATGCCTGGCGTACGATGTACCAGTTGCGCGAGCCCTAAAGTATGCACATCTGGAGTTGTTTAAAGGGCGAAGGTCAGGGAGTCAGCCTGCAAAAAGAATGAGTGGATCCCTTTCACAAGTCCTGATCCCTCCAGCAACCACTACCGAAGTCTCCACTAGAGAGGAAGCCCCGGTGGCACCAATCACAATTCATCTCCAGGAGTCTCAACCACGAGAGGTGGTACAGCCCATCCCCTCTGCCCCTCCGCTACCTACCGATGCAGAATTTGCAGCGATGGCCAATTTTACCGAAGATCCAAATTTTGATTTTGAAACATTTCTGCAGACGGCTCATCTATCAGACAGTGAAGATTGCCCTGACAATGTCAATCCGGGGACCTCTACCCAAAGGGAACATGCACGAGGTGAGACAAGCAGTGTACAGGAGCTAGGAGTGACACAACCTCCTCCAAGTCCAAACATACAAGCTCAGGAGCAGGCACCAAGGGATAACCCAGAAGAGAGTGAAGACGAAGCCCCTGCATATACGGCACAACTCAAACGATTATACCAGACAATCAAGCAGGTACAAAGCCGCCATAAAATGTCAGAAGAAGCAAATAGGGCCCTAGTTAACCAGATGTTACAGTCAGAGCATATCGACCCACAGTTTGTAGAATCACTGAATCTATTGGCGGACACCTGTGGCATCAGTGAAGCATTGAGAACCATGGTCTGTCAAGAGAACCCTGCTTATGATCAAAGAAGAATCGATACACGGCCGCGACAAGGAAAGATGATCCAGATGGAAGTATCTACCGCGTTAGCTACATCCACGTCAGAAGATGTGCACATGGTTAGCCCAAGGCATAATGATGAACCGGAAGAAGTTACGCATGCCCCATCTTCCCCATCATCTCCTATCCAACCATCAGAGCCTCTCTCCACTTGTTTCTCTACACAACCATTCTCCTCCTATAGTGAGACCATTGTACACACCCCCGTTTCTACTCTCCTTCCTTCACCCTCATCCATTTCTGCCACTCAGACTTTTGAACCTCAATTAGGTCACCCTTTCTTCCCCCATGCCTTTGGACAACCATCTGTCACTAGTCAGACTCTTCCCTTCCCTTTACCCTCCACCCCTCCATTTCCTCCCCCCCAAACTCTACCTACCCCGTCCCTTGTAACTGCCTCGAGCACCACACTAACCACCCAACCCTCCTTCTGGACCTACCTCGTAAACATTCTTCAACAGGTCGAGGAACATAAGAAAACATCCCATTCCCAAATTCACTCCCCCACATTCACGGCCACCACTATCACACCACCCACCGTCCCGGTGTTCACCTTTCACGAATCACACTCACTCATGCCCGATCCCATGGACATCTCACCATCCGCTGGATCACCCACCACCACTGTCCTCACAACACCACCACAGGTTATTACACTCACAGCACCACTTCCACACACGGTAGGCACAACATCCACTTTTCCCATTCCCACTTCCCAACCCCCTGCATCTTCCACCTCATTTAGTCTTGCACTCGACACGATGCTTGAAGCTGCCACTCAGCTTAAGCAAGAATACACATTATTGGAAGAAAATAACAAAGGGCTTTGCACCCTCTCAGCGACACTCCAAGAGCGTGTCACTGCTTTGGAGTTCATTCATACGGAGTCACAACGCAAGATCTCTGCCCTCGAACAGGCAAATGCGCAACTCAAAGCAGAGCATATGGAAGATAGCAAAGCCATGGAGGAACAGCTGCGCGATCAAATGGGCCGCAATGCACGGCTTCAACGAAACATGGCTTTGCTACGACGACATCTGGCGGCAGCGCAAGAAGAGAATAGGCGGCTTCAACAACAAAACCAAGAGAACCTCGAGGCTGCCATGGAGAACAACCCGGGAGCTCCCATAGACCCGGTCAAATTTCAAGCGATCCCCTCAGAAAGCATACAACAAATATTGGAAACGTATGCCAATCTATTAGAAGCACATGATCAGCTTGCCGACCAGCTAAAGGACGTACAGAGACCCCAAGAGTCTACACCACACCGACCGGAACATAAAGAAATGACAGACGCTGCTACTTCAACCGAACCTGAACATTCAACGCCCAACGACGTGCTGGAGTTACAGCAGCAGATCGCAGAATTAAAGCTGAAGCTGATGCAGTACGAACGACCCCCTTCCCCCCCAGAGCAACCGTCCGAAGAAGAAGCAGTTATCATCCCAGTGGAGGAAGCATTCGACGACAACTATGAGCCTCAACCACTTCCAGGAGGACGCGTAACAGAAGAAGGTCAAGACACCTATGAGGAACCCCCATCGGCATGGATGAAACAAGTGGAGGAGATGGGGAAAAGTCATCAGGAGCGGATATCCACTCAGATGCTGGCAATGAAGGCCATTGAGGACACCATCCTTCACTCAGAATACTTCAGGCACCTCGCTCCTAGACGCCTGATCACTAGCTCAGAACTGCAATACAAGCCCTATTTTGTCTTGTTGGCTGACTACAATGCAGAAATCAAACGAGTCACCAACAAGTGCCCAACATTTGCCACACAGTTCGAACCAGAAGACATACCAGAAGCGGCACGAAAGGGGGCCATATTCCAACCAACGTGGAGGCAAAAGCTACTCGAAACTTATCCAGAAATGCTTCGAACATGGGATCATGCCCCCATGCATTTAAAGTACAATCCGTGTTTTGGGCCAGTGCAAAGACGCAGATCATGGAAAGCTTTTGCCATCAAGGTTCAGAATAACGCAAACTGTAAAGAATGGCTCAATTACCCCGCTATCGCCCCCCCAACCGGTACTCCTACAGTGTCATACATGATTGCAACCATCAGACATTGGATACCACGCCTCCACCCGATGCCAGATGTCGCTGCCCAGATGATGCTCAAGATCCTCGACATGATGCAGGTCGTACTCAAAACTTTTCGCAATGTATGCCATATTCAACCTCCTATTCCAGGGTTTATCAATGGTAACTACGACCTGCTATATGATATGAGCACAACCCCGAGCATACGAGTGGCTTACGCATGGCATGCACGCATAAGATATCTCCCTGCCTGCTACAAGCAAACATTTGACGACATGTTCACCACGGGGTTTTGGGAAGCACATTCAGAGGTATTTGCGCCACGGCCTACGCATCTACTCCAGCTCTTTGCATGTGAGCAAACGATGCACTCCGAGCTCTACACGATGCCACAACCTGACATGCCTGGTACAGTGGATTGGGAGGCTTTGCAACGAGATCTAATCAGAGGTTTAAAAATCAAAGAACAAGAATTGGCAACCGACCTCCTGCAACAATACATTGATCAAACGGCGGAAAAGAGGTCTGTCAGAGGCGACAGACCCTAGGGGGGGGAGAGTGTTGACAGGATGTGGGAAGAAGCAAGTATGGACACACATGAAGATCTAGCACTGAGGCAACTTATTTTTTTCAAAACCCCCACATCATTCTAAAGTGATTCTCATCACTACGAACCCTTGTAAATATCATTTCACCTTTTTGTAGCTCCATTTTGTACAAGCCGAGGAGTCCTTGAGCTTGGGGAGCCTTAGATGTAGTTGCCTGTCAATTTTCATAATTTTTAGATCTCGTTTGGGCCCTCAAATAAGCCCCGGAACCTAATTTTTAACTAGGCCGGACACTAGGTCTGAACAGGGCCAAAGCTAGTCAAGAACTATAAATAGAGCTAGAGAGCTCATTTTTGGGGTTAGCTTCTTGTAGTTTGAGCTTGTATGAGAACTTTCTTGCAATAGAAGTGATTCCATTGTCTTACTCTCTTTGTTCTTACTGTGTGTGCGCGTGTGTGTGTATGTGTGTGCATGCTTGTGTGCTTCTCACTCACGCACTTGTGCTTTCACTTGCTCGTGGTCTTCATACCATCCTCATGTCTTCCCGGATTGACATTAAAGGAGGTGCTACTCATCACTGAGCTACAGTATGTTAAGAAACTAAGATCGGATGGAGGTGGAGAGTACTTCTCTTAAGCTTTTAATAATTTTTCTTTGTGATGAAGATGTCAAAAGAGAATTTACATGTAGGTATACTCCACAAAAAAATGGAGTTGCAGAAAGAAGAAATAGAATCATAGCAAAAGCATTTTGAAGAATGCTAAATGATATGTGTTTGACTAATTCTTTTTGGATTGAAGATGTTCGCACAAGTGTCTACATTATGAATAGAGTTCCTACTACTGAAGTTCATCATTTGATACCATATGAGGTTTAGCATGGAAGGAAACCAAGTGTAAGTCATTTGAAGATATTTGCTTGCATATGTTATGTGCATGTACCTAGTGAAGTGAGATCAAAACTTGATGTGAAATAAAAAACGTGTATATTTATTGGTTATGCAAATACTCAAAGAGAATATAGATGTTATAATCTTCATTTCAATAAGGTGGTTGTTAAGAGATGTAAACTTTAATGAAACTCTTTCATGATATGTAGGTAAGAAAATTTTGGAAGCCATGGATGTAGTTGAAGAAGATAGGGTTGAAGGAACTGAGTGCTTACCTCAGCCCACAAGGACTTTAAGTGATGTGAAGAGTGGTTTGGATGAAGAAAGATATCTATCTTTCAATGGAAGTACAAGACAAGAGTCACCTCCAAGTGTTGAAAGTAAATGTAAACTTAAACTATTGGAGTTAGATGTCTGCGGAAGCACGCGAACAACACAAGGAAGAAGAAGAAGCTTGGAGCACAAACACACAATAATGAATGTATTACTAGAGAATGTACAAAGATAAGTAGCCCATTAGGGCAATAGGCGTATATACAAGCCGGGGGAAAAAACCTCCTAAAGAGGGAAAAAAGTGCCCCGACGGTCCTAGTGTGTTCACACACATCACTACCTAAATATATCAACAAATCCCCCTTGGGAGTGATGCGGTGAACAAGGAGCTGACACTCATGTATAAGGAAGTGCCAAGCTATTTGGAAATCACTCCACAAAAGGAAGTAAGCCCAAAGCTTTGCGGAAAGCTTCAAACTTCTCTCTAGGCAGAGCCTTCGTGAAAAGGTCTTCTATGTTCTCCTGCGTGGGCACATATGCCAAGCTGATCTCCCCAACAGAGAACCTCTCCCCCTGACATAGTGATAATGCACCTCAATGTGCTTAGTGCGAGCATGGAACACAGGGTTCCTCGCAACTGCCAATGCGCTCTGACAATCAGTGAAGATGGTGGTGGCAGAAGACTGGCCAACACCCAAATCAGCCATAAGGCGTTTGAGCCACACACACTCAACAGTCACTGTGAAAGCTGCCCTATACTCAGCCTCACAACTGGAAGTGGCCACAGTAGGCTGCTTCTTGCTCAACCAAGATATATGTGAGCTACCAAGCATGAAGCAAAAACCACTGGTGGACACATGAGTGTCATAGCAACCAGCCCAATCTGAGTCAGAAAAAGCATGCAAATTTGGTGGTAGTGATCCCCCCTTGGGATAAAACAACCCAAGTAGTCGAGTACCACTCAAGTAGGGAAAGATGCGCTTAACCGCCTTCCAATGTGTGACTCCTGGGCAATGCATAAACCTGCTCATCCGTGAGACAACAAACTGAATATCTGGCCGAGTAATGCATAAGTAAATCAAGCATCCAACAACCTGCTGATAGAGAACAGCATCAAATGCATCTCCAGCATCATGAAAACTCAATCATAAACCTGTCTCCATAGGAGTGGCAATAGGCTTACAGTCTTCAAGGCCAAAACGCTGCAATAATGTGTCAATATATTTCGTTTGACACAAAGCCATTCCACCATCAACTTGCATAAATTGAATGCCCAAATACTGATGCAAATGCCCCAAATCAGACATCTCAAATGAGGCATGCAAATCAGCCTTGAAATCAGTAATATGCTTCTCAATAGGACCAGTGAGCAGGATGTCGTCAACATAGACAACAATGATTAGAAGCACATCATTAGCACGCTTAACATATAAGGTGCTTTCAGTTGGACTGTTCTCAAAACCATGTGCAACCCGATAGGCATGTATCTTCTCATACCAAGCACGTGGTGCTTGCTTTAAACCATATAATGCCTTCTTTAACCTACACACCTGGTTTTCATGCCCTTTCTGCACAAAGCCACAGGGCTGAAAAACATACACTTCTTCATGCAAGTCACCATTTAGAAATGTTGTTTTAATGTCCAACTGATGCACATTCCAACCATGATGGGCTGCAAGTGCACAAATGCTCCGAACAGTAGTCATACGACATGTAGGTGCAAAGGTCTCATCAATGCCTCTTTCCTGTGCATAACCCTTCGCAACAAGCCTAGCCTTATACCTGTCAACTGTACCATCAGGTTTATGCTTCAGCTTGTATACCCACTTAGTGCCAATGGCCTTCTTGCCAGGAGGCAAGTCACATAAAGACCATGTACCATTCTTCATTATAGCATCATATTCAGATTGCATAGCAGCCATCCAATTTTCTGAATTCTGTGCTTCATCAAAAGAAAGAGGCTCATTCTCATCACAGAGACTAGACGCAGCCATAGCATAGCAATCTGATGCAAAGGAGGCACTATGAGAGCCTGATTGAGTACGATATGACAAAGGTGCATCTAATTTGCTGTCACGCAAAGTCTCCACCAGCCATTTTGGCATAGTTTTTGCATGCTCAATATCAGCTCTCTCATCAACAAGTGCATCATGTAAATCTGCATCAGAAATGGAATGATCTGCATCATCATATGAAACCTGCAAAGGTTGATAAGTTGTCTCATTAGGACCAACACTAGACTGTCCACATGTAAAAAGAGGCATCAAAGTATCATACATGTCTTTGGAGCTAACAGATGTCTCCTTAGTACATGAATGCAATGGTTGAATAGCATCTTCCACAAAGAAAACATCACGGCTAACCAGAATGCGTTTAGTCTATGGATGATACAGACGATAGCCTTTACTTTCAGAACTGTACCCTACAAAAATACATTTTACTGCCTTATCATCCAATTTTCTACTATGTTGTTCTGGCACTAGTGCATATGCCAAACAACCAAAAACACATAGATGAGCAACAGATGGCTTGCGGTCATGCCAAGCCTCATATGGAGTCATAGACTGCAGCGCTTTAGTGGGACACCTGTTCAGTACATATGTTGCACACATGACAGCCTCAAGCCAGAAACTATGTGGTAAAGCCTGAATTTTGACCATGCACCTCGCCATCTCCATGAGTGACATGTCCTTTCGTTCAGCAACTCCATTCTATTGAGGTGTATACGGCACTGTACACTGGTGTTTTATCCCACATTCAGCCAGAAATGCATTAAAATCAGAAGACATATATTCCCCCCCTCGATCAGAACGGAGGGTGCCCATTTTACATGTTGACAGATTTTCAGCCAAAACCAAAAACTGTTTAAAGCACATAAACACTTCGGACTTTGCTTTGAGTGGATATACCCATGCATGCCTGGAAAAATCATCAATGAAAGTCACGAAGTAAAGGTAATTTTCAAAAGAGGGTGTTTGCATAGGACCACAGACATCACTACGTACAAGCTGCAATTTCTGTGTAGCCCGAACTGAACCATCTTTTGGAAAGGAGGAACGCTTCATTTTGCCCAAGATACAGCCTTCACAAACATGTTTTCCAGGTGCCTCAAGTTTGGGCAAAGAGGACACCATTTTAGATTTCTGTAGGCATAGCAAACTAGCAAAATTCAGATGACCAAAGCGTGCATGCCAAAGCTTTGCATCTGACATAGCCTGAGAATCATTTACTGCACATGCCAAATCATTTTCAGATCTTTCATAGTCTATGATCTTATACAGCCCACAACATAAAATGCCAGAAGCAATAATCACATCGCCATTTGACAGATCATGAACTGTACACCTGTCATCAACAAATTTCACAACCAAGCCAATCTTGGCTAATGCAGAAACTGATAACAAGTTCTTTTTGATCCCTGGCACAAATAAAGCATCTGACAAAGTGAAAGAACTACCATCAGCAGTAGTCAAAATGATCTTACCAACTCCCATAATAGGATAAGAGGAGTTGTTGACCACATACATCGTTCCTTCTTTATCTAGGTATGCTCCATTTTCGAACTTGACCACTGGATGTTCTAGTCCAAGGGGTTGATCTGGGTTTTTAATCTCGACAACAGATCTTCTCAGGTTGTCTTCGTAGATGCGAGCACCTAGATGGTTGGTCCTCATATATTCTAATTGAGTCTTCTAAGGTCCTTCTGGCTTTTCTAGGTACGCCACTCATGAGTTGCCTACTGGTCTCTCTATGCTATAAGACATCTCAGAATCGTTTGTTTCTGAACTTAGAATGTATGGATAATCACTCAACTATTGGGCCCAAGACCTAGCAGTATGATTGACACTAGCTTCAAAAGATCTGAGGCTTTGTATGTCTCTACCTAGGTGTCTTCCTGTCCTAAGGTTCATATGCCTAGTTTCTCTACCCTCTGATCCCAAGTGCAATCTCATTGCAGGTTAGTTCGTATCAATCACTTGTTCTTTTTAGTTGATTATTGTGTTAAGCTCTTGTTTGAAATCACCTTGTTTGGAATACTTAAGTGAATATCGCACTTGATAATTGGTCGATTCAAGTTTACTTTTGTTCCTTAGGGTTTTTGCACTTCAGACCTACTTAATGCTTGTACTTATTTGATTAGGTCTCTTTGACTTGATTCGTGCTTAACATCACCCTAATTGATCACCACACCTAATTCGCACTTAGCCTAAGCTAGGAATTGACAAAGGAAGGTTGAGAGAACTTCAAACCTCAAGTCACATGTTGTTCAGATTGCTACGGAAGCCCAGGAAGCCTTCTCCCAAGCTTGATGTTTTCCCTTGCTAGCTTTGCTTTGGATGCCTTGATTGCTCACAATGTTCCTACAAGGGTGCACAAGTTAATATTGCCCGTTATCACAATGAATTGACAGACACACATCAAAAAGTATAGGCCCCCTTTGGAATAGCTCACTATACCCAAAAAAAAATTATGTAACCACCTAATTCCACCTAATGGTCAACCTAAAAATACATGTTCTAAGACTCCACATATGATTCTTACAAAAACCAGTTGAGGTCCACATAGAATTCTCAACGAGCTTCCCGACAAGACCAAAACCTCATCAATCGGAGTTTGTATGGTGAAGTTAAGACCGTTCATGCACTTAGAGGTCAAAATGGGCTCTCACAATTTTCAAGAAATTTTTCTAAGGTCTTTTAGGTATTTTACCCACTTAATAGGCTCTAAAATAGCCCCAATTTTTTAAAGATTATGCCCAAAATTACGAAGATTAGACACCCAAAAATACACGAAAAATCAATCTGTCATGATAGATGGCGATCTATCGTGGCCGATGGTCTATCGTGATAGACGTGTCCATTATGATAGACAGGTGCCTATCATAAAACTGGTCTGTCGCGGGAGTCAGTCTATCGTGATAGACAGGTCGGTCTGTTGCGATAGCTGGGTCTATCCTCTATTGTGGATCGTTCTGTCATGATAGATGGGTATGTGTCGAGGGTCGGTCTATCGCAATAGATATGTATGTGTCGAGGGTCAATCTGTCGTGATAGCTAGCAGTCTGTCACACGGGTCCATTTGTCGTGATAGACCGGGTCTATCGCGATTGATGGCGTCTGTCATCTACTACAGATTTGGTCTGTCGCGGATTTGGTATGTTGCACTAGACCAAAATATGGTGAATTCGTGTGATCAAGATAGTGATCCTCGAAGCTCTTGGCTTGTGCTATGTCGTGGTGCACTCAGAATCTTGAAATGGGCAACTTAGATTTCCTACCTGTTGAGCTTGTTGGAGATGATGATGATGTTGAAACCTACAAGAACATGCAAGAAAGACACACAAAAACACTAATGCTCTCTCGCTCTCTCTGAAACTCTCACCATGCAAATGAGGTGAATGAAATGGAAGTGCGAATATGAAGGGAAGATGGAGATGGATGTAGAGTAGAGATGGAGATGGAGATGGAGATGGAGATGAAGAAAATGGTGAAAAACAAAGAAATTACCTACTACTTACCATTCCAACACGTCCTCTCTACGTCTTAACATCACACGCTCATCTTCAAAGCTCGATCCCCAGCAACGGTGCCAAAATTTGATGTAGCTCAATGGTGAGTAGCACCTCCTTTAATGTCAATCCGGGAAGATATGAGGATGGTATGAAGACCTCGAGCAAGTGATGACACAAGTGTGTGAGAGAGAAGCACACTAACATGCACACACATACACACACACGCACACAGAAGGCAAGAACAAAGAGAGGAACAATGGAGTTCTTTGGATTGCTCAAAAATTCTCATATACAATCTCCAATCACTAACAAGCTACCCCCAAAAATGAGTTCTCTAGATCTTTTTATAGTCTTTTTGACTAGCTTTGGTCTTGTCCAGGCCTAGTGTCCGGCCTAGTTAAAAATTATGTTCTAAAGCCTATTTGAGGACTCAAACGGAATCCAAAAATTAGGAAAATTGGTATGTAGCTAATTCTAATAGTCCTCAAGCTTGAGGACTCCTTGGCTTGAACAAAATGGAGTCTATTCTACCAAAAATGGGATTTACAATGTTTGTGTAGTGATGAAAATCAGAAAAGTTGGAAATAGTTTATGGAAAAAATGATTAGGCCTTGTTGTCGGATTGTGCATGACTGCTCCTTTGTGCTTGTATGCCAACACATCTGCAAGCAATTACCTTTTGATTTGATGACATTGGAACCAAATCCCAAGTGTCCATCTCCTTCAATGCATCTATTTATTCTTTCATGGCCTTTTTCCAATTAAGGTTTCTCTTTGCCTCTTCATAGGTTGATGGTTCTTCTAAAATTGAATTTTTTTCCAAGTAGATTGAATGCTTTGTAACAAATGTGGAATCATATCCATACCTTTCTCATTGTTTCTTCTCTCTTGTTTATCTTCTAGGTGCTTGCTTTGAGCATTCTCCACACTCATGCATCTTTGCTTTGCCTCTTGACTTCCATAGTTTGTAATCCTTTTTCCTTTCATCTTGTTCATCATCTATGTCACTTCTTGGATCCTAGACTTGTGTATCATGCTTGATTCCTAATTGATGAGAATCAGAATCAAGATCATATGGTAGAGTTACCTTTTGTTTGTCTTCATCATACCAAGATCTGTGTTCTTCAAACACAACATCTCTACTCGTAGTGAATTGCTTGGTTGAAGGATTATAGAATCTATAAACCATCTGAGTTGAATCATATCCAATAAACACTACCTTTGTTGCTTTTGTCATCTAGCTTAACTCTTATTTGTGATGGCACATGAAGATAAGCTAAACAACCAAACACCTTGCAATGTCCAAGACTAGGTTTTCTTCCATGCCCTGCTTCATAAGGAGTCATACCTTGAAGTGATTTGGATGGTAATCTATTGGCAAGGTGCACAACAATTGAAATAGCTTATTCCCATAGATAATGTGGCAACTTCTTCTCTTCAAGCATTGTTCTAGTTGATCCAACCAATGCCTTGTTTCTCCTCTTGACAATTCCATTCAATTGAGGAGAGTACCTGGTAGTCACTTCCCTTTTGATACCTTCTTCCTATGAGAACTCATCAAACTCTTTGGAGAATTATTTTCCCCCTCCATCATATTTGAGCTTCTTGAGTGATCTACCTGTATGATTCTCCACATGTTCTAGATACTTTTTGAAGCAATCATATGATTCTCCACATGTGCTAGATACTTCATCAAACACTTCATTCTTATGTTTGATGAAGTATAGAATAGTCCACCTACTATGATCATCAATAAATGAGACATAATACCTTGATCCTACCAAAGAAGCTTCTTGACTTGGTCCCCATACATCTGTATGTACCAAGTCCAATAAGTTGTTGTGGATGTAGCCTTTGTGGTTGAATGGTTGTCTTTGTGCCTTCCCGATCTGACATGCATCATACCTGTTGATCATGTGTTGCTTTGATATGTTTGGTAGTCCAAGAATACTTTGATCCCTGCACATATCCTTCAAGGTTCTTTCATTCACATGAGCAAGTCTCTTATGCCACACTTCAAGCTCACTTAGGGTTTGAGACCCAAAGTTGAATAGAACTATGTTCTTGGTTTCTCCCACTTCAAAAGTAAAGAACCTACCATGCTTCTCACCTCGGGCTATCTTCTTGAAGCCTTGACATGGATCTTCCACAAAAGTTCCATGTTGGGTGAACCTAACTTGCAAGCCTTTTTCAACTATTTGGCCTACACTTATTAGGTTTTTAGTGATAGTGGGTACATAGAGAACCTTACTTAGAATGCTTGTCCTACCATTGGAAACTTTGACATTATCAATCTTCTCCACATTGTGCTTTGTATCATCCCCAATTTGTACTTCATGTCTATGCTTTGGACTTTCCAAATCAGATAGAAGAGCAATGTTTCCTTCAACATGATTCGAACATCCTAAATCTATGTAGAACAAATGATCATCTTATTTACCTTCTTTGTGGCTTAGATTCATAAGAAGCAATGAGTCTTCATGTTGTTGATCTTTTGAATAATTGTTGAAGTCCCTTCTATAATAGCCTCTATTGTTATTGTTGAACTTGTGTCCACCTCTTCCTCTATTGTTGCCATATCCACCTCTTCCACTTCCTTTCTGGGTCTTCCCATTGAACCAACAATTTTGAGTGGTGTGGTTGGTCTTATCGCAGATGGCACAAGGTTGAACATTCTGACCTTTGGCTTTGTCATGCTTTGGTCCTTTCTTCTTCCCTTTCCACTTGCTCTTGCTTGCGAAGTTGGCTTGGTAAGTCTCCTCTTCGTCTTCTTCCTTCTTCTTGCCTTTTAGCTTTTTATCCTTCTTCTCTGCATATAGAGCACTAGTTGAATTACCATGATAGGAGTTACCTTCCTTTATGTTATTTTTGGCCTCTTGATTGACGATTTGTCCAAGAAAGATGTTGAAGTCTGGAGTTTGCACATCCATGATGAGATCATAAGCCATGGTGAAGGATTGCCATTGCTTATTACTTTGAATCCCATTGAGAATTTTCCTCATGATAGCCTCTTCTTCAATCAGCTCTCCAATGGATGCTAACTGATCCATAACCTCCTTGACCTTGGTAACAAACTCCGTGATGGTTTATTTAGGTATCTTCTTCATTTGGTTGAACTCTTTCCAAAGATGATTCTTTCTTGCTTTGGTACTAGCAAAAAAGAAAGTCTTGAGGGCATCCCAAGTCTCTTGAGATGTCTTGCATACTCTAATATGTGGTAATAGAAAGTCAGAGATAGAGTTTAGTATGTACGACCTTGCTTGAGCATCCCTTGCACACCAAAGTGTGAGCTTATCTGTCTCCTCTTGTGTAGGTCCTCCTTTGGATCTTGGAATAGGCATAGCTTTATCACTTGCTACAATTCCATAAAGATATCTACCTTGCAAATAGGCCTCCATTTTGATTCGCCAAGCCACATAGTTGTGTCGATCAAGCTTCTTGATCATTGAGGCAAAGCCGTCACCCATCTTGATCTAGCTCTGATATCATTGAAAGAACTTGGAGAAGCTTGTAGGAGCTAGAAAAGTGAGATTCAAAGCGACGAAGTTCGGTCCAACCATCCGGCACAAAACCAACCCTTGAGTTTATGGGGAATCAAATAGAGCTTATAGGCATGTGATAAGTGCAATAAAATACACTATGTGCTTTGGAGCATAAAGGAGAAGGAGTCGATACAAAACAGATAGGTTCGTGCATCGACTAGCTCAAAAAACTTACTATCTATGGATGAGGCAATGAAATTCAAATGTGCATAGCGACCAGTGTGATTACAATTAGAAAAAATCCTTTTATGGGAGTGATACACATAGAGTTGAGCGTATATAGTGCAACAAGATTACAAGAAATAAGCAAAATATTCTTTTGGAATGAATCAAACACTCAGCGGTGGTACCTACTATTTTTAAGGAATACATAGAGATTGACCTCGAGATAGAAAAACTATGATTTCTCTTAATCTACTGAATGAAATTATATAAAAATTTAGATAAATGAACTAGACACTAATATCTTTCCAATGAGCCATCATCCGTTCAATTTCAAGCTCTCTAGAGAGAGCACCAGCCTCTGCAAGCTTATTGTTGTTGAAGAAGATGATGCAGAAAATGAAGGAGCAAGATAATGATGGTCACAAGTGTATGTATATTGCTTCCATGTATTGTACAAGTGTTTTGAAGTCTTTATATGGACTCTAGAAGTGATCTAGGAATTCTACAACATGAATTTGGATTCGAATGATGGGGGTAAGAGTTGTTGGAGGGAATCAATTCACTTTCCTACAATCTAGGAAAAGTGAAGATCTAGTTTGATCTACTTTTAGGTGATTGATTGATTGATTGCAACTCAACTACCACAAATTCCTTTTTGGGCTCTCTCTTTCTACTTTTACATGTGTAAAGTTGTAGGCTTTTACAATGGTAAAAGATCTATGAAAAGTCTTTTAAAAAAATACAATAAATCAGCATAAGTGAAAGAACTCTCCAATGGATATTCTTTTGACATAATCCAAGCTATAATTTTTGATGTAGATCAAATCCACTCAAGCATAGTGTAAGCTTGATGTTCAAAAAGCTCCCCCTCAAGCTAAAGTATGCTTGATTCTTCATTCTCTAATAGGTTGAATATCTGCCATAGCTTTGAATCTACAAAGCTTTATTCCATCAAGTGCCTTTGTCATCATATTTGCTACTTGCTTTTCAGTTGGAACAAAAGAAATGTCAATCTCCTTTGCCATGAGCTTCTCTCTGATGAAGTGGTAATGAACCTCTATGTGTTTGGTTCTTGCATGGAAAATAGGGTTTGTTGCTAGATGCATGGAAGTTACATTATCTTCAAATATGTGAGGTTTGGAACTACAAGTACCAAATATGTATACAATGCTTTTAACCATATTGCCTCTTGAGTTGCTATGGTCAAACCTCTGTACTTTGCTTCAATTGAGGATAAAGCAAATGTTGGTTGCTTCTTGGAACTCCATGATACTAGCTTCGAACCTACAAATGCTAAGTAAGCAGAAGTACTTCTTCTATCATCCTTCACCCCTGCCCAATCTACATCTGAATAGATTTTGATATTCAAATCTAAAGAGTAAGGATAGAATATACCTTCACTGATTGTACCTTTGAGATACTTAAGTACTCTCTTAGCTGCATCCATGTGTGGTCTTCTTGGAGAGTGCATGATTTGGCTTAGCACTCCCACACTATATGAGATGTCTACCTTTGTATGAGTAGCATATATCAAGACCTAGCAAGCTTTGATACTCTTTCATGTCTTCAATTTTCTTACCTTCATTAACACTAAGTTTATGATTTATCTCCAAAGATTTACCTGTAGGTTTAGCATTCTCCATTTTGAACTTGAGAAGTAGATCATGAATGTATAATCTCTGAGTCAAATACATTCCTTCATCTATGTATATAACCTACATACCTAGGAAATATGTGAGCTCACCTAAGTCACTGATTTTGAACTCCTCTTGCATGTGTCTCATGATCCTTTGAATGCCATTCAAATCATCACCTGTCACAATAATATCGTCTACATATACACATAGAGAGATAACCTCATTGTGATCCTTTTTTATGAATAGAGAAGGATTTGAGTTGTTAGGTTTGAATCCTTGATCTTGAAGCCCTGTAATTCCAAGCTTTAGGAACTTGTTTCAATCCATGCAATGCTTTCTTAAGTCTGGAAACATAACATGCATGATTAGGATCTTCAAAACCTTGAGGTTGTGACATGTATACCTCTTCACTTATCCAACCATTTAAGAATGCATTTTTCACATCAAGTTGGAGGAGTCTCCAATTCCTTTCAGCAGCTACACTTAACAATGTTCTGATTGTCGTCATCTTTGCAACTGGTGAGAATGTTTCCACATAGTCTATACCATGAGTTTGTGAGCATCCTTTGGCAACTAATCTTTTTTCTTGTACCTGCAAACTGATCCATCTGTGTCTCTTTTAACATTATATACCCATCTACAACCAATTACCTTTTGATTTGGTGATATTGGAATCAAATCCCAAGTGTCCATCTCCTTCAATGCATCTATTTCTTCTTTCATGGCCTTTTCCAAATTAGGGTTTTCCTTTGCTTCTTCATAGGTTGATGTTTCTTCTAAAATTGAATCTTTTGCCAAGTATATTGAATGCTTTGTAACAAATGTGGAATCATATCCATACCTTTCTCGTTGTTTCTTCTCTCTTGTTGATCTTCTAGGTGCTTGCTTGGAGCATTCTCCACACTCACGCATCTTTGCTTTGCCTCTTGACTTTTTTTTTTTCTTACATCTTGTTCATCATCTATGCCACTTCTTGGATCCTGGAATTGTGTATCATGCTTGCTTCCTAATTGATGAGAATCAGAATCAAGATCATATGGTAGAGTTACCTTTTGTTTGTCTTCATCATACCAAGACTTGTCTTCTTCAAACACAACATCTCTACTTGTAGTGAATTTCTTGGTTGAAGGATCATAGAACCTGTAACCCATCTGAGTTGAATCATTTCCAATAAACAGTGCCTTTGTTGCCTTTTCATCTAGCTCACCTCTTATCTGTGATGGTATATGAACATAAGCTAAACAATCAAACACCTTGCAATGTCCAATTTTCTTCCATGCCATACTTCATAAGGAGTCATACCTTGAAGCGATTTGGATAGTAATCTATTGACAAGGTACACAACAATTGAAATAGCTTCTCCCCATAGATAATGTGGAAACTTCTTCTCTTCAAGCATTATTCTAGTTGATCCAACCAACATCTTGTTTCTCCTCTCGACATTTCCATTCAATTGAGGAGAGTACCTGGTAGTCACTTCGCTTTTGATAGCTTTTTCCTGCAAGAACTCATCAAACTCTTTGGAGAAGTATTCTCCCCCTCCATCATATATGAGCTTCTTGAGTGATCTACCTGTATGATTCTCCACATGTGCTAGATAACTTTTGAAGCAATCAACTCTTCATTCTTACTTTTGATGAAGTATAGAATAGTCCATCTACTATGCTCATCATTATATAAGACATAATACCTTGATCCTTCCAAAGAAGGTTCTTGACTTGGTCCCCACACATCTGTATATACTAAGTCCAATAAGTTGTTGTGGATGTAGCCTTTGTGGTTGAATAGTTGTCTTTGTGCCTTCCCAATCTAACATGCATCACACCTGTTGATCATGTGTTGCTTTGATATGTTTTGCAATCCAAGAGTTAAAACCTTGGTATGGAGGTGTGAATGATTTGCAGGAAGAAGACTTTGTACATGCAAATCAGGTATATGAAGAGCAAGTGCAAGTTAGCACTACATTAAGTGGACCAAGTATGCCAAGTCCTTCACAAAGCTCATAATCATGCAAGGGCAAGCAAAAGGAGTTATAGCATACATTATAATGTAGCCACAATAAAGGTAATGGGGTTAACTTGGTAAGAGATTTTCATTCAAGTGAAGATGAAGATGAATTTGAAGAAGTTGTAACTCCTGAAGTGCAAAAGAAACGGAAATGGAAGAAATATCCAATCACAGGTAGTGAAAGGAGATCAGAAAGGGTAAAACATCCTATTCAAAAGCTCACTTATGATAGCTTTATTGCAAAGCATTATGCTTATATGACACATGTTATCAAAGATAAGGAACCATCAAGTTATGAGGAAGCTAGCCAACACAAGGAATGGAGAGATGCTATGGATGAGGAGATTCAAGCTCTCAAGGAAAAGAAAACTTGGGAATTGGTACCTGGAGAAGAAGGCATGAATATGTTCACAAATAAATGGGTTTACAAAGTCAAAAGGAATCCAGATGGATCTTTAGCAAGGTACAAAGAAAAGTTAGTAGCTAAGGGCTACACACAAACATATATGCTTGATTATGGAGAAACTTTTAGTCCTACTACAAATAAGAGTACAGTTAGGACTTTGATGTTAGTGGCAACTTCTAAAAGATGGACAATGTATCAATTGTACATTAAAAATGCTTTTCTTAATGGAAATTTGGGAGAAGTGGTTTATATGTATCAAGCCATAGGTTACGAAGATGAAAAGATGCATGACTTTGTATGTAAACTAAAGAAGCCTTTGTATGGACTCAAGAAAGCACCTAGAGCATGGAATCAGAAATTGGTTGAGTACCTAATGAAGTGTGGTTATGTGGCAAGTGATTCAGATCCTTCACTCTACATCAAAAGGGTTGATGGAAAATCTATATACATATGCATATATGTTGATGATCTTATCATAACAGGTGATAATGATGCAAGTATCAAAGAAATTAAGGCAAAGCTTGGGGAGGAATTCAAGATATCAGATCTTGGAATCCTCAAGTACTTCTTGGGCATTGAGGTTATCTACAAAAATGATGGTCTCTACTTAATGCAAAGAAAATATTTGTTGGATGTATTGTACAAGTTTGGTATGAGTGGATGCAAACCACTAAAGCAACCAATGGATGTAAACACCAAACTTAGCTCTATCCAAGGAGAAGAACTTCAGGACATTCATACCTATAGGAGCCTAATAGGCTCACTTATATATGGAAACCATAACTAGACCTGATTTGGCATTTAATGTAGGAGTTCTCTCTCAATATATGCATGCTCCTACTAATGCTCATTTGAATGCAGCAAAGAGGATACTCAGGTACATCAAAGGTACAATAAATCAAGGACTTTTCTATGCTTATGGAGGATCATTAGAGCTCAAAGGATATGTGGATTTTGATTGGGCCGGATCCAAAGATGATAGAAGAAGCACCATAGATTATGTGATCATGCTAGGAAACAATTGGGTATCATGGAGTTCAAAGAAGCAACCCATGGTTGCTTTGTCTTCAACCAAAGTTGAATATAGAGCCTTGGCCCAAGCTACTTGTGAGATAATGTGGATGAAAAAGTTAATGAAAGACTTGAATGTGTAGGTTGGATCAGTTCCTTTGTTTGGAGATAATATATCAAGCATCTATCTTGCAAACAATCCTATGTTTCATGCAAGGAGAACACACATCAAAGTCCACTATCACTTGATAAGGGAGAAGGTGCTTGAAAAGGAAGTGGATATTCATCATGTAAGTACAAAGGACCAAGTAGCTCATCCACTAACAAAGTTCTTGGATGTTGGAAAGCTTGCTAAGCTGAAGCAAGCCATACAACTCAAGGAACCAACTTCAAATGCAAAAGAAACTTGAGCTTGAGGGGGAGTGTTAAAATATATGCATTTCTAAGGCAAGCTCAAGTTTTGTTTTTCACAAAATAACTCCATTTGAAGGCTTTTGAACCTTAGGAAAGTCAAAGAACAAAGTTGAAGGTGCAACCTAACCCAAAAGGAGGCATTGGACCACCAAAAGCCACTCCAATGAAGAGACAAAGTCATAATGCAAGTGAAGAGACAAGGAGGGCATGTGAAGAGACATGGAGGACATATGAAGAGTCATAGAAGGCTCTCATGGCTATCTAAAGACCATCCAAGCTCATTCTTCATGTGTGGAGATGCTAGGAAGTCAGGGTGCTACATATATATGTGCCATTGAGCCATAGGCTCGCATAGATGCTCATATTATCTTGTATATCTCTCCTAACCTTTCCAAATGATGCTTCATTTTTGTAGCAGCCTTTTAGGACTTTACTTTCTCTTTGTAGGAAGCTCCATTCTTAGAGTTCTTTTACTTGTTGGAAATCTTATAAAGCAAGGACTCTATTCCAAAATGAATAAGCCAATAAACTCTTCTTGTACTATGACACATAGCTATTTCTTTGTCTGCTGTTCTGCCCTGAAACTTGCTAGGAAAGTTAGGCTATTTTATGTGACTCAGTTGACAGGTCTACATGTGTCCAAATTTAGTTACTGATAGCGCATTGGAAAGCTCTTACTTTCTAGTTTCTGTGGCTAAAAGGGTGCTTGAATTGAATTTGGGAATTGTGAGATATACTAGTTTTAGTGAGTATTGGTCTGAGGGCAGATAGGTCTTGGGAAGGGTCCAAGCTTCTTGTTGTGCATTTGGAGGAGAAATCTTCCAACACTATTGATGGTAGTTCTTTAACATTTTCAAATTATTTACATGTACCAGGGATCAAGAAAAATCTATTATCAATTTTTGCATTCGCCAAGATTGGCTTGGTTCTCAAATTTATTGATGATAGATGTACAATTGATTTATCCCAAATAGCAATGTTAATATTGCTTCTGGTATTTTATGTTGTGGGTTGTAGAAGCTCATAGACTATGAAAAATCATTGAATGATTTAGCATGTGTTGTTCAAGGTTCTCACGCTATCTCAGATGCAACGCTTTGGCATGCATGCTTCATTCATCTAAAATTTACTATTTTGCTACACTTGCCAAAATCTAAAATGGTCTCCTTTCTACCCAAACTTGAAGCACCTTGTAAAAATGTCTATGAAGGCTTTATTTTGGGCAAAATGCAGTGCTCTTCTTCCCAAAATTTGGTTTGGTTTGAGCTGCTCATAAATTGAAGCTTGTTCATAGTGATGTTTGTGGTCCTATGTAGACACCCTTATTTGGGAACTACCTTTACTTTGTGAATTTTATTGATGAATTTTCCAGGCATGCATGGGTGTATCCATTGAAAGAAAAGTCTAGAGTATTTATTGTGAAGAGATGATGGATTTAGCCTATAGAGATGAGATTGTCTTGGAAAAAACCTACTCAAGACCTACCCTTATAACTTTGGTGACACTTAGCTCCCTAAGCTTTGAAAATATGCATGTAAACCACCTAATTCCTTTGTATCATCAATCTAAAATTATTGTGTCAAATAAAGATGAGTTGTGGGTTCAAAATCTCTGAGAAATTTTCTATTTATGAAAGAGAAGCTCTCAATATTTTGTTCAGTGCTCACAACATGGTAGAAATTATCCAAAGAGCTTTTTCACACCTTCAATTCAAGTTTTAAGCTAACTAATCCAGTTTATTTCATGAATTGAGGATGACCATATACAGAGCAATGTATCTAAGAAGTATGGGAGTAAACTTGACTTTTCAGGAAGAAGGAGATACACATACCTTGTCACATACAATCAATTATATCTCAAGATATATGCATTCAATGATGATAAAACTTTGTAGGCATGCTTATAATAGTCATAGCTAAGTGATCCAATTGATGGATTGGTCAATGAGCACATCCACATATATAAAATACATTGAGAAGTTGACCAAGTTGCTCAAACTACTGTAACAATATATAGATATTCACAAATCAATAGAAATGAAGTATAATGTGTATTGCTAATGGACATATGATACAAAGGCATTGTGTATCCTAGAAGTTAAAATGGGCACCCTTTTTGGGGCATGCAAAAATACTTTAACTTTGTCCAGACCAGCTGCAATACCCTCTTTAGAAATAATGTGTCTTAGAAGTTCATCACACTTAACTCTAAAAATAGAATATGCCAAATTCAAACAAAGATGAGCTTCCCTACATTTAGCAAAATAGATCCATAAGTGTTGTAGGTGATCCACCCATTTTTTGGAGATAGAAAAGTCATCCAAAAAGACACGCATAAAACTAGTCAAATATGGAGAACAATATTTGGTGCATGCATCGTTGAAAAGTGTAAGGGCCATTTAAAAGTCCAACTCATATGACCATACATGCAAAGACACCCAATTCATAATAAAGATGGTCTTGGGCACATCAACGTCAATCATGCAAAGCTAGTTATATCCACTAAATCCATCCAAAAATGGAAAGGGAAAAGGGTTCCATACTATAGCTTCATTAAGTTTCCGATAATCAACACAAATCCATAGTTGCTTATTCTTCTTTGGAAAAATTACTATAGGTGATACCCATTCGAGATACTAAACCAGAACAATAAAGCTAACCCAGAGTAAAGGACCCAATTCTTCTTAAAACTGCTTGGAAAAATTAGAGTCATTTGATAACTATGTTGGATAAGGGGAGATGCATCGATCTTTAGGTGGATCTTATGCTGAGACGGTCGTGGATCAAGGCCCTGCATATCTAAATGTTCCCAAGAAAATACATCTTTGAATTCTTGCAATAATGCAAATAGGTCATTACATAATGCTACATGAAAATTAGCACAAACCTTCACCAGTTGGGGCTTAGTATCAAAAGCTAAAGACTCCATCTGGTCTTCCTGCACATGAACACTGGTTAGATCTAATGGATGTTTTGATTGGTGGTAATAAGTTATCCTACAAGAATTCCTCTAGTTAAACCATGGATGTGATTGATTCATGAATCTGATATTGAGCTAGGACCTCTGGAATATCTATAATTCCAATTGACCAATGATCTTTATTAGCTTCCAAAGTAATCCTCTTCATTATCTTAAAGGCCTTTCAACATGTGTGATGGTTCTGTAAGGGTCAATAGTTGAACTTTAGAGTATGCTTTTCTATCATCCAATGTTACAAAATATCTTTTGTGGCCTTCCAAAAAGTCAAACCTTGGGATCCCTAATCCTGGTATAGTTTCACATGTTTGAGCCAAGGACGAGCCAAAAGAAAATTATAATCATCCCATTTTCCAAGCAATTCAATGACTACAAAAGTAATATGAAATGTTACATCTTGAATTTTAATAGTAATATCCGTGATAAGACCAATGGATGGACCCGAGACTAGTCAGCCATCGATATGTACAATGGAGCATGTTGGATATTTTTCCACCCCATCTATTGACAAATTAGCAATGTAGCAATATTAACCCTAGAGCCTGAGTCAATCAAGGCTTTATAAATGGTTCTAGAATTGTACCAAACCATGATATATGGAAGAACATAATCCACCAATTTATCCTCAGTTGTTTCTACTTGATTTATCAACACCATAGATTCAACTGATTCTGACTTTAAAATGGGGTTTGAGACTTCCATTTGAACTTTGACTGAATGGGCTTATTTAAAAGCTAGCACTGAATCTAAAAGTTATTCTACTTGTTGGAGTTAGATTTCTGTGGAAGCACGTAAACAACACAAGGAAGAAGAAGAAACTTGGAGCAAAACACACAATATTGAATGTATTACCGCTAGAATGTACAAAGATAACTCGTTCGGGCTATAGGTGTATATACAAGCTGAGGGAAAAACCTCATAAGGAGGGAGAAAAGTGCCCCGATAGTCCTAGTGTGTTCACACACATCACTACATAAACATATCAACAAATCCCCCCTCGGATGATCAAATGATAGCTTGATATGCTTGATACTTTATGTCAATGATATGTTGATTGCTGAGAAGTCCTCTTCTGATTGGTCAATGCTCAAAAAGAAGTTGAGTAAGACATTTGATATGAAGGATTTGGGGGATGCCAAACATATTCTTGCCATGCGCATTACTCGTGATAAGAGTAAAAGATGCATATACTTGTCTCAAAGTGAGTACATATCCAAAGTACTTCACATGTTCAATATGCAGGGTGGAAAGGCATTGAGTACACCTTTACCCACATATGTGAAGTTGAGCAAGGATGATTGCCCCAAATTAGTTGAGGGAAAGGAATTCATGACCGAAATTCCCTACCAATCTGCTGTTGGTAGTCTCACATATGCTATGTTATCTACGAGACCAGACATTGCATTTGCAGTGGGAGTTGTGAGTATATATATGTCTAATCTTGGCAAGAAACATTGGGAAGCGATCAAGATGATTTTGAGATATCTGAGTGGCACAAAGGACAAGTGTTTATGCTTAGGTAGAGGGAAAGCATCCATTATTGGTTACACAGATTCTGACTATGCTGGTTGTGTAGACAATCGTAAGTCTAGATCAGGGTAGATTTTTCATTTTGTTGGAGGTGCTATCTCTTGGAGATCTCATCTTCAAGAATGTACAATTGTTTTCACCACAGAAGCAAAGTATGTTGCAGCAAGTGAGGCATGTAAGGAAGCATTATGGCTTTCTCGTCTTGCTTGTGATATGGGTTTACCTCAGCATGTACCTCATTTGCTCAGTGACAATCAGAGTGCCATTGCTTTGGCTAAGAATCCGGTCTATCATGCAAAGACCAAGCAAATTGAGGTAAAGTATCACTTCATTAGAGATTGCTTAGCCAATGAGCACATTATTCTTGAGAAGGTTCACACTCGAGATAATGTTGTAGATGCTTTGACTAAAGCTCTACCACATGATAGCTTTCGACACTGTTGTCACTTGATGGGGGTTACTTGACTCATGAGCTTACACAGTCACTTGTATACTGTGTAACATGCCCATGAGATGGGAGATTGTTATAGTTAAGGCATGTAAAAATCGCCTACTAGCAAGCATATTACATGCTTAGTTGGGATTTCTGAGCATTATAAGCATATTACCTGTAGAAAAGACCTACATGCGTAGTTGGGACTGCAGAGGATTAAAGTGCAGACGGATCAGTTGGGACGCATATGAAGAAGATGCTGGTTAGCAAAAGGGGAAAACTTTGTTCTTTCCCCGTAAAGCTAACAATAAACAAGGTGAGGATATGAGTTATTAGGTTGTGCAGAGGTCGTATCACATGTATTTTCATGCACCCCATGAGCATGGAGGTGGGACGGTAAACAGGGATGCAGTCGCCGGCAAAATTACAGAAATGAATAATCTAAGTCGCGTGCAAAATTTCAGAAGTCATCATTGCTCTCAGGTCTACATTACATTACATTATATACATGCATGCATGTGCGTGCGGCATATGCAGGAGTGCACGCATATACACCCTTCCATTTGATTCAAAATGAAGAACCGTCACACTTTTGAGCGCAAGATCTTTTAAACTCATGGTCTAAAAACCATAGCAGCTGTGGCTGAACAAGATATATATGCATGTGAGCATACGTGCATGGTATTTATGTGTATGTACATATAATCTCTCTCTCTCTCTTCTCTCTCTCTCTCACACACACACACACACACACGCGCGCGCACACACATTCATACACACTTCTCTCAGAGCGAAGAATTTTCACAGTTACAAGCCTTTAGTGTCATGGTCGAAAAATCACGACTTAATTTAGGAACCTTTTGCGTAAGCTTTTAATCAGATATGTTACTCGATATTCATGATGAAATTGAGTAAAGTAAGCTTTTTCAGGATCTGGAAGCAAACATAACACCTGTAGAAAAGGCCTACATGCTATGAGGTTCTGGAAACTTTGTTTGTTGTTTTCCTCTTATAATGAAAATATCTAGGATCAGTTTCAAAGAATGTTAGTAGTAAATTCAATTACTCTGAACTCGAAGAGACCGTCATAGAAGAAGATTCAGTAAGAGCAGGTTAGCTACACTAATTACTGAAGGTTCATATATGTGAACGAATTCTCCACTTTTAAACTCCGAGTCTTACTCATAAAAAACGTCATGTTATAAGACAACATCATACAACATAGAAACCGGGATGCCATAAAGTTCTTGTTCATGTCAAGAGCAATTTTTTAATAGTTCAAATGATGGAAAGGCTATCAAGTTGTGTGTCTTTGATGAACGAACCATATCACCTTATGTTTCCCCTGATCCACATCCCCCTCCCCACGCCTCCTACTTTTAAAGAGTGGCTTAATAATGATTATGAGATAACTGAGATACAAATGCTCAATCTTCAATACTTTGATTTCAGGGATGGCATCTAAACCTTTTCTATACATGAGGAACAATATTCCTGTGTGTGTTGTCTTCGTAGAAGCTCATCACAGGGCTCTGGAGAAACGGACTCTGAATAGCCTTCTACAAATGAACAATTCCACATCTGACTTGTTGTCGTTGCATTCAGAGTGATGTTCCTTAAAAAGATGTCATGATATGGGTACCCTTTTAATCCCTGAAAATCACCTGCCATGCTAATATTGTCACCTTGAATGTTCTCTATGTATATACTATGAATGTGAGGGAAAGCATTTGGGTCATATTTGTCATCAGGATGCTCTCCATAGAAAGCAGTAAAACCTATTGCTGTCCTCACATTGTGGAAGATGGCATCTGATATGTATATGTTCTTGATATATCCACCCCTTCCTTGGGCTGATTTTATCCGAATCCCTGTGGACGCATGTTGTAATTTCAAATTAACAACATAAACATTAGATATTCCACCAGACATTTCACTGCCTAAAGCGATTCCTGCGCTCGAGCGTGTCTGTCCTGAAAGTCGTTGAATGATTATCTTTGAACTTCGATGGCCATAGTTCATTCCATATTGATCCCATCCACTTTTGATTGAGATGAGATCATCACCATTCTCTATGTAGCAGTCTTCAATACAAACACGTGAACTTGAATCTGATAGAGAAATACAAGATGGTGATTGAGTATTGTGCGAAAGATTGACCGATAATGATGAAAACGTATTTTATACAAATGACAATTCTAACATAAGTCTATATTCCAAGTGTTCAAAAAAAATCAGAAGATTCACATTATTACCATCAGACAGCCGTTTATTAATTGCATTCCAATGATGACAGGAATGGCGTACCTGGATCAATGCCATCAGTGTTTGGCGACTCGAATGGAGCTAGAATCGTTAGGTAGTTAATGAGGACATTCCTGCATAATTGAGTACTGTGAGGTTTATTTCTTTAAGAATAATGTTTAAACGGTAGGATGGGATCCCTCCTATGTATGTACGTATGTACATACATACATAGATGCATGCACACACACACACACACACACACACACACACACACACACACATATATATATATATATATATATATATATATATATATATATATATATATATATATATATATATATATATATATATATATATATATATATATATAGATATATATATATATAGAGAGAGAGAGAGAGAGAGAGAGAGCAAAGACATACAATTGTAAAGGATATAAAATTCTTCCATCAATAGAAAAGAAATAGTAAACAAGTGCAAAATAAAAGTATTGTGTAATAAGACGTCATATGTTGGAATGGGGGTATACAATGGCAAGATGGAGAGAGTGGAATTAAATGCCATAAGACTACTCCAAGGCAATGTATGTCATGGGAGCACCCTCTATCCATGCCTTGGTGGGTCTTGTACCTTGATGGCCAAGCGGGTCGGCACCTGGCTGGCCATCCTCATCTTGTACGCTCACTCAAAGGGGCTATGGATGTGTCAGGCAATGGAGAGCCACTAAGCCTCTGGGCAAATGGCAACTTGGACTTGATGGCAACTCGACACGGGGTTGACCCACCATCCACAAATGCCTTTTTACCTTTCCGGGTTAAGTCGTCCTTGCGCACTGCATCCAGCCTATGGGCCAACTTAACTTAAGTCTTGCTTGCTCTTTGGTAACTCAAGGGGATTTGCTCCTTTAATTTCATGGTCGTCTGTTTCCTTGCAAACTAGGCAAAGAAGGCCTTCCCTTGGAGTGGACCGTCACACCCCCTCTCCCTTGTCATGCCCTCTTGCCTCCTCGCTGGTTTTCTATCCAGCCTGCCATCGTGTTCAGTGGTTTGCCATGCTCTGCCGAATTCTGTGCAACTTTTAAGAGTGGTAATCGTGCATGCCTATGGACGGAGGGCCGGCTAGGAGCGCCCTCCAATGTTCGAGCAATGATGGGCTATCAGGAGTACGTGTCGAGCCTTCCCTTCCTCACTTTTCATGGCAACCTTGATTGTCCCTTGCATCATGGGTAAATGCCCGACAACGGGAGCACTCTCATCAATGCCTTGGCAGGTCTTGTACCTTGTTGACCATGTGGCCTTGCACTAGGCCGGCCCATACTCATCTTGCCCACTCACTCAAAGGGGTTGCTGATGTGTGGCAATGGAGGGCCACTATGCCTCCGGGCAAATGACAACTTGGATTTGACGGTAACTCAACGCAGGGTCTTCCTTGCCATCGGAAGCTTCCCCTCCACCTTTCCGGGCTAAGTTTGCCCCTCCACCTTTCCTAGTCAAGTCCAGCTCTTGTTCCGCATCCAACCTCCGTGTCAACTTAATTGAGTCCTACTTGCTCTCGGGTAGCTCAATGAGATTTGCCCCTTTAACTTTGTGGCCATCCATTTCCTTACAGACTAGACAAAGAAGGCCTCCCCTTGGAGCGGACCGTCATACCCCCTCTCTCCCTCTCCCCCCCCCCTCTCTCTCTCTCTCTCTCTCTCTCTCTTCCCCCCCTTTCCCCCCTCTCCCTCCCCTCCCCCCCCTTCTCTCTCTCTCTCTCTCTCTCCCTTTTTCCCTCTCTCCCCCTCTCCCCCCCTTTTTCCCCCTCTCCCTCCCCTCCCCCCCCTCTCTCTCTCTCTCTCTCTCTCTCTCTCTCTCTCTCTCTCTCTCTCTCTCTCTCTCTCTCTCTCTCTCTCTCTCTCTCTCTCTCTCTCTCTCTCTCTCTCTCTCTCTCTCTCTCTCTCTCTCTCTCTCTCTCTCGCGCGCGCGCGCGCGTTCCCCCCTCCCTCCCCCCTCTTGCTCTCTCTCTCTCTCTCACACACACACACACACACAGAGCTAATCCAAACTTTTCTAGCATATATCTTCCATATTACTTGACTAGTCACCCTGTGCTAGTAACCATGAGAAAGTGGAGATTAGTATTTATCCTCCTTTCTAAAAGCCAAGGAAGATTCTCAAAAACATGTACATGTGCTTTGGGCCATACTATCATCTATGATTTAACTATACCAGAAGCCCATATCTTCAGCCTCAAATAGTGTTCAAGTAGCTTGAAATCCTCTATGAGATAATCGATTTGGTGATAAGTTTTCTATCCTAGTAATAAAACCTGATTTGGAAGAGGGCCTCAACTAACATGGGAGGCAATGCAAACCTGCAGAAGGAAAGCTTGATCCTTCTGCAACTACCTCCTCTTCACCAATACCCCCACTTAGGTGCATTACATGAAGACTAGGAGACCAACATGTGAATTTGGGCGAGTTGGTGCCTCTTGGGCAAGTGTAAGGATATCGTGCACGAGTGCCAAGACACCCTCCACAAGTTTCATATGCACCTTGGGTGAGTTGGGTACCTGGGGTGAGTTCCATACCTCTATATGGGCGAGTTCACCTGTACCATGTCTTTGGAGACTAAGGATCATGAGGCACCCACTTTGGGCGACTATCCTCCAATAGGGTAGAGAGACATAAGGTAGGGAGCCAACATATCTTGGGTGAATAACACTTCATGATGCAACCACATGCAAAGTCCCTTGGTGGAGGCAACCTCTCAAGTCCTTGGGCGACTACTCCATAAGCCAAGCCCATGACCCTTGGGAGAGTATAAGGGCCCCCTCAGTGACAAACACTTATGGTCATGGGGCGAGCAAGGTGCCTGCTTCGGCGACCACCTCCTTAGGGGGAGTATCCCCTCCTTGGGAGGCATCATCCTTGGCCCTAATTTAGGGACTTTCGTTAAGATTTTGGCCATCCCTTCTAACCATTTTGGTGACTATGGACTACTCACATTGGCAACTACATGGGCCACCATGTTGATATTAGCAAGGTGATATGTTTGCACTTGTTTGGCTAAGGAATATCTGAGCTTCCTTGATTCAAGTGTCTATTTTGTGTTCGTTTTCGTGTCTCTTTTATTTGTGCTCTTTCCACTCTTGATTGTCTAATATGCATCTCTCTTGAGGTCTATATGTGTTGATCTAGTCTACTTATCAAGTGAAGTACTAGGTCCATATTGTTCTATGTGAATATTCTATTCAAGTTTCTAGACCTTCTTTAGGACTCAAGTGCATACTACACTGAGTGAAACCAACACTCTAATTCATTGCCTACAAAACGAACCACCTCAATCTTTCCTCTAGTGAGCATAAGTGAACATCTACTCCTAACATGTGTTAATATGTGGAACATAAGAACCTTAGTATTTCTAAGGTTCACCACAAGTCCTCATTGAAACCGACAAATTTGTCCTCTAAGCATGCTACCTTTTGATAATCCTAACATGTGTTAATATGTGGAACATAAGAACCTTAGTATTTCTAAGGTTCACCACAAGTCCTCATTGAAACCGACAAATTTGTCCTCTAAGCATGCTACCTTTTGATGTTGCCACCCATCATAGGTATGGAATACAAAGATGGACAAGATTTTTTAGGATCCCATAACCCGGAATAGTAGGTTGAAACATAATATCAAAATCACAAGATCTCCCTTGGTGGAAGATACAAGAAAAGAATAGACATAATCTCATACTACAAGATTATAACATGACTAGAGAAGAAGACTAGAAGCTAGACTAGAGAAGACTGGAATTGGGAAGTAGACAAGAACAAGAATTGGAACGAGAAAGAACGTACTTGGCAGCCATAAACCCGTTAGCAGATTTTGGTAGCGTTGTTTGAATAATCTTAGAATTCCGAAGGCACTTTTTTTCTTATTCTAGGAGGGCTTTTCTTTTTCGTTTGTAACATTGTACGTATACCCATAATCATAATGGCCTAATTATCTCTATGCCTTCCGGAGTTGGTAATACATTGTGTTTTGAGCTTCTTCTTCTTCCTTGTGTTATTTGTGTGCGTTCTTACTCCCAAAATTCCAACCATAGATATCAAAGTAGGTTGGTGCCTTCAATACCGCATCACTCACACACCCTCATTCACTTTGCAAATCACTATGAGACTTGGTGAGCATTGTGAGGGTGATACATACATATTGCAAATGATTTTAAAGAGCTTCGTGCAAGAAAAAAAATCTGATTCAAGCTTGTTCCAACCTCCAAGTGCACTATTGTAATGACTATGCAAGCAATTTCATCCTTTTGGGCCAATTTTTGTTCGGATTTTTGTTCATGAATACAAGCATCCTTAAAGTTTCTCACAGATTCCTTCAAGCAACAACTGATTTTTTGCATTAGTATACAGTCACATACCATGGCTAAGAACAAAGATCTATTCTGCCTCTGTAGGATAAGGTTGATAATTCCAACCACCTATTATGGGCATACATGATGCTCCATGTATTGGTTGCAAAGCAATTGTGGATTCTCATGCAGAGTGTTCAGATACGTCGTCTTAGAGCTACAGCTACAGAAGCTCAAATTATGTTTGATGTAGATGTTGTTGAGGACATTGCATGTCCTAGCTCTAGTGCAATTCCTTGTTCTTATCCTCTTACAATTATATTGATAACACCAAAACCTTGAGCCACTAAATGGCAAGTTCAATGGGATGGTAGAGATGCACAAACACATGCCTTGATTGCTTTGTCTATCAAGCCTACCAGTATTCCTTATATTCGCTCATGAAAAATAGCTAAGGATGCTTGGGATATTCTTGCCAAATTGTACTTCTCTTAAGGATGGCTACTTTTGGGTTGGGGCCCTCCTTGGAGGAGAAGTATGCTCCATAACACACCTCGTGCTTGACAATGTGAAGAGCACCATCAGTAGAGTAGCACAGAATACTCATAAACTTCAAGAGACTGTTATATTCTAGAGATGTCCATGCCTGAAGAAACCAAAGGTTCCTTGCTTGAAGGATAGCCAAGGCCAAAAGCCAGAGAGTTAAGATTAGGTGCCTACTCATGATGGCCAAATGAGTAGAGAAACCTTGGAGAGAACTCTAGATGGTGACTAGACGAGGCAAACCAATTTGGTTGATCGTTGCATAATTAGCTCTGAAAAGCACTTTCTTGCGATAGTAAAATCTCTATGCTAGTTTTAGTGATTGGATGTTTTTTAGAGTAGCCTAGGAAGATTCTCAAAAACATGTACATGTCCTTTGAGCCATACTATCATCTATGATTTAACTATACCAGAAGCCCATATCTTCAACCTCAAATAGTGTTCAAGTAGACTGAAATCCTCAATGAGATAATCGATTTGGTGATAAGTTTTCTATCCTAGTAATAAAACCTGATTTGGAAGAGGGCCTCAACTAACATGGGAGGCAATGCAAACCTGTAGAAGGAAAGCTTGATCCTTCTACAACTACCTCCTCTTCACCAATACCCCCACTTGGGTGCATTACATGAAGACTAGGCGACCAACATATGATCTTGGGCGAGTTGGTGCCTCTTGGGCAAGTGTAAGGACATCGTGCACGAGTGCCAAGATACCCTCTGCAAGTTTCATATGCACCTTGGGTGAGTTGGGTACCTGGGGTGAGTTCCATACCTCTATATGGGTGAGTTCACCTGTACCATGTCTTTGGAGACTAAGGATCATGAGGCACCCACTTTGGGCGACTATCCTCCAATAGGGTAGAGAGACATAAGGAAGGGAGACAACATATCTTGGGCGAATAACACTTCATGATGCAACCACATGCCAAGTCCCTTTTTGAATGAGGAAATCAGGAGGAAAGCTAGTGGCGAGGGCAGTGGTTCAGCCAATGTGGCTAGAGGAAGAACAGAAAAGAAAAGTGGAAATGTACAGAGAAACAGGAGCAAAAGCAAAGGCAAGGCTGAAGTGAATTGTTATCAATGTGGTAGAAAAGGTCACAAGAAGCCTGATTGCAGATACTATAAAGCTGAACTAGAAAGAAAGAAGAATACAGGTGACAAGAAGAAAAAGGACACCAAGAATGAAGCACATGATACCTCAAAGGACAAAGACAAAGAGAAGGCCAATGTGGCCTCTAGTGTCATCATTGAGGAGCTATCAAATGCAGAAGATATACTTTGTGCTACTATGGCAGCAGAGCATGCTGAAGTTATTGATGCTTCTATTAATATTCATGCACAAGATATGCAGATCACTGTTTGTACACCAAAAAGGATGAAGATGGCAGCCCAATTATTCTTGTACTGTATGTAGATGATATGCTGCTGGCTGGGAAGAAAAAGAGCACTTTGAATGCTCTAAAACAACAGCTGAACTCTGCATTCTCAATGAAAGACCTTGGGGAAGCTGAGCATATTCTTGGTATGCGTATAAAAAGGGATAGACAGCAGCATACTTTGCAGGTATCCCAAGAAAAGTACATTGAAAAAGTGCTGGACAGATTTAATGTGGCTGATGCTAAGCCTCTTGGAGTGCCATTGCAGCCACATGTTAAGCTTTCCAAGGATGACTGTCCCAAAAATGATGATGCAGCCAATTACATGAAGAGTGTTCCATATGCATCAGCTTGTGGTTCACTTATGTATGCTATGGTTGCCACTCGGCCAGACATTGCTCATGCAGTGGGAGTTGTTAGCAGGTTCATGGCTAATCCTGGTAGAGCTCATTGGGAGGCAGTCAAATCTATCTTGAGATATTTGAAAGGGACCAAAAGTAAATGCTTATGTTATGGAAAGGGTCCATTGGAGTTAAAAGGATTTTGTGATTCAGACATGGCAGGTGATATGGACACACGCAAGTCCACAAGTGGCTATGTATACATCCTTGCAGGTGGAGCTATTTCATGGTGCTCTAGACTTCAGAGGATAGTTGCACTATCTACTACAGAGGCTGAATATATTTCAGCCACAGAGGCTTCCAAAGAAGCCATTTGGTTAGCTCGCCTCTGCAGTGAGTTTGGGATGCCTGAAAAGGCACCTGTTCTTGGATGCGATAGCCAGAGTGCCATATGTTTGGCAAAGAATCTCGCAGATGCTCTCACGAAGTGTTTACCCAAGGCACAACATCAGCTATGTATACAGATGGTGGGAGTTACTTAGCTTAAAGGATCATCCTTGGTCCTTTAAGTGGGAGGTTGTTGGGGATAAAGGCCCCAAGGACTCTCCTTTTGTATATTTTGACCCTTCCATGTGAAAGCTCTCTTCGAGAGCTTTCCAGACATATTTTTGTTATATTTTTTGGACCCCGAATTGGGGAGTTATAGGCATTTACATTATTTTTATGACTTTTGGTCATTGGCCATATGTGAACATGCCCAAATGACCTAAAAGTCACTTATCAATAAGACTTGGTCCCAAATCTCTCATAACTTGATTGGGACTTCTTCAACTTCAGCTTCTCCATCTTCTTCTCCAAATTTCTGCGCAAGCTTCTCTCTCTACTTTCTCTCTCCTCACGCAGCATCCCACTCCCTTTGCGTTTGGAGCAACTAAGCACACCACAACGTAGCTCTCCGCGGCCTCTTTCACAATCTAGTGCTCCCCTGACAGGACCATGTTGGGCACTATTTTGTAAGAGAGAACAATTCACAAGCTAGAGTTTGAAGTTCTGAAGATTTGGAGGTGAAGATTTGGTGAAGGAGAGGCTACTCTCTTGGAGCAAGAGGTTTTCTACAAGTTGGAGGCAGCTATCTTTTGTAAGTTAACCTTATATTCTGTTTTGAGTGTTTCTGTACCCTAATTTCAGAATTAGGGTTCGCTGAGTTTCAGATTTGTTGCACTATCTTGTGAGAATTAGGTTCGCTTCGTTGCTCATTCACTTCACACACACTCAGATTATAACAGTATAATCTGAATTTTGTATCATCATCTTCTTGGCTATTCTTCCATTAGTGAGTGCACCAAATCATATGGTTGAGTAGTACTCCCATGTTGTAATTTGGACATCTAATTTTTAGTGAGTAAGCATCCTGCTTACGTTCTCTATCCTTGTCTCAAGATCTCTTTCTTTCTATCTCTCACTTATCATCTTAATTAATCAAGTGTGTATGCTTCAAGGTTTTTAGTCTTGGAACGATCCTGGGGCCCCAAATTCCAACACACACACACAAACACACAGACACACACACACACACATATATATATATATATATATATATATATATATATATATATATATATATATATATATATATATATACACACACACACACACACACACACACACACACACACACACACACATATATATATATATATATATATATATATATATATATATATATATATATATATATATATATATATATATATATATATATATATATATATATATATATATATATATAGACACACACGCACACACACACACACAGGAATAAGTAGAGTGGGTTGAAAGATAGAGAAAATTAAAGACTATGAATGTAAGGGAAACCCCTCTTCTAATAATCTCCCCAAGGTTCGATAAAATTATGAGGTATAGATAGGACCTAGGACATTATTCTCCTCAAAGAGAAGTTGTTCTTTTGCTTGCAAGCCATGAGAAACCCTTATCGAAGAATATGTTTTTACATTAATGTATAACCTTCAGGAGAAGGTATACCTGACCTTAGTTGGATTTGATCAGGATTAACTCATCATAAAGTCAAGAAACCCATAATTTTGCTGTTCTAAGATAAAATTAGTGTCATGTTTTTGTCAAGGTGATTTATACAAACAAAGTTCTAGAGTTTTTGGTGATTACGACCAAAGCACAATGTCACCTCTAGGATAAATGAACAGTTTTTTTATTCATTTTCCATAATCAGCTGCAGCATGGTCACATATATCTCAGCTTATGTGTAGATCAGAGCTCAGATATTCAGATTACTTTTGAGATCAACTAAGTTTATATACTCAGATTCTTTTGTTAGTCATATTGCTGAACATTCAATCTTTTGTGTTACTTGATCTCTTGTAATCCAACAAAACTAGGATTCTAGGAACAATTAGTCAGGCTAGGATAGAAATCCAAGAGTTGTACGCAATAGCTTTTGGATTGTGAATTTACTTCAAATTTGAGTGGATTTAGGATGCTTCTTCTTAGAACCTTCTACCTCTTTTCAATATGGCCTCCAGAAACAGAAACTTCAGCACTTATATTTTTCGCCTACTTTGATTATAGTAAATTTATTGGATGTGAGGTTTTTTGACTTCCTTTTTCCCAAAGGCTCAATCTGTAGGTGTCTGGAGTCCTGCATGTCTGCAAAATTTTCATCTATTTTTCATTCATCCTCATTCAGATAATTAGAAGGAAACACTGAAAGAGGCACCGGACTCCGGAGTTTAGGGCAAATCGGGTATGGCCTTTCACTGTTAACCCTACTAAAAAGGTGAATTAGCTCATGCGATTCCTTAATCTCTCTATGTTTGGAAAGTTCATTGTCTTGTGATTATGTAAGCCAGTTATACAAGGAACTGTCAAGCTTCAAAATCGTTGTCCAAATGCTTCTAACTGACCTCTTTTTCAATACCTCAAGGTTATATGAAACTAGCGGGAAAGAAGAAGGGTGACGAATGTAAAACTAAAGTCAAAACCTCTCAAGGACTAAGCTTGAAGAACACCTGTCCCAATGGGACCTAAAATCAGCACTAGAAGGACTAGATTAGTAAATACAGTTTGTCAAGACCATTGAAGTGTTGAGAAGGATAATGCGATAGCTGTAAGCTTCTTTTCGACCGACATGTGGGCAATAGCTCCACACCCTCGAGGTGCACATGAGCGAACTTAATCACCCCAAGCTGCTATGAGGTGCACATGTAGTTGTAAACGTCTAGCTCTAGTATCAAATGTTCAATGAAGGCTCCAAATCTTTCCATTAAACCATGCCATCCTTAAGATGACGAGTGCATCACACAAAATGTCTCATCACTCCATCCAATCACACATACATGAAAATCTACCCTACGAGCTATCTTGTATCCACTCAAGGGATGACCACTTGAAGCTTGTCATGTGTTCTCCCCATGGTTGGCTTATAAGTGTTAAATACTTAGCTACTTCTTACAAAATGGACAACTTGAAGTACCACTAAGTCCTACTATAGTACATGCTCATTATCAATCCACATTCATCAACCTATTCCCTTGACACCACAAGTTAATTGGTATTCAGACTCACTGTCATCACTTCAAATGGTTTAAAATAGTTCTCTCCACGATCTTAAAACAACAGTACATAGATTCTGATTCCACGAAAGAAATTTAATCTCTTAATAAGAATTTAGCAGAATGTTTCATTTTTAGCTAACCACATGCAGGGCATATGAAATTTAACACATTTTTCTATTTTGAGTGCAACAAAATTTAAGGTAAATACTCTTAACTGGACTGAACATATGCAGAGATATGTGACTCTTGATCTAAAAATCTAAGAATGAAACCTAAGCAGAATTTTCCACTTCCGGATGAACAAATGCAGACGTATTTGCATCTAAGTAAAGTCTAGCATTGTTTCCAAAACATCAGAGATTTTGAAAAGAATGCTGCATTCATGGCTGAACATAGGTAGATATACCTGCAACTGGATCTGAAATTCGACAGTACTTTTTTTTTTTTTATATATACAAGAGACTTTTGTAGAGATCCATATTAAAAAATAAAAGTGATTCCCACCATGAGCACACAAAATTTTCCATCTACGCAGATGGTGTAACCTTTAAAGATAAGTTCTCAGATTAGGTAGAACAAGAAATGAACCTGCAGTAAACTGGATGAATGGTCCAAAATGGAGAGTTGATGAAGGTCAAGTTAGAAATAACAACATCCCTTGAGTTCATCAATTCCAGCAAATGGCCTCGAGTGTAATCCAGACTACCATTTGCATGTAACTCCCACCATACTTGGCCTTGGCCATCAATAGTACCATTATCACCTTTTTGGAAACACAAAGCAAGGGGGTTAATTTTATACATATATATGTACCTAAAATCAATCATAACTTGATCAAAATTCCATGAGATTAAGCATATTATCAACAAAAACTTAAGGTCAATCTAACTAAAACTGATGATATTGCATCCTTAGCATAAGCTTCTCAGCTGCAGTTCGGAAAGAGAACTAAAGAGTTGTGATCAGACACATGGAATCCTACAGTTAGGTCAGTTATCTCACCAGAAAAAACTCATCATATGATAACTTTCAACAACTGCAGGGATTCCAGTCAATAATCTCACCAGAAAAAGTTCATCATAACTTTCAACAAGAGCAGGAATTCCAAGAAAATACTGT
The DNA here is from genome assembly GCA_020310875.1 of Ceratopteris richardii. Lineage (NCBI taxonomy): Eukaryota > Viridiplantae > Streptophyta > Polypodiopsida > Polypodiales > Pteridaceae > Ceratopteris > Ceratopteris richardii. The sequence continues at coordinate 29,335,216 of CM035422.1, forward strand.
AATCTTTCATAAGAAAGACATTTCACCTGTTATGATAATATCTGAAAGATTACTGCCGTGAATCAGACTGATGTGCCTACCACCAGGCAACTCTCTCCCTCTCCCATATGAGGGTAATGCGTCAACAACCGGCCAGTCTCCAAGATTCTACGCCTCAAAATGCATGGGCAAACAATGAGCAGTGGATCAGAAAATACTCAAAAAATACACCGTTTGAAAGAACCAAAGTGTGATGCTAAATTTAGGATCAATCATTTGCAAATGTCCAACAAAGTCTCCGAAGAACACTCGTTCATGAACAAACAATGCGCAGTAGAATAGCAAAGTTGAAATATGAAAAAAACCAGGGTTATTATGCTGATATCAGGGTAAACCATTTGCACAGGCCCAACAAGTCTTAAAAGGTATCATTCATGGTTGAGCATTGAGTGTTAGATCTTATTCAACTATTGGCAGATGCCCAGCAAAGTGTCATAATAAGTCTCACTTGGATGTATAGATCTTTATAGATACATGAGACATTCCACAGAAAAATAAAATTCAAGTAATGCATATTTACGTGCAATGTGATAATAAAAGAGAATCTATGTAATGACATGCCTCCGTAACTTATAATGATTGGAATGTTAGCACTTCAAAAGTAGGAATAATCAGATGTAAAGACCTTCATACTCTCAAAAGAACGCAGTGGGAATTGTCAAACAAGCTGAATAAACACACACATACATAAGAAAATTGCTTAATAAACATACATGTACATAAGAAAACGTAACAAGAAACAATAATATCGACAAATGAAGATGATATAAAATATATGTACATAACGAAAAGACAAAACATAGTGTTTTCGAAAGACAAACTTTTAGTAAAAATATATATTTATCTACAATTTTCTTAAACCAAAAATATAATAAGACTGAAAATGGTTTTTTAAATGAAGTAAAAGAACTTTGAAGACTTTATAAGACGAGTAAGGTCAAGGTATCAGACATCACATTATAGACAGTCACTTCCAGCGAGGTTTGAGACGTAGTGATTATGAAGATTTTATCAACAAAATAACTTCAAGAGCATATGATATAACAAAAAATCGCTCAAAAATACATTACATTATAAATTAATTTCGAAAGAAAAGACAATGTTTTTTTTTTAATGAATTGAATCAACCTTGAAGATTTTATAGACAAATAATGTCACGTACAGTGGTTTTTTTTTAATGAATTGAATTAACCTTGAAGATTTTACAGACAAATAATGTCACGTACAGGTATGCGGCATTACAAAACAATCACTTCATAAATAGGCACATAAATAGGAAATACAACAAGAACACCACCAGTAGAGGAATGAAATTAAAACATACAGCCACAAACAAGAAGACAAGAAATGTAAAAATAGCAAAAGTAAATGACATGACAAAAGTAAACAGAACAAGAACACCAACGACATAAGAACAAAAACGAGAAAATAAAGCACACAAACGCAAAGGAAAAAAAAGTAATATTAAAATAAGTGTACAACAAAAAACAAAATTAATTAAACTCAGAATTAAAGTATAAATAAAATGATTTTATAAAGTATTTTCTAAAAAGATTAATACAATATATAGGACCTTAGAAAATTATTTTTACTTTCTGATACAATACGTATAGTTAGAGACCCCCCCCCCCCCCCCCCCCCGAAAAAAAAAAGAATATATGTATATATACACACACATGTATGTCTCTCTCTCTCTCTCTCTCTCTCTCTATAATACGCACAAAAGTCAAGAAGACATTCTTTTTCTCCAATTTTTTCTAGCCATTTTTTTTCTGGTTATCCCCCCCCCCAAAAAAAAACTATAAAAATACTACCGATAGAGAGTCAAAAACAAAAATCAAAAAAGCAGGGTTAGACTTCTTTAAAATACCTACGGGGTTCTTTTTTAAAATACATACGGGTCTTGCTGATACTATACCCATTCTCTTATATAGTTGTACTTTCAAAGTTAAAGGCAACCAAACCTCTTAGAAAAAAATTCAAAAAAAAAAAAAAGCAAAACAAAAGTCATAATCGTTTCTTCCTGTTTTCCTACTTTTATTCTGTCCCTCTCTTATTTCATATACATATCCAACGGGAAATGCAAATAAGATGCACACACACAAACAAAGTACTCTTTCTTTTCCTGTTTCTCTACCTTCTTTCATTCTGTTTTCCCCACTCCGCCCAACCCCCTTTTTTACTGTCTTTTTCTATATAGACTGTCAGAAAAACATTTAAAAATTCCTATCGAAACCTACCTGAGAAGCCAGGATGGTTGCACCCTTGTCAAGGAAGAGAGTTAAATGGCTGGTTAAATTAAAGCTCCCAGTCAACCATTGCCCAGGAGGTATGAAGAGCTGGCCACCTCCTTTATGGGCGTAAGAGCTGAGGTAGGAAATAGCGTTCTGGAAAGCATGAGTGTTTATGGTTTTGCCATCGCCAATTCCACCAAACTCATCTATCGAAACAATGTGCGACCTTCTTGGCAAAGACCTTAACTTAGAACAAACATCTATCTCCGGAAGCCTGACAAGGACCGGCACTGAGCCATCTCTTGTTCGTAATTTCCTCTCAACATATCCATGGCAGGTGCAAGTACGCGAGACACAGTACAGCAAAAGGATGAGCAAGAGGATTATTTGTGTACCCTGCGGAAGGCAACCAACCATAAAACCAAAGTTAAATTTTAGCAGGTGGTATATAACAGCAGAGAGATCAATATATCTGCATTTGGTATTCGATTGTTGCATGCTCACAATGACTTGACTAGAAGAAAAGGAAAGTGCAGACGAGAAAGAGAAACATGGCCTGCGCACAAAAGGAGGTATCATTGGGCCCATGGACATCAGTAAATGTTGGCAATCGTATGATCAAAATCTATTATCCACCGGCATAGTAGGCATTTTCTTTAACGAATGAGAACTGCACTTGCAGTATTTCTTTTAGAGAAGATGACTTCCTGCATAGGTGCAGAAATATGCAAAGGAATTGAACACTTTAACTGTAATGGAGATGAAGAAAACAACTTACGGACATTGCATGCAATCGGGATGGGTACATGGAAGTTGTCTCATGCCGAAGACATGACGCCTTTGCAACGTGCAAGAGGACTTGCTTATGTGGGACTGCCAAACAATCGCAACTTGTCTAACGCTGTTGGTCATACGATCTTGAAAGCTCAATTTCATAAGGAATCTGTTAGAGCTCCGAAATGTGCAAAGCGAAAGATCATTTCCTACTATCGTACTGGCATCACAAATTCTTTGTTTCCAGCAAATTCAACAGGCTAGCTTATCGTATCAGGTTCAAGTCTTCATGTCTGTCTGAAACCTTGCAAGTATAACCAACTCCTTGCCAACCTCAAACTTTCCATGTGTTCGGGAGCATATCCATGGATAAGGACTCCAACCGTCACATAAAAAAATCGTGGGTCTCGCTTGTCCACGGTTGGTCAAACATGAAGAGTGAATCAAAGTTCCTTTCCAGAACGGGAACGAGATGCCTTTTGTGAAGATGCACACAATCAACAACTCATTACAATGTCTTTCATAGGTTTAACATCACTCCTATCTACACACAGATATTATAAGTATATGTGCTCTGAGGGGTATGGAAGCATCGATCCACATTGGGTACTAGGAAAAGCTTAAAGAGGTTATTGATCGGTTATTATACTGAAGATAAATAAATATTAGTAGGCATGGAATTAAGAAAGTTGACAGAAATTTAACGTGTCATGTTCTTGATTGCAATAGATGCACATGGTAACAAGATCAAAGCAGACTAGATACATGAATGCAAAATAAAACGAGACAAAAAAATTTGCACGTAGAGAGGCCCAGAGCATTGCCTCAGGACTTCTAGTATAAACTGCCATATTTATGTTAGGTGCATGGAAATTGGAGATTATACGGGTAAATCCATGATGATAGTGATGCTGGAAAACTATCTGTGATGCTATCTGTAAGACTATCTATATAAACACACACACACACACACACACACACACACACACACACACACACACATATATATATATATATATATATATATATATATATATATATATATATATATATATATAGATTCATTTCTCCCGAAACATTCGTGCTCGAATCATTCGAACATGCACACATGAGAGAGAGATAGAGTCAGAGGTATGTATACACATACACACACATGCATACACACACATATACATATACTCACATACATTGACATACACACATATACATATACTCACATACATTGACATACACACATATAACACACACATGTACATACATGCACATACACACACATATACATACACATAAACATACACACACATACACATACACACACATACATAACACACATACATAACACACATACACATACACACATACACATACACACATACACATACACATGCATACATACACATACGTATACACACACGTACATATACACAAATATACACACACATATACATACATACACACATACATTCATACACACATACATACACATATACATACACATACACATACACATGTGCATGCACATACACACACATACACATACATACACACATTCAAGGACATGCATCGCAGGGGTATGGTTGCACACCTACCATCGATTGCAGAAATGAAGGAACCATGTGAAGCTTGCATGACGGACAGAGAGGGAGATCAGCTTGGCATATGTGCCCACGCAAGAGAACATTGTAGACCTTTTCACGAAGGCTCTGCCTAGGGAGAAGTTTGAAGCTTTCCGCAAAACTTTGGGCTTACTTCCTTTTGTGGAGTGATTTCCACATAGCTTGGCACTTCCTTATACATGAGTGACAGCTTGTTGTTCACCGCATCACTACCAGGGGGGATTTGTTGATATATTTAGGTAGTGATGTGTGTGAACGCACTAGGACCGCCTGGGCATTTTTTTCCCTCTTTAGGAGGTTTTTTCCCCCCCGCTTGTATATACACCTATTGCCCTAATGGGCTACTTATCTTTGTACATTCTCTAGTTATACATTCAGTATTGTGTGTTGTGCTCCAAGCTTCTTCTTCTTCCTTGTGTTGTTCGTGTGCTTCCACAGACGTCTAACTCCAAAACTTGTCAATCTTATCGTTCACTTTTCTCTTCAACTTCACTAGATGATTGATACACTCATTAAGAGTGTCCTTGGCCATTGTTAGATATCTGAGCTATTCAAAGTGTACTGCACTTTCTTAGAGCTCTCATACATGATTAGAAGCAAAAGATATTTTGGCAAGGCATTGAGAGTAGAATGCCTAAGATTGCTTTATATAGGGAATGTTTGTCATTGAAGAATATGATTACTTAAAATTCTTTTGGCAGGTTACGAAGAAGCATAAAGGCACCTAGGATATAAGATCAAAGTAGATCTCCAAAAATTGAGATTCTCATAGCCACATAATATTTGATGGGTTAGTCTCTCAGTGAGAGGAAAACTACATCAGCATGAGTTATATTTTAGTTTCAGTACATAGAAATAACGTGCATATAGATTTATACAACCAAGTTACAATCTTAGTTTGTTATTCGCAACTATGTCTCAAAAAGTACCTATTTTTGAAGTAAATTGCCCATCCCTTTAAAGCCAATCAGTAATTCTCATTCAACAATAGCTAGTTCTATGTGGCTCTTACGATCATAATTTCAAACCCATGTGTCAATCCCTGCATAATGTTTTTTCTAACATGGAGCTACATGAGAAATATATGCAAGATCAAGTATGATCATTAGCCCTTGGATGATGCATCATACATGCCTACAGTTTGTATTAGCGGCCTATCACTCATAAGTATTTCTGATGCATTCATAATGATCATGGGATCTGTATACACACTTGATGATCTAGGAACTTGCACAAAAGCTTAAAATTCATGCCCAAAATTTACATCAGTTGGTATTTTTTTCATCCTCTGATGACCATCCAAAGTATGTGGGCATCAGCAGGGATGCCTATCATTTGAACCTTGGATCCTTGATAGCTAAGTATATAATGTGATTATCTATCCTTTTGAAATGGAATTCGAATCCAAATACATTGGTATATGTTTACGTCATTTTCACTTCCAAGAATAGATAGCCACATGTAAAACTTCATAATAATAGATAGTCTACAGTCTAACAAGTGGTCACTCCAAGCAAATGGTGCAGCCTAACATATCAGAATCCTAAATGGCTAAAACTTAGTGCACTCTATTCTTAATATAGAATAGTGTGCAAGCTACTACACTCCACCATGCCACCCATGAGTCCTCAATGGCTTGTCGGACCAACAATCTCTCTACCCACACCTCTCTAATTTAGACAAAAAAAATGGAACAAGTGCACATCAGATTCATGCATCCTTTTTCTTGCTACCTCAATCCAATAGTATATAGGTTGTGTTTCATTTGGAAATATTTTAAAACCAGATCCTAATAACTATTAGTGGCCAAAAACAAAATGAAGTAGAGATTTTTGAATTTTATTGGCACTGAGTGCATAAATCTAGTTCTTTGAATACTTAAAGTCTATAAATAAAATTGGTTGAGATTTTCTTTCTTTTGATGAACAAAGTCCTCATAGGTGCCCCTCAATTGTAAACACTCAAATGCCATAAAGCATACTATTGTAAAGAGACTGAAATGTCTATGGCAATATGGTAAATTTTTCCATTATTGTAAACAGGTTTCATTCGTACTTTGATGCAATGCACAAGATGTGATGATATATGGATAGCAGCATGTGGATCATCCAACCAAAACATGCATGCATCTATTTTTCTACCATATAATCCATCCACAACATAAAAACTTGATCAATGGCATTGCGCCATTGATCTACATATGATTTTTTTGGCCTTTTTCGTTATGCATATGGAGTTAACCAATTAAAAGTTTGCATCCTCAACATTAATTCCAATCTCATGGTTCATTGGAACTTTATCACGAATACTCAAAGCAACACTTAGTACATCATGATGACCTTTGTATGTGAAACCATCATAGCCATTTGTATCTTGATCATTTGAGGAAGAGTCATTATCTTCATCCTTGTCCTCTAGCAATGGTAGCAAAAGATAGGAAGTTCAGGGTTGCACATGGCTTTTTTTGGTACAACAATTCAATTACATTGCATGACTGCTTCACAAAATCATGATAGCTGCTTGGTTGTAAGTGCATCTGCACCTCACATGTTGTCACCACAAACAACATGCAACATGCAAGATTTCTCAATAGGTGTAGATTTCCACTTTTACTCTCTATTCATGTCCCCTAACTTGATCTCCCAAAATATAACTTTGCATCCCTCTCCTTTGAGGGATAGGCTAAACTTGCTCCCCTTAGGTTGGCCATGCAATAAGAAACTATGTGTGTTGCACACTTTAAAATGGTGCCATTGGGTTTCAATTATTCCCATGTGAAGGTTATCTTAATCAATGTGAATACATCATCATGTTGTCCTTTCCCATGCCCTATTCCAAAGGCGAAGCAAATCATCTCCATTCTTATCAACCTTGCATATCTTGAAACAAAATAAAATGGTATGGAAACCTTGACTGTGAGATCGCATCATCTATCATGGTCTGGTGGCATATTGAATGAATGCCCTCGTGATGTGACCAATTGTAACAAAACATCTAGAAATGCGAAAAAAAAATGGATCATGCACTTTGTCATTAGATATAAGAGATGGACGGTTTTCACAATGGCCCACCTCTCTGATAGTATGTGATAAGGACAAGAATGGTTACTTGACTTGAATGCCAATGCATACTTTGAGTCTCATTTTCCTTCTTGTTGATGTATGAAACATCACAAGAAATGAATTAATGTGACACTAGAACAGGTCTATGGTCACCATTAACTCAATGCTTCTCCAAACTTTGAGAAATGATTGCTTAAACTAAGAACTTTGCTTCTTCAAAAATTTCTAGTCACTAAAATGACATACTTTCACTCTTTTGCTTATTTATCTTAGGAAAGATATTATTTCTCCAAGATCTTTTCGTAGATAAAAGTAGAAGAGAAGAGCTTTCCAATAATCTATTATCTGCAAGAAATGGATCACTACAACTCAAGTTATGGCATTCACAAGGTGACTATGTCAAACTACCAAAATTGAAAATATTGCTTGTTTTAGTAAAAATTACTATCTAAAAATGAAAATTCGATGCTAGCATCGACTTGCAATCAAAAGCCAATGCAAGATATCCACTTGGTTCTTTTTCAGCCAGTCTTTCAACACTTGAAATACCCCCTTGAACACAGATATAAAGAAAATCACTTTTATGATAGAAGTCGATGTCAGGCATCGACTTTATGTTGAAACTCGATGCCAAGCATCAAGTTGCTCCACAAACCTCATCCTTTTCAAAGAGATTTAGCAGTAGATGAAACTCAGAGAATAAAACATAGACTTATTAGCACAAACTTGATGTGAGGCATCGAGTTGCTTGGAAAACTTCAACTTTAAATATCATTACACAATAGGCAAAGCATGGAGATGGAGGAGAGAATCTCATACACAGAACTTTACTTATTTCTTCTCATAACTATGAAAAAACTCAGAAGTTTACAGGTGCTTTCTCACTAAGAGAAGCCCGACTATACTCAGTCATACGAAATGAACTCCTTCTCACATTCTATCACTCTTTCTCATTTTTCATCTCACCGCGTCAGTTGATACAAACTAACTTATATAGATTTTCTCAATCTCGTGACTTTTGAAAACTCAAGAACTAAAGTTAAAACTAACTTTACAATTATAATACATGTGTGAAATTGTCCCTTCACATAGGCATGTGCTTTTCTTCTAGACTTTGACCTTCAACTTTATGTCCAATTTATGATTGGTTCTCTAATAGCTCCCCCTCAATCACTAATTGACATTCTATTTTCCTTCATATCTTCTTCTTTTATTTTACTCCAACCATACTTTTGAATCTGCTGGTCTTCACACCATCCAAGCTCTTTGTCATTATGTCTGATATCTGATCTTTTGTAGAAATGTAGTTCACTTCAATTTCTTTCTCCATTACCTTTTCTCTTAGGAAATGATAAAGGTATCTTTATATGTTTTGTTCTTGCATGAAATACTAGATTTGCTGCAAGATAAAGTGAACTCATATTATCTCCATGTACTGTAGGTATACCTTGATCAATGCATAAGATTTTGAATAATGTCTTTATCCATATGGCCTCCTTAGTTGCTTCTACAAGTCCTTTGTACTCAGCTGCAATTGATGATAATGCTATTGTATGTTGTTTCTTTGAACACCAACTTAGAAGCTTATCACCAATGTATATCATGTAGCCATGAGTTGATCTTTTGTCATCTTGATTATCTACCCAATCTGAGTCACTATAGGCTCTCAACTTCAAATCTGAAGTAAAAGGATAATATAATCCTTCCTTTATGGTTCCTTTGATATATCTGAGAACTCTTTGATGTGCAATCCAATTAGGATCCTTTGGACAATGCATGAATTGTGATAGAACTCCCACTGCATAACTAAGATCAGGTCGTGTTAATGTAGCATAAATCAAACTACCCACAAGAGATTCGTACTTCCTTATATCTTTGTATTCCGCACCATCGTATTTGTTGAGCTTTTGGTTTAACAAGTTCAGAAGATACCTTTCTTGTGACACATATATGCCATGATCTGTATAAGTGTCTTCCATTCCAAGAAAGTATGACAACTTTCCTAGATCATTGATCTTGAAATCTTTCTCAAGTAATCTTTTCACCTCGTTGATTCCTTCATCTGAAGTACATGTGATTATAATGTCATCTACATAAATACAAATGTAGATTGTACCTTCATCTGTTCTTTTGATGAGTAGATTTGGATCTTCTTTTGAACTTTGATACCCAAGGTCATTGAGATACTTCACCACTCTATAGTTCCATGCTCTTGGAGCTTGCTTTAATCCATAGAGTGCTCTCTTCAATCTATAGACAAAATTTGGATACCTGGAATCTACAAACCCTGGAGGTTGATCCATGTATACCTCATGTGATATGTATCCATTCAAGAATGCATTCTTTATATCCAATTGACTCAGAGTCCATCCTTTTGAAGTTGCAATAGCAATGATTGTCCTTATAGTTGAAGTCTTCGCTACAGGATTGAATGTCTCATCATAATCTATGCCATAAGTTTGGGCATAGCCTTTCACCACCAGTCTAACTTTGTATCTGGCTATACTTCCATCTTCAAGCTTCTTCACTTTATAAACCCATTTATTTCCTATTACCTTCTTACCATTTGGTTTAGGAACAAGCTCCCAAGTTTTGTTCTCCTCAAGTGCATTGAATTCTTCCTTCATTGCTTCTTACCTTTTGCTTCATCATAGTTATGAGGTTCTTCATCATCTTTGACCATATATGCATAGTTCTTCTAACTTATGTAAGAAGTATCATAAGAATACCTTTCTGGTTGCCTTCTTGTCCTACTTGACCTCCTTGGTTCACATTCTTCATATGTGTTTGGATAAATCTCTTCATCAAATATAGGATCTTCTTCATTTCTTCTTCTTAATCCACTTCTGGATGTACTTTCTTGCATATACTCTTCATCTCCATTCACTTGCACTTTTGCTTTTCCTTTCTCACATCTTCTTACCTCTTCTTCAAATTCTTCAACTGTATGACTTTGATCTGCATACCAACTTTTTGTTCATCAAATGTAACATCTCTAGAAACAAGAAATTGTTTGGTTAGAGAATTCCACAACCTCTAACCCATCTGCTTTTCATCATAACCAATGAACACATATTTTTTTGCCTTTGGTTCAAGTTTATGTCTAAGTTGTGATGGCACATAAGCATATGCAATTGATCTAAACACTATACAATGATCTAGTGTTGGTTTCTTACCCCGCCAAGCTTCGTATGGGGTCATTCCATTTAGAGCTACACATGGTAATCTATTCATAAGATATGTAGCTGTATTTGTAGCCTCAACCCAAAGATAATTTGGACAATTCTTCTCCTTCAGCATCGCTCTGGAAAACTCAACCAAAGTCCTGCTTCTTCTTTCTGCTACACCATTTTGTTGTGGTGTATACATGCAAGTTATTTCTCTCTTAATACCTGCATTCCAAAGATAATCATTGAACTCTTGGTAGAAGTATTCTCCCCCTCCATCAGACCTTAGTCTCTTAAGGTTTTGACCTGTGACTCTCTCTGCATATGCATGAAAATGCTTGAAGGCTCCAAACACTTCTAATCTTTCCTTCAAAACATATAGAGTTATCCATCTTGTAGCATAATCAATGAAAAGAACGTAATACCTTGAGCCACTAATAGATCCTTCTTTTGTTGGTCCCCATACATCTGTATGAATGAGATCTAGTAATCCATCATGTTTGAATCCTTTCTTTTGAAATGGTAACCTATGTGCTTTACCCATTTGACACGCTTCACATTTATAAATCATATGTTGACTCTACACATTTGGTAACCCTAGTACAAACTGATTTGCAACCATAGCTTTAATTCCACTTTCATTGAAATGACCTAATCTTGAAGGGCTTTGGTGTGCAGAACAAGAGGAGGAAGGAGGAGATGGAGGGAGAGAGAAGAGAGGAAAGATGCGCGGACATGCGTGGGAGCCTCGAAACCCACATAATGATCTCTCTTGAGGCAATGCTCTATATATGATGTATATATATGAATATGGGGGTAAGGTTACATGACCCTTACATCCCCAACAATCTCCCACCTAAGGGTCAATGTGACCATAAGTGGAGAAATATACAAAGAATGATGTAGGACTATACAATAATGTACAGGAAGAGTCCGGATCTCAACCCATACCAGATCAGCCTACACCAACCACCTCAAACAAGGTGTATCCATGCACCTCAAACTGCTCTAGACTCATATCGATAAGAGTCCAGCTCATATCTGACTGATGCAAGAACTCATGAAGTTCCTGCAAAGCTCCCACTCGCTCTATGTATGTGCCAATCATCGAACGACTAACAACTCCAAGTGCAAATGCTCCAATAGCAATTGCAATGTCTGGTCTCGAGCATAACAACTCGTACATCAGACTCCCGAATGCTGATGAAACATGTGCTATCCTGGCTAACCTAAGTATGTCGGCCATGCCTATATCCACGGCATCCAAAGCACTATCATCAAGACCAACATGTCCTGATATATCTGTGTCAACATCTGGCATGAGCGAATCCAAGAATGACTGCATAACTGCTGACTCCTCAGCATCTAAATCAGCCATGCTTGCAACCAAGGATGTATCTAGCTGTGCATCCTGAGAGCTAGTATGCTCTAGTATACACTGTGTATCATAAGAGCTATCATGATCTACCACACCAAGTGTATCATCATGCTCCACATGAGCTAACTGCACAACATCAACACCAAGATCAAACTGATGATCACACTCCAAATGAGTATCATCATAATGCTCTACATGAGCATCCACATCATGCTATAAAGCATCCAACTGATCATCCAAAGTGTGCTCCATAAGAGCATCCACATGATCAACCAAACCATGCTCTACATAAGCATCATGAGCATCCAAAACACGCTCTACATGTGCATCCATCTGAGCATCTGAATCCTGCCATATATATGCAACATGAATGTCACTAGACTTATGTGTAGGTAGGCAAAATGAGACATGACGAGTTTCACATCGCACATAAGGCTTAACTCCCACTGAGACGAGACTGTCTCTCACATGAAGTACCTGCACTGGATACATGTGCCCAATCCTGGCACCTCTGACAAGCATAAGCTGTCCCAACTGCAACTGAAAATGATGCTCACCAAGGAATGCATAACATCTACTCTCCTGTAAGTGGCTAACTGAAATCAAGATCATAGGGAATGAAGGCACATAGCGTACATGTCTAAGAATAAATGATGCTCCACTAGGTAGCATAAGACATATATCTCCTACACCCTCAATGTCATATGCCGTACCATCAGACATGTGCACACATCCATGACTCTCACCTGAGAATCGACAAAACCACTCACGATGTGGAGTAACATGAAAACTGGCTAATGCATCAAGAAACCAAGCCATATGTGTGCTATCTAATGAGCAAGAGGAATCATGAGATGAACCATAGGAGAAAGTGATATCACCATCACTGGCATAATCAACTATCATAGACTCTCCTGAAACCACTACCTGATCTACATCACGTGCATGTCTATGATGTCGTCGTCGCATCCGCCTGAAGCAATATCGTCGAATATGGCCCTCATGACCACAATGCCAACATCGAATTCGTCGATGCGATCTATGTCTCACATGAGTCAATGGACTCACATACATATCATGTAGTCTCTGCCATAATGTACTACTCATCTCCTCATACATAACATACTCATATATAGAATCCACAAGCTGTAATCGGATAGTGGAGATAGCCAATGCATCCATATCCATCCATACGTGGTCGGGCATGTCACGAGGCCTTTGTGCATCTCTATGCACATACATGTGTAACCCTGCACGAACCAATATATGCCACATCTGAACTTTCCATCTCGGAAAGTCAGTGCCATCAAACCGAGAAGACACCATGCTGGCAATCCAAGACTAGCAATGTAACAAGAGACTAAAAACGATACTCTATCCTCAATAGGATCACACCTCCATATCCATATGCATAACTCACATCACAAATGTCTCTGTGGAGAAGAAAACCATACCTGTCACATGATCATGCATCTAGCATGCACATAAAACCATGAGCATAAGCCTGCTCACCAAGTCTCCAAAGTGATCAAATAGATGTGAAAGAATCTTGGGAAAATTTCGACAGAGTATCCGCTGTAAACTGAGCAATCAAACAAGATAACCAATAATGAAAGAACAATAAGTAATATGTCACCACCTGTCACTGATCCAACCAAAGATAATGGCAACTACATATGCCAAAAAACTAATGGTAATACACGCCAATACAATGGTGATGCACCTTCCATTCAAGAATGAATCCTGCAAGATGGTCCAACCTATCACAAATAATGTGTGACCAAGTCCAAATGAATGGAGATAAACAATGATCCAAAGCTATCATAGAAGCTTCAAGATCCACTAGAGCTCCTTTCTAGCATAAAAGCCGATGAAATTTCGGCAGCATCTCCTCTGTAAAATGGACTCTAGAACCAAAATAACCATGTGGGAATCACCATCCACATATGCCAAGAATCACACTGGCAAATATATATCAATCAATGACCAAATGCTAATAATGGTGACAAACGAATGTGTAATTGAGGCTCCAAAAGAAAACAAAAGATACAAGTACCAACCAAGATCCACAATCAACTCTCATAAAAGTATGTGCAACCGGCAAGTAAATCCATAACCAAGTGGCATAAGCAAGATATAGACCACAATGCCACTATACATCCATGATCAGACTCATGAAGACATAAACCTCAAAAAAAAAGAGTATACCACAATGTTATCTTACATGCGAAACGCGTGACAAGATCATGCTCTACTCTCATATGGAGGAGCTACCACAACGATCATACATATACAATGCTTTGACGCTCTGAAAATAAGAGCTTGCACACCATAAATTCTCTTTCGAAGAAGTTCCAAAGCAAATTCAACCTCCAAGTGCAATTAGGGTTCTTATAGTGAAAATGTGATGCTCTGTGTTTTGCTGTTTTGGAGGTGATAACCTCTGAATCTGAAATTTTTCTCTGCAGCAACTTCAAGATATAATTCTTGGCTACGTAACGAGATAAAGAACACCTCAATCGGAGGTGCGTAGCTCAAGATATGCTCAAAACAAGCACCTGCTGGCAATTTCACTTTCACTTGCAACAGTACTGCTCTGTCTTCTGCAATTTAGGCAACCTTTCACTCAGAATCTGAATCTGAGTTCTTCTACAAAGTTGTAGCTATCTTTCCAAGCTACGAGCAGCAAGTTGAATCATTGCATTCCGAGCTGTAGAACTCAAGTTATCACAAAAAAACCGACCTGCTGTCCTAGTGAATGTAGATTCGCTTTCTACAATAGTCTGCGTTTTTCGAATTTTCGGCACTTTAGAAGTCCGAACCAGGTTCTGCACCCTTCTGTGAAGTTGTAGCGCTCTGTGTTAAATACGCACAGAACTTTAAAACGCATCAATCCAACTTTAAAACGCATCAATCCGAGCCTCTTAGCTCACGTTATGACCGAAATACTGAACTGCTGTCAAGAGATGCCGACCTGCACTTCTACCTCTTCTCACCTAAGCTTCCATTGAAACTTCTTGCACACAAGTCTTCAACATGCTCTGATACCAATGAAGGGCTTTGGTGTGCAGAACAAGAGGAGGAAGGAGGAGATGGAGGGAGAGAGAAGAGAGAAAAGACGCGCGGATATGCATGGGAGCCTTGAAACCCACATAATGATCTCTCTTGAGGCAATGCTCTATATATGATGTATATATATGAATATGGGGGTAAGGTCACATGACCCTTACATCCCCAACAAATCTCTTATCCCAGGGATCAAGTTCTATAATCACTCCTTCACCATGTGTGAGCAAAGCTTGACCAATGTTCCCTTGCACTCTTCAAGTAAAGAGTCTACCTTCTTTCTTACCATAGACAATCCAATTATATCCATTCTCCGGATCTTCAAAAAATACTCATTCATTTGTAAACCTGACTTGAAAAGCTTTTTCAACTATTTGTCCCACACTAATCAAGTTTTTAGGTATTGTGGGAACATCAAAAACATTGGTTAGCAAATTGGCTCCACTCTTGAATTTCACTTTTCCAATTGAATGTACACTATGTCTTGTATTATCACTTGTTTGAACTGTATGACTAGAAATGCGTTTTTCCAATTCTGACATCAATTCTATGTTTCCTGACAAATGATTAGAACATCTGAAGTCTTAGATCTTCTTTATTTGATGTGTTGATTGAATTCATCATCAATGATGTATGACTTTCATTTTATGTGTCATTTGCATAGTTGTAGTAGGTGGTGTTGTAGGATTGATTTTGTCCCCAACTTCTTCCTCCACCTCTACCATAGCCTCCTCTTTGATTTTGTCTACCTCTTTAAAAATTACTTTGATATCTTCCACCTCTACCTCTGCTATTGTTATTTTGATTTTGATTTGATCCTTGTTGATTATGTCAGTAGTCATGAGCCAAATGATTACTCAATCCACAGATCCAACAAGCCTTCTTATTGTTATTCTGATTACCTCTTCCTTTTCCAAAGCCTCTTGCTCTTCCTCTACCAGTGCTTCTATATCTAGCATAATAAACTTGAGAACTCAATTCCTCTTCATTCTTTGCTTTGCCTTTATCTCCTTTCTTCTTATTCTTCACAAACATTGCATAACTTTGTCTTTTATCTCCATCTGTCTTCAAGTCTTGCTCAAATGTGAGCATCAAACCAAGCAATCGGTTCAAATCTGAAACATAATGATTTAATAAAAGTTCTATTGATAAAACAAAAGGTTTCCACCTTTCATCCCCTCTCAAACATGTAAGTAATTGAGCAATCAACTTGTGATCCTCAATATCTTCATCTATGGATCCAAGACTATCTACTAGATCCTTCATCTAAGTGACATAATCACTAATGGTTTGACTCGGCTTCTTCTTGAATGTTGTAAACTTTGACCAAAGACTTGCTTTCTGTTCTTTAGTAGTGCTTTGGAAATGATACTCCAATGCATTCCATATATCTTCAGATGATTCCAATCCTCTGATGTGTGGTAGCAAATGATTTGAGATTGTGTTGTAAATGTATGCCTTTGCACTTGCATCCTTCTTCTGCTAATGCTTTAAAGCATCCAGTTCCTCTTTCTTTGGTCGGCTTTCATCTTCAAATATTGGCTTCTCTTCTTCACCTATTATGTACATCATGAGATCCTTACTCATAAGTAAGGCTTCCATTCTCATTACCCATGCAGGATAATTATTTATGTCCAAATTGTCAATGGAGATATGATCTGCCATAACTCTTTTCTTCTACTTCAACCTGTGAATTTAAAGGCTAAAGAATAATACCTTTTGGAGTTCTTTGTGTATGAATATACTTTTGAAGTATCCTTATTGATGCCTTGTGTCTTTGAATGCTTCAACTTTCAAACTTTAATGAAGACTTTCCAAAACTTCTCGTACCTTTGATGCCCTCTGCTCTTTAGAACCTTTCTACTTTTATACCACTTGTTGATGTATGAAACATCACAAGAAATGAATTGATGTGACACTAGAACACCTCTATGGTCACCATTAACTCAATGCTAATCCAAACTTTGAGAAATGACTGCTTAAACTAAGAACTTTGCTTCTTCAAAAATTTCTAGTCACTGAAATGACATACCTTCACTCTTTTTCTTATTTCTCTTAGCACATATATCATTTCCCAAGATATTTTGGTTGATAAAAATAGAGAAGAAGAGATTTCCAACAAGCTATTATTTTCAAGAAATGGATCACTACTACTCAAGTTATGGCCTTCACAAGGTGACTATGTCAAACTACCAGAATTGGAAATATTTCCTGTTTTAGTAAAATGGACTATCTAAAAATGCAAATTTGATGCCTAGCATCGACTTGCAACCAAAAGTCAATGCCATACATCGACTTCATGCTTTTTCAACCACTTTTTTGACACCTGAAATACCCCCTTGAACACAGATATAAAGAAAATCACTTTTATGATAGAAGTCGATGCCAGGCATCTACTTTATGCTCAAACTCGATGCCAGCCATCGAGTTGCTCCACAAACCGTATCTTTTCAAGGAGATTTAGCAGTAGATAAAACTCAGAGAATAAAACACAGACTTATCAACATAAACTCGATGTCATGCATCGAGTTTCTTGGAAAACTTCAACTTTTGAGATCATTACACAGTAGGCAAAGCATGGAGATGGAGGAGAGAATCTCATACACAGAACTTTACTTAGTTCTTCTCATAACTATGAAAAAACTCATAAGTTTACAGGTGCTTTCTCACTCAGAGAAGCCCGACTATACTTAGTCATACAAATTGAACTCCTCACATTCTATCACTCTCTCTCATTTTTCATCTCACCACGTCAGTTGATACAAACTAACTTATATAGATTTTCTCAATCTCGTGATTTTTGAAAACTCTAGAACTAAATTTAAAACTAACTTCACAATTATAATACATGTGTGAAATTGTCCCTTCACATAGGCATGTGCTTTTCTTCTAGACTTTGACCTTCAACTTTATGTCCAATTTGTGATTAGTTCTCCAACACTTCTTTATTAATTGCAAAAACAACCCACAATACATCTCCTTTTACAACAAAACTTTCCTTAAGATTCTTCCATATTTGTTTGTTTGTTTCTCATAATCAAATAGTTTGACACCTATAAAAATACCTTGACTTGTAGTCTCATTGGGACATGCTTCCAAGTTTGTAACTCCAAAATCCTTATATTCTCCCATCTAGCATCCTCTATCATGGAAAAGTGATGTAAGATGCATTGGACACCAAAGTGACTCACAAAGATGGGTAACACTCTTGAAAGTGTGTTGTCTATGAAACAATATTTGGTCACATTATCATCACAACATTCATAGATAGCACATCTACATTGGCACCCAACCCCATGAAGCTTCCATCAGAATTTGTTCAAGCTATCCTTTAGAAAGGACATTTGTATGTGGTGCTCACAAAAGCAGGTATATCTATCCTTCATTGTTTGAACAAAGAAGGTCTTCAACATCTCAAACTTCCTCATCCCAATCATGCTTGTCTAGATATATGTCAAAAATTCTAAAAGATCTGAAGTTGTAAGGAAAACTGAAAGCTATCATTAATGATGATCTAAGTAGAATATTTAACTACCATATCATGCTAATAAGCATAGATGCTAACACAATGTTTAGATATATGTTAATTAACATATTGGATGTGCTAGTTAGCATTTTCCCTATGCTACTATGCATATTTTGTAAGAAAATCTAGCTAATAACTACAATGATAGTTAAGATAATGATTTTGCTCATTAGCATACCAACCATGCTAGTTAGCATGGTCACTGTGTTGATTCCCATGCGGTGTGCTAATTACCATATGGAATGTGCTAAGTAACATGCTAACTATGGTGGTTAGCATACAAAATGTGATAGTTAACATATGTACTATGCTAGTTAGCATGTTGAATTTTGTTATTTAGCATAGCAACTATGCTAACTAGCTTAGGGATTGTGCTAATTAGCACATAAAGTGTGATAATTATCATATAGAATGTGATAATTAACATACTTACTATGATAATTAGCATATTCACTTTTTTATTTAGCACATTCAACATGCTAAATAGCATATGAATTGCGTTAATTAGCATAAGGCTCTCTATGTAGCATATTGATTGTGATAATTAACATATGAATTGTGCTAGTTAGCATAGGAATTGTGATAATTAGTGTGCTAATTATCATACAAGTTATGCTAATGAACATAAACATTGTGCTAATTAGTAGATTGATTATGTTGATTATTATAGTGATCACTCTAATTGTCATACTTATTGTGCTAATTAACAACTTATTGTGCTAATCAATACACTCACAATGCTAATTAAGATAATGAATATGCTAATTAGCATAATGACAATGCTAATCAGTGATTGTGCCAATTAGATATGTAATATGGTAATTAGCATAACAACTGTGCTAATTAGCATATGTAATGTGCTAACTATCATATTAACTATGTTGAATAGGATAGTAATTATGCTAATTATCATAGAAATTATGCTAATTAACAAAATATTGTGCTAATTATCATAATGATATGCTAATTAGAACAATAATTTGTTAACTTGCAAACTATTATACTACGATATGCTAATTATCATAATGACTATGCTAATTAGCATACTAACTATACTAATTAGCTATTGATTTGTGCTAAGTAGCATATAACCTATGTTAATTAGCATATGAACTATTAATTAGCATACTTATTATGGTAATGCATACTATCTATGTTGCTTAGCATATTGATTGTGATATTTAGCATGTCAGACACTAGTAATTAAGCATATAGATAATGGTAGTTATCATACACATTTTGGTAATTAGTACACAAACTATGCTAATTAACATATTAATGATTCTTAATTAGCATATTGGTTGTGCTAATTAGCATATGGACCTATTGGTTATCATAATGATTGTGCTAATTAGCATCTTAATTGTGCCTCACAGCATATTCTCCATGTTTTTTAGGTATATTTCCTAAGCTACTTAGCACATTGACTTGCTATTTAGCATATTGACTCTACTACATAGCATAGTGACTCTGTTAATCAACATATTGATTGTGTTGGTTAGTGTGTTCACTATGTCCATAAGCATATTCACTAAGGTAGTTACCACACTGACTATCATGTTTAGTTGTACTCCTCGTTGGACCTGGATATGAATATCTACAATAGAAATAACAATTGATCCATATGTAGAGATTGCATACACCATCGAAATATGTGTAATGATAACATTAAATTCATCCCTAAATTTCTCGTTCACATAAAGAGAAAGTTTCCCAATTTTTTCCTAAGAACAAGGTTTCAACACTTCTTCTAATCATTGCATGACAGAACAACTCAAGCATGGGTAACATCTAGAATGGGACATCCAAATGTATGCATCATCTAAAAAATTCCATGTGATTAAAATCATAAAATAATGTTTAAAGTCCTTATCATGGCCATCAAACATCGTAAAAATTAACTTTCATATCTCTTTTATGGCTCATAGTGACATGTGGGTCAAGCAACATGTAAGAGATCACATAAAGTTCTTTCAAGATATGCAATCGATATTGCACAAAAAATTTTCTCCCAATTTTCTTCCTGTAGGCATCTTTTTTATTGGGGGATATGTATGTACCATTTTCCTAGAAGCTATAGATTAGCTCCTTTGTTTCTTCTATGATTGTTCCCTGTATAAAGTGTGATGAACAACCTTCAAGAACATAGAAATTTTGTTATTTGGCGTGTCTCATTGGAATTCAACATCATTGATAATGTAGAATTTCTAAAAAATAGCTCTTGATTGGAACTTGGTTGCTTCACATGAGCCAATGTGCTACAAATGTTTGAAAATTTTGGACTTTTAAGCACCATGTTCTTGATGAAAAGATATCATATGCACTAGAGGATGTTGAGAAACCAAACTCGATATTTCTTGCTTCACGTCCTTGGCAAAACCTTGGGCCCTTTTATTGAAGTGTCTAAGAATTTCTAAAGATATTTTTTTCTTCCCTAGAGCATCGAGACTATCCACTTCAAACTCCTTGTGGAAAATTCATTCTGCCTCTCTTTGTTTCCTCTTTATCTGCGTCTAACAGTCCAATATGATAGATCTAACTTGCATTTGTGTGATGCAAGGAGACATGAGAATTGGGTGACTTCAAAAACTTTTGTAGCCTATGAGGACCCCTAGACTTTGGTTCTTCCATGTTTGAAGTATAGCCTTGCTCACTTTTCTTCCTCCCTCTACCTTCTCTATCTTTGCATTTCTTTGTGCAGGCCTGAATCCAACAGGTGGGAGAACACACTACAAATGCAAGGGCTTGTGTTGTCCAAGTGAGAGAGAGAGAGAGCATAGAAGTGGGATAAAATTTTGAGATTGACATATGGGTGTTGATGGAGATAGCAACCTTTAATAGATATAGAAAGATATGAGAGCAAAAAAGCATTAAAAATTTTATGGAAAGATATTCAAACTAGCACTACTAACCAAAAATGTCCTTGACATATTCTATTTTCGCTATGTTAATGTGATTCTACCCTGTTCTTAAGATCTATTGTCCACATTTGCTAGACAATCATATCTTATCTAATCCATTTAGTGATTTTAAGAACTTCTAGATGCCTAGAATGTGGTTCATGTTGGAGTTGGACGTCTACGGTAGCACAACAACACAAGGAAGGAGCAGAAGCTTGGAGCACAACACACAATAATGAATGTATTACCACTAGAATGTACAAAGACAAGTATCCCATTAGGGCATTAAGCATATATACAAGCCGAGGAAAGAAACCTCCTAAAGAGGGAAAAAAGTGTTGGGTGTGTGTAGAAGTGAAAGAGACACACGAGAAGCACACACAAGGAGCACAAATGCAACAAGACACATGGAGAAGATGATGGCTGGAATAGCTCTCTCTATTGACAATGAACTGAACTGAAGTAAGAGTTGAATCATATCCCTAAGTACAAAGTACCACCACATATGAGTGAAAAAACCTATAGCTAGCACTAGAGTAAAAAGTGCCCATGTATAGGGAAAAGGTTCACATCAAAGCTACTCGAGGATCACATAAGTGTAACAAACCCCCCTAGAGCAAATGATGTGAACACATACAGGGAGTTACACATTAATCCCACAAGGTAATAATCCTAAAGCTTTGCAAAAAGCTTCAAACATTTCCCGTGGAAGAGCTTTGGTGAATATGTCTGCCACATTATCTTGTGTAGGCACATATACCAAATCAATATCTCCTGCATGAAGGTGCTCTCTCACATAGTGATAATGCACCTCAATATGTTTGGTCTATGAATGAAACACTGGGTTTCGTGCAATAGCCAAAGCACTTTGACTATCAGTGAGAATATGCGTAGCAGCATCAATCTCCATGCAAAGATCCATCAATAGGCGTCTCAACCATATACACTCCATTGTAGCTGTGAGAACTGCCCTGTACTTAGCTTCACAACTCGATGTTACCACTATAGGTTACTTCTTACTCAACCAAGATATGCATGAGTCTCTAAGGAAAAATCACTTACCACTAGTGGACACGCAAGTATCATAACAACCAGCCCAATCACTATCTAAGAAGCATGCAAGCATGGCTGAATATCTCTGCCATAAAAGAGACCTAAGTGTGTTCAAACATGTCATTACCAAAATATATCAACCAATCCCCCTTAGGAGTGAAGGGATGAACAAGGAGTTGGCACTCATGTAAAAGGAAGTTCCAAGCTATGTGGAAAGAAAGAAATCCACAAAAGGAAGTAAGCTTAAAGCTTTTCCAAAAACTTCAAACTTTCTTCCTATATAGAGCCTTTCAGAAAAGGTCTACAACATTATCCTTTGTGGGCACCTAAGCCAAACTGATCTCTCTAGAAGAGATTCTCTTCTTAATAGAATGATAATGCACCTCAATGTGCTTTGTGCAAGCATGGAACACATGGTTCCTCACAATTGCAAATGCACTCTAGCCATCACTAAAGATGGTGGTGGCAAAAGACTCACCAATATGCAAATCCAAAAATTGTCTCAGTCACACACACGTAATAGTTGTGATGAAATTCTCCCTATACTAAGCCACAAGTAGTGATGGAGTGGTGAGAGCCCTAGAGGCAATTTCAAAAGAGTTTGGATTCTTCACTAGTCATGACATAACCAAGTTCTTGCACTAAAATAGACCTCTAAAATAGACATCTATGGTGTGAGTGCTTCTATGAAGCTTAGTGAATTTGCAAGGATTGTAATGCCCAGTGTCAAACCTAACAGTCCTACTCTTCAAGAGCAATCCCACACATAGAGTGAATTTAAGAATTTTCTTAGATAAGATTATTACTTAGAGAACTTAGCCGTGCCCACATGACATGCATTTAGAGAGTGGGTGGGTACTCCAAATAAAGGCCTTGAGGTGACCGAGCTACTTCAAGAATTTGAAGAACGATTTGATCGATTGAGCTGTAATGATCAAGATGCTTTAGAAGACGAGAAAGTAGAGCTCTTCATTATAATTATAGACCTTGATTTGGCCTTTGGGCTAGGTGACTTATTGGAGGATTTGACCGAGCCATGAGGATTGACCAGAGAACTGAGTAGAGTGCATATGGCTATATTAATGCTCTTAAGATGCAAGAGATGGAGGTCATATGTAGTGCAAGATAGAGCTAAAAATATTCATACTTTCCCAATGCCTAGTTCAAGAGCTCTAGTTTATATGAATGAGATTGTGAAGGGTAAAAATGACCATGGAGTTAACCTTGTGTCTCTTAACCAATCCCATCAATCTAGAGTGGATCCAAAGTATACTAGAGTTGAAGATGAGAAGGTAAGAAAGGAGTTGTGTGAGGAGTTGTGTGAAGAAACCATTTCCATTTCTAGAGACAAAGAGATATATCATGGTGAGATTAGTGAAGACGATGAAAAATTACAAAGCGAGTTTGATGATAATGTTTTGGTGTGCATGCATCAAATTAATAGAGAGGTTGAAAAAGTGCAAGATGTTGAGTTGATTGAAGAGCAAGAGGATTTATGGGGACAAAATTCAAGTGAGTCATATGATGAGTCAAACTTGAGTGATGTTGAGAGCCTTAGTGACTTGAGTTTTGAACTAGTTAGTGAAGCAGGTGTCAAGGCTTTCCACAAAAAGGAAGATGGGGCATTGTTCACTAACTCTTCACGAGTTGAGGATATTCTCACCAGAACTCCTCAAGAAGTGAGAGAGATGAGATTGATTTAGAGGAGAATGAAAATCATGATGAATTTTCTCCCAAGCATAATCTTTTGCATGATGAAGAGTTGAACACATGTGAAAAAGTATCAAATGATGGTGAATATGATGAATGTTTGAGTTTGATTGATTGTTGAGAGTTGTTTTCAATAGGAATGTATGAAAATCTTATAGCTCAAGATGATATTCTTGACTTGATGTATGCTAGT
The DNA here is from genome assembly GCA_020310875.1 of Ceratopteris richardii. NCBI lineage: Eukaryota > Viridiplantae > Streptophyta > Polypodiopsida > Polypodiales > Pteridaceae > Ceratopteris > Ceratopteris richardii. The sequence goes on from CM035422.1 coordinate 29,359,934, forward strand.
CTAGACCTGCATGATTTTGAATGTGCGCAAGTAAGTGAATTGAATGAATCATCTTCACAAAGTGAATGTATATTGAATGAAAATTTTGAATTTAATCCAATTCGAATAGATGCACCTAGTGTTCAAATGAATGAATTTTTTTCAAATAATGTTATTGAATATGATGTTCTTGATATATCTTATGAGTTCATGAGTGCAGGTGCAGATCCAAAGCCAATTGAAGATCTTGAGTTTGATTGGATCATACAAATGGCAATACTTTTGAGTTGCTAGTTCATGTTTCATTGCAGATATATTTTCAAGAAGTTTTCTCATGAATTGCATATGTATATAATGTTTTTTTGATCTAATGTTTCTCATCATTTGTTTAGATTTCATGAGTATAGGACTTGACCAAGTGATGATGAAGAGGAATGTAACCAAAGTGTCGAGTCGAGAAAATCTTCTTTATTAGCTATCTCAATTAAACCTTGATCTTTTTTGCACCATTTTTAGTTGCATTGCATCTAAATATGCATATTTTAAGTTCTAAAGAGCACATGTTTTAATTTCCCTATGTGCACATTCATTTGCACGTGAGATGTATTTGTAAATATCATAAATAAGAATATGTTGAGTTATGAGTAGAAATGAGAAAAGAATTGTGAGCGGAGTTGAGAGTGGAGTTATGAGTGGAGAACTTCTTTTAGTGGAAATCTTGAGAATAGTTCCCATGATTGCACCATGATTGTGAATGGTTACATCTAAAGTATGTATGCACAGAGTTTTGAAGCCCATAGGTGCATGTCCAATTGCATGCTAAATAAATTGTAAATGCATGATAAATTTTTTAGCTTGATTTTGAGTGAGAATATGTCGTCATCGAATGCTTGAAACCTTGTCTATGCACCATTTTGTTTTCTAATGCACTTAAAATTACTCATAAATAGGGTCCATTACATGGCCATGCATAGGCACATATGTTTCTTAATCCATGCACTTGATTTTTCTCACCCTAATAGATGCAGATACAAAGATTTGTGATGGTCGTGTGTCCAAGGGCCATACATATTTGGAGGGGGTGGATGTCATGATGATTCCACTCATTCAAGTTTTTTGTTGCTTGTGAGAGATTAATGGAAAGAAGTGTTACTACTTGCATATCAAAGCCTTGGGATTGCTTATGGAGATTACGCACACTTCTCTACTCTATGTTTATAAGAGCACATTCTTTGGAAGAAAATTGTGACTTTTTTATAATGATACGGAGATCATGGGCATCACTGGCTTAGAGATATTCTAGCTTCCAGATGGAGTCGCTGATCTAGAGTTGGGCTAAGTTATGTGTGTTCCATTATTAAGAGTTTGCAAATTACAATTTAGTGAAGTGCTTTTGCTTTGGATCATTTGCATGTGCTCAGAGTAGCCATCGTAATGCCCACTTCTAGATTCACTCACCTTTTTCTATGGCAAGTTTGTTGTATTTCTGGACACGATGCCTTCAAATTCCATTTTTTTCTCTATGTTCATGCTATGTCTAAAAAAGACACGTCTGTGAGAGCACAAGGGAAGGAAGCATCATCGAGAGAGATTTGGGTAATCAATGGATAGTTGAGGGGGAATCAACAACATAAGGAGGATTATTGCACATCATGCTATGCTGTGAAGAAGGGGGAGGGCGAAAGCTGAAGGCTTGGCCGATTCATCTGTAGTAATTGAGGATGACCGATAGGACATCATGTTATGAATTATGGAATGTGTTGAACAAGTAATTGTTGGAGTGTTAATTTATTAATGTACTAATGTGTTGTATCTGCTAAAGGTTCATGAGGGCATGAAAGGCATGAAAGGCATGAAAGGATGGACATCAATAATAGGATTTATATTTTATATAGTTTATATATAAACCCACATAGAGGGTTCTATTTTTGGAAACAATTAGTAAAAGTAGTGGTTAGGATAACAATCATTGTAGACCATGATCTCTATTAATAATAGCAAGGGCACTCCACAAAAGAGACCAACTTTTACTTTCACGAATGCTTTTCGAAGCTGCTCTCATGTAACCACTATTTTCAACAAAAAATCCTAAAAATACATGCATGCTGTGGACTGTCAAAACAGAGTGCATGGGGGGAGATTGCACCCAATACTCCATTTTGTCTCGTCTCCTTGCATATCTATTTCTCTTTGTGTTTTTAGCATTGATAACCTCTGTGTGCGCATGAATTAAGTTTTCGATAACAGTGGTATTAGAACTCTGTGCACGTCACTATGGAGGGGTATTTTTCCATTTGTTTTGGTGTTTGACCTCTTTTTCATTCTTCCTTGTCCATTGTCCGCTTTTGCTTTTGATTTTGATCCCAATCCCTATCCTTGTCCCAGTTTCAGTTTCAATTTTGGTTTCGGTTTTGATTCCGGTTCCTGTTTTTGTTCTACTTTCTGAACCTGAACCTACGTTTACTCCTTTGGTTTACTCCAAGGCATCACCTAAGGCATAGAACTTAGGCATAACTAAGGCATCTTTGGCTTCCCTGGCACCCATGGCTCCCTTGGCGATAGTTGGCTATGTGCGAATCCCTTTTAATTTACCACTACTAGAAATAGGGGGCATAGCGACACCCCCGAATTGAAAAAAAGTGGGGCTCATCGCTTATGCGATGCTAGTATCGCATAAGCAACTTGCATGATTTTAATTTCTTTTTAAAAAGACGTGTCGTTGCATAAGCGATGCCAAGCTAAAAATATGTGTCGCAAAGAGAGTCACTAAACAACGAAGCTTTTAATGACGTTGGCAAATTGCCTGCGACCTTGGATCTTCACATACACGACGTCCTGGTCTTCCAGAGCATCGCATAATCGACGCTCTCAAATGTTAAAAAAAACATTGATTTCTCTCAAATGTGCCGAGATTAGGACGTGAGAGAGAGAGAGAGATCAACACACACATCCCATGAAGCAAGGTAAGGTATGCACACACACACACAGAATTACACACACACACATACATATGCATACACACACACATATACACACATAGATACACACACATACACATAGACACACACACATACACACATAGACACACATACATATTAGACACATACACACGTACACACACACAATTACACATCCACACACATTTCCGCACACACATACACATGCATACACACATATATATACACACACACGTATACGCACACAGACACACATACACACATATTTATACACACACATATACACACTAATTTACATACACACATACACATGCATACACACACACATATATACCCACATAGACATATGCATACACACATAGACACACACACATATAACACACACACATAGACACATACACACTTACACACACACACATTTACACACACACATACACATGCATACAAACACATATATATAGATACACATGTGTATATACACACATAGATACACACATACACACACACACATATATAGACAAATACACACACATATATGCATACACACACATGTAGAGAGACATACACACACATACACACATGCATACATAATGCAAACATATGCATACATAATGCATATGCATATGCATACATACATACTTACATGCATACACACACATACACACACATGCATACATATGCATACATAATGCACATGCATATGCATACATACATGCTTAAATGCATACACACACATACACAAGCATACACACATGTAAAGAGACATACACACACACATACACATACATGCATACATACTACATATGTATATGCATACATACATACTTACATGCATACACACATGTATGCATACATATGTATACATAATGCATATGCATATGCATACATACATGCTCACATGCATACACACACATACACATGCATACACACATACACATACACACATATATATGCATACACACACACGTAGAGAGACATACACACATACACATACATGCATACATATTTTCATACATACACACACATACACACACATGCATACATATGCATACATAATGCACATGCATATGCATACATACATGCTTACATGCATACACACACATACACATGCATACACACATACACATACACACATAGACACACACACACATACACACACATATATGCATACACACACACATAGAGAGACATACACACATACACATCCATGCATACATATGCATACATAATGCATATGCAATGCATACATACATACTTACATGCATACACACACATACACACACACATGCATACATATGCATACATAATGCACATGCATATGCATAGATACATGCATACACATACACACACATAGACACATACACACATACACACACATATGCATACATATGCATGCATAATGCACATGCATATGCATAGATACATGCATACACATACACACACATAGACACATACACACACATACACACACAAATTTACACACACATACAAATGCATACACACACATACACACACACATAATGCATATGCATACATACATACTTACATGCATACACACACATATGCATACATAATGCACATGCATATGCATACATACATGCATACACATACACACATAGACACATACACACACATAGACACATACACACTTACATACATACTTACATGCATACACACACATGCACACACACATACACATGCATATAGACACATATATATAGATACACATGTACATACACACATAGACACACAAATACACACATAGACACACACACACACACATAGACACACACATACACACACACATAAACACATACACACACATATATGCATACACACACACGTAGAGATACATACACACATACACATACAAATGCATACACACACACATAGAGAGACATACACACACATACACACACATGCATACATATGCATACATAATGCACATGCATATGCATACACACACATACACACACATACATATACACACATAGACACACACACATATGCACATACATGCATACACACACACACACGTAAAGAGACATACACACACATACACATACATGCATACATAATGCATATGCATACATACATACTTACATGCATACGCACACATACACACACACATGCATACATATGCATATATAATGCACATGCATATGCATAGATACATGCTTACATGCATACACATACACACATAGACACATACACACACATAGATACATACACACACATAGACACATACACACATATACACACATACACACACATATACACACAAATTTACACGCACACATAGACACACACACACATACATAGACACACTTACACATGCATACACACAGACATACACACATAGACACACACGCACACACACTTACATACATAGACACACACACATAGACACATACAAACTTACACACACACACACACACACACACACATATATATATATATATATATATATATATATATATATATATATATATATATATATATATATATATATATAAAAACACACACATACACACATAGACACATATAGACTTACACACACACATACACACATCCACACACATTTACACACACACATACACATGCATATAGACATATATATACAGATACACACATATATACACACACATGCACACTTACAAACACACATACACACACACATCCACACACATTTACACAAATACATACACATGCATATAGACACATATATACAGATACACATGTATATACACACATAGACACACACACACACATAGACACACACACACATGGACACATACACACACATATATGCATAGACAGACACATAGATACATACACACATATATATATGCATACACACACATAGAGACACATACACATAGACATACACATACATGCATACATAATGCATATGCATATGCATACATACATACTTACACGCATATACACACACACACATACACACACATGCATACATTTGCATACGTAATGCACATGCATATGCATACATACATGCTTTCATGCATACACACACTCACATATACACCTACATACACATATACACACATACATATGTACACGTATATATATATATATATATATATATATATATATATATATATATATATTTATAACCCATTTTGTTTTATATGCATAGGTATTATGGATCCTAGTAGAGAGAGAAAGGCGAAACTCACTCTCATAAAAAGTCTCATGAGAGAAAGAGTTCCGCTTGAGACTCTAGGGATCATCATGCATGAGTACTCAGAGATGGATGAATATGAGCTGGATTATACGATCCAGATGCCTACCCAGCGGTCAGAGGAAGGCTCTTCTATGGCTCCACATGCAGGAAGACAACTATCTGCTCATAGGTATGTTTTTTTTTTTCACAAATTTTTTTAATGATATTATAACACATATTTTTATTTATTTTTATCTATCTATTTTCAGGACACCTATACCACCTCCAGATCATGATAGTAGAGCACAGGTGCCTATGAGGACATGCATAGGCACCTTAGGGCTAGAGTGCGATATAGAGCCAGAGGGGAACATTGTGTACATAGGGAATGGATTGGAGTTCAAGAGAACAATGTGAGCATTATGCGACTCTTACCTGCGCCTTGTCCACTTACAATGGAAGTAAGTATAAATTTTACATATAAATTAAAATAAATATCTTATGTTTTATTTACATGATCCTTTTTATTTTTGTAGTGAGCATGATGATAGGGATAAAAAATATGTTCTTAGTTCACTTGAGACAGAGTTTGGGACAGGATGGTCGCATAAGTTGACGAGTATGTGTGTTTATGTATGTATGTATGTATTTATGTATGTATGTATGTATGTATGTATGTATGTATGTATGTATGTATGTATGTATGTATGTATGTATGTATGTATGTATGTATGTATGTATGTATGTATGTATGTATGTATGTATGTATGTATGTATGTATGTATGTATGTATGTATGTATGTATGTATGTATGTATGTATGTATGTATGTATGTATGTATGTATGTATGTATGTATGTATATGAGAGAGAGAGAGAGAAAAAAGAGTCAAACTAGAGGTACAAATACATGCATACACACACATATACATCATACATGCACATTTATGCACATATACACATACATGCACATTTATACATACACACACATACATGCACATTTTTACACACACATACACATGCATGCAGTCACACATATAATAAATACACACATAGACACATACATACTCACATACACATACACATACATAATCATATGTACACACACATAGACTCACATAATCATATTTACATGCATATATACACATACACATGCATACGGACATATAGATACACATACATACACACACATGCACACACACACACACATATATATATATTACATATAAATTTTACATATAAATTGAAATAAATATCTTCTGTTTTATTTACATGATCCTTTTATTTTTGTAGTGAGCATGATGAGAGGGATCAAAAATATGTTCTTAGTTCAAATGATCCTTTTATTTTTGTAGTGAGCATGATGAGAGGGATAAAAAATATGTTCTTAGTTTTGGGACAGGATGGTCGCATAAGTGGTGTCTAAAAGAGATGCGGACACTTATGGCTCATCGTCGCGATAATGCACAGTATGCATTGCTTTTATGTATACATATGTGGATATGAGTATGTGTGTTTATGTATGTATGTATGTATGTATGTATGTATGTATGTATGTATGTATGTATATGAGAGAGAGAGAGAGAAAAGAGTCAGACTAGAGGTACAAATACACGCATACACATACATATACATCATACATGCATAGTTACACACATATACACATACATGCACATTTATACATACACACACATACATGCACATTTTTACACACACATACACATGCATGCAGTTACACACATAGACACATATACATACTCACATACACATACATAATCATATGTACACACACATAGACTCACATAATCATATTTACATGCATATATACACATACACATGCATAAACACACATGCGGATGCACATATAGATACACATACATGCACACACATGCATATATATATATATATATATATAATAAATATATAAATTACAATATATATATATCTCATTTTATAACAATACATATATACATACACACACACACACACACACACACATATATATATATATATATATATATATATATATATATATATATATATATATATATATATATATATATATATATATATATGTATGTATGTATGTATGTATGTATGTATGTATGTATGTATGTATACTGATATATATATATATATATATATATATATATATATATATATATATATATATATATATATATATATATATATATATATATATATATATATATATACATATATATATATATATATATATATATATATATATATATATATATATATATATATATATATATATACTTTTATATGTATATATATATATATACATATATATGTTTATATGTATATATATACATATATATATATATATATATATATATATATATATATATATATATATATATATATATATATATATATAAGTACATATATATATATATGTATATATATATCATAATTCAAAAACCCTATTATAAATGTTCTAATTTAGAAATCCTATTTCAAAAATCCTAATTCGAAAACACTAATTTTGATATTAGGGTTTTAAAAAACCTAATTTAGAAACTCTAATTCAATCTTTTAGCCATATGATTGAAGTATATGTACACATTGCATCTATTCCTCCGACATCCTACTAGAGAGATGTCTCTCCTCCCAACCTTATGCATACATGAATACATGAATATTTTACACAAATGCATGTTCATATATACACGTATGAATACTAACACATGTATACATATATCACACACATGGACACACGTAGATATACATGAAACACATATATATGCATGGTAACACATGTATACATATAATACACATGAATACACACACATATATGCATACATACATGAGAAAAATTTGCTCCTCTAAGATAAAGTTATATATAAAATAATTAGGCATACCCCCAAGCTTCATGTTCTAACTTAAAAGAACATGGTTTCATCTCTCTAGTAGGATTCATCGATATTCTAGTTGAATAAAGAAGAATCTATTATCTTATATCCATTTAGAAGCTTCAAGTTATTGATCTAACTACAGTAGAATTTACTATCTAATCTGCTCATATGTTTTCATTATTGCCATCATTTTGGTAAGACATCAATATAGTCTCATCTTCATTATGCTTATTGATTTCATTTATTTCTTCTATTGTTAAATCTGTGTTCTCATGAGTCATATCATCATTCATGGATTAATATCGATTTTTGGTAATTCCTCTTCATCATTAGTAGAATCAGCATGTAGAGTATTATCTTCTTCATCAAAAAGATTAGTATCATTATCATGTATAATGATTCTAATTTCTCAGATGTTGATGTATCAGTATCTGATGGTGAATCATCTAGAGGATTTTCTTCGATCTCTCTAACAATAAATTGTTCATACAATGACCTACCTCTAGGTTGAACATGAATTACTTACCACCAAGGGTGAGCTGGGTTTTTATAAAAAAATGCTTGTTCAATATGCCCAGGAAGAATATATGGTTCTTTAGTAGATCGCATTACCTTGGAATCAATTGCCCAAACCCAGATAATCCCTTTCTTAATGTGGAATTACTACCTTTATACTCGGCTCGAAACCAATCAACCTTCAAAATGAGCTATCAAAATATATAAAAACAAAAACCCATTATTAGATGCTTAAAAAAATAACTAACTCTATCATAAAAAATATAAACTTGTTTCTACCTGTTTGAATGTACGAAAGGATATTTCGTAGATACCAACAACCTTTCCCATGTAACCAAGTTTGCCATCTATAAGGTTCGTGTCTTTTGAGCTAGCACGAGATAATTGATTGAAAGAAGCAACAGTACTAGGATCCTTTGTTTTACGTAAAGAATCAATGGCTTTGATTCTAATATGCTGTCCGAAAGCCCACATATTAGTGAACATTCGAGCTTGCAAAAGAAATTAAATTAGTAAATAGAAACTAATATACATATATGAAAAAAACAAAATATTATTAAAATAAAATTACCTTTCGTTCACAACCTATCATTAACTCTCTCTGCTCATCTGAGATTTCTTCATTATTTCTGTTGGCGCGTTGCAAATGACTATATAGCCAATCCGTGAAAGAAGATATATTTGTAATCTCATTATTATCGAGATTACATCTATATCTTTTGTTTCTTCGCCTTTTACTTCGGAGACTTTGAAGTTCCTTTTTGTACTTGCTAAAGAATGCTTGCATGCATTCACTATTATATGCTACAAAAGTAGAAACATCATTTTTTTCTTGAAATGTAAATAAAAATGGAACTCCCTTACCTGATAATATCTCATTTGTTGTTTTTGAAGAAGACTTGTTGGTCCATGCATGTGGAGCTTCTTCATGAACTCTTTCAAGGTACTCACTAAGATAATACATGCACTCTTCAAGCATCCAACCCTTTGCCATGGATCCTTCTGGTTTTGCTCTTTGTTGCACATAAGCTTTTAATATTCCCATAAATCGCTCGACCCAAAACATCCATCGAGTGTTGACAACACCTGCAATCTCTATTTCATCTACAAGATGGACTAATAAATGAACCTAGATATCAAAAAATGAAGTAGGAAGCTCTTTCTCCATCAAACATAGTAGCTCTTTGCATTCACATTTTTTTTGTGGGATCGAGTTTTTGTCAATCTCTTTTGATGTAATCCACCTATACATATCATAAAAGATTTTATAAAGAAGTTAATTCAAAAATAAAAGATATCAAATATTCATATATATTAAATATAAAATTATCATAATTACCTTATAAGGGATCCAAGATGATAGATCACATCTCATACTCCTTTTGTTGTACATCCATCGATAACCAAAGGTAAAATATGTTTCAAAAAGTTATGCCAGTCATGGGTCTTTAACCCAGATAAGTCTGTATCTCTTTTGTTGTAAGTACCCAAGGAGCAAGTGCATAAGTTGTTTCTTATCAATGTCTATCAAAAACTGGCCATAACTTAGGTTTTGAGTTTTGATCTTTCAAATCATTCCTTGATGCTATTGTATCTTTTAGTCCAAGAAGATACTACCATAGTCAATAACCAATATTCTTGAATATATGCATAGGATCAAGAAGATGAAATACTTTTAACTCTTTCCAGTACTCCAAAGAATACCATATTAATATCTTCTCTGCGAGTGCCAATTTTCCTTTACCTCTCTTCACATACTCATTATCTTCATCATCACTGAAGATTTCTGATTCTGGATCTATCAGAGGTCCATCTGTCCATTTTTTACACCAATCCATAGGCGTCATAGGTTTTGGACATTGACCTGTTTCAAGCTTTCCATTAGAATGTATCGCTTCTCTTTTATATCTTAATGGATGATCATCAAGCAAGAATCAACAATGTCGAAGATAAATATTTTTGTTGAGATTCTTACTATAGATTGATTTTAACCAATCACCACAATATGGACAAGCTTTATAACCTTTAGTAGATATTCCTGCATCATGAAAACGATAAATATATAATCAAATTAAATCACATTTATTTGTATGCATATTGAATAAAAAAATTACATCAATACCTGAACAAACACCATATCCTAGAAAACAATGAATAGTCCAAGCCACAATACCACGAACCGTAATATGTCTTTCATTGATGCTTTTTGATACATCATTGACATTAGTACCTCTCCATAACTCTTGGAGATCATCAATGAGAGGAGCAAGATATATATTCATATCTTTAACTTGTATTTTTCCTGGGATTAAAAGTGAAAGCATTAAATGTTCCTTTTTAATGCTAAGATATGGCGGAAGATTGTAGTTTATGACTACCACTGGCCATGTTGACCATTTACTAGATTTCATGGAGAATGGATTAACCCCATCTAATGCAACTCCTAACTTTAGATTCTATGGATTTTGTGCAAATTCATGCCATGTAGAATCAATATGCTGAAAAGCAACACTATCATGAGGAATTTTGATTATTCCATCAGTACTTTTATGATCATGTCCCCATGGCAAAAGCTTTGATAATTTTGGGCTTTGAAACATATGTCTAATCCGTCGAGCCAATGGAAAATGTCTCAATAACTTTTTTAGGATTTTATCTTCTTCATCCTTATATTGAGGAGATTGACATTTGGGACATGTCAAAGAGTTTGCATATTCACCTCAATATAAAATACAATCGTTAGGACATGCATGTATCCATTCATAATCTATACCAAGATTGTTCATTATCTTCTTCATTTCATCATGTGAGGTAGGAAGAATATTCTGACTTCGTAAAAACTTTTAAGATAAGAACCTGTAAGCTCATCAAAAAAAAAAAAAAAACACACACACACACATACATATATATATATATATATATATATATATATATATATATATATATATATATATATATGCATGTATATGTATGCATATGTGTATATGTATGTATGTGTGTATATGTGTTTTATAGGTGTATATGTATGTATATATATGTATGCATATGTGTATGCATATATGTATGTGTATGTGTGTATATATGTGTATGTATATATGTATGTATGTGTATGTATGTATGTGTATGTATGTATGTATGTATGTGTATGTATGTATGTATGTATGTATGTATGTATGTATGTATGTATGTATGTATGTATGTATGTATGTATATGTATGGATGCATGTGTAGCTGTGTATATTTGTAAATTTACTTTTCCTAATTTTCAAACGACTTAATACCTCCATAGCTAACTCAAACTTAATATTTGTATGCGAAGTTCATAAAAGAGTTAGCAGCACAGGTATTAGGTCGACTATAATAGGAGAAGTAGATGTGTTAGGAAGATTCTAAAGGTTGGGAAGACAATTCCAAATGTTAGATGAACAAAATATCTTCATTCGATACAAGTATGTATAATTTGACTTTACTCTCATAACATGTGTATATGTATGTTTATGTGTATATATGTGTGTATGTATGTATGTGTATGTATGTATGTGTATGTATGCATGTGTAGCTATGTATCTTTGATTTCATTTCTAATTTTCTTTTTGTTTATTGTGGTTTGTAGACTTTCATATAGATAGCTAGACCACTAAATCATCTAGCTGTCTCCCATTTTATAACGTGTGTATGTGTGTATATGTGTGTGTATGTTCATATGTGTGTATGCATTCATGTATAATTATGTGTATGTCTATATATGCATGTATTTATATGTATATATTTATGCATGTATATATATAAATAGATAGAAAATTGAAAATTATACCTTAATAGTGCCGAAACATATACATTACTCCATCCAAAACGATTTTGAAGATTGAGAATAAGTAAGCTCGCACTTAGTCGTGTCAAACAACTTCCTCCATGTACATGCTTTGGGCATTCCTCTCATGTGTGATGCCATCATCTTCATCATTGTCACACAAATCTTGTACTTTATCTTCTTTTGAATATAGATCTTTCAACCTTGCATATTCCACAAGATCACTTTTTCATAGCCTCTTCATAGAAGCTTCTGATAAATGAGGTTTTACCAGCAATTGTGAATGGTGTGGAGGAATATCATCAACATCATATGTTGCAATCTACACACATGAATAAAAATCATTAGTATTCCATAAATGAATAAAAAGTAAACTTTAAACATTGAATTTAAATATATACGTTATTAAATATGGATAGAAATTTTTCATTCTCTCTCTAGCTAAAAGGTGCTCTTGGAGGTCTACGCCATCCATAATTCACTAATAATTCATCACCAGCATGTAATGTAGTAATAGCATTGACAACTATGTATCTTGATACATCTCTACTCATGTATGGTGATTCATGACTATTTTCACGCTACTCAAATGTGCAATTAGTCCTTGAACTATTATATAACCCTCGACTACTATTTATTAAACCTACTTTATTTCCATGCGTGTAAGGTCTTCCATCAATATATAATCTTTCATTTTCTACATGTGAAATCCTTCTACTAGTAAGGGATGCTACATTCAAGCGTATTCCATAAGTACTGACGCTTTGAACATAATGTGCAAGTCGATGCCAATCTCCCCATCCATATATAGGACCACAAAATGACATAAGAGTGACTTAAGAGTTCGGAGGCACATACAAATCCTCTATAATAAAGAGACCACGACCAACATTAGTAATAGTGGATGGAGCAATCATATAGCGATTACCCCAAAAGTTGAAAACCTCTCCATCTAAAGGAAGTGGTCCTCTATTCCATCCTCCATATCTTCTCCTATCATATGTTTGTACTAGAGAATGATCACGAGCTGGCAATGGATAATCTCCAGCCATTTTAGTCTCTAAACCAGGAGGTAGAGGATTTCTAGAAACCTTTACTTGTAATTGATGAACAGCAAGTCCATTACGTGTATGAGGTATATTAACATTATGAGAAAACTTATCATCATCATCATCATCGAGCAAGTATTCATGTATATCAACAGTAATATGATTTTGTATATATTTTTTAAATAAAATAATGACATTAGTTTATAGAAAAAATACATAGCCAAGCATTATCACGTTGACCAGGTGATGGTGCATGCTCAAAAGTACCATACTCTACCTCATGTTCAATACATTCCAATCATGGTCTTTGATACGTACCATAGACACACATTATTGTGGGATAAATGCATGTATTTTGTATGAATAACTATTTATGCATGCATGTGTATGTGTGTACGTATATACGTGGATATGTATATGTGTGTTTATGTTATATGTATGTATATGTGTATATGTATGCATATATGTATGTGTATATGTTACATGTATATGTGTATGTGGGTATGTGTATGTGTATATGTGTGTATATATGTGTATTCTTTTTTTCTGTTTGAGATTAAATTAACAACAGTTATTGTATGGTGGAAAAAAAAAAGGGGCAACCTAACATACCACCTAAGATGTGGCAGTTTTTTTGTAGACAGCTACGTCTTCAGGAGTCATTTCCTTAACAGAAGGTATACAAATTAATAGTTTATATTTATAATTTTCATATATTTTAGTAATTTTTTTACATTTCATTTATGTATTTCTTTTTTCTTTAAATAAACAAGCTACTGCAAAGAAGAGAGTTGAGTCGGACCACACATCGCACCTAGGCCAAATGGTCCATCATGGTTTTGTAGCTACATTTGTAAGTATATGTGTTATTGAGAGTATATTTTTTATTTTAGTTAAAATGCAAGAAACTAATCTTTTTTATTTGTTTCAATGCAGCGAAAGGATTATGGCCGATATCCTACGAAACATGAGATTGAGTATGCTACACATTTTGGATATCAGCATTTGAGCGAGTATATGCAAGATCATCCAGATGCCTTTGTGAGTATTATTAAATTTTATATAATTATTTTATTCTTATGGATGTTTTAATTGTTTTACTTATTTATGTTTGTTATATGTAATACAAGAGTATTATGGAGAGGAAGATATGGATGAGGTGGAGAGACAGACACAAGAGGGATGATCTCGATCGTCACAGCGTGCTCACACAGATACATTAGATCATGCAGATGATCATGATGATGAGGATGAGGATGAGGATGAGGATGATCATGATGTTGATGATGATCATCATCATGATGATGATGATTATTAGCATTCTTGATTATGACATTGGATATGTATTTACATTGATATATATATATATATATATATATATATATATATATATATATATATATATATATATATATATATATATATATATATATATATATATATATATATATATATATATATATTGTTTATTTATTTATTTATTTATTTATTTATTTTTATTATTATTTATCTATATATTGTTCATTTCAGTTATGTTTTGAATTGTGTGTATGGTATTAAGTAATGAAAAGTTTTGTTCTATTGATTGTTATTATTGTTTATATTAAGCATGTGTTTTAGTACTTTAATTATATACTTCATTCATATGTGTGTACCTATGTGCATGTATATCTGTGTAATGTGTGTGTGCACATATGTGCATGTATATGTGTGTAATGTGTGTGTATATGAATGTATGTACATATGTATATGTGTATATGCATGTATGTGCATGTGCATGTGTAAGTGTATATGTGTATGTATGTGTATGTGCATGTGCATGTGTATGTGTGTGTATATGTGTGTATGTGCATGTGCATGTGTAAGTGTATATGTGTGTATATGTGTGTATATGTGTATGTGTGTGCATGTGCATGTGCATGTGTATGTGTGTGTATATGTATGTGCATGTATATATGTAAGTGTATGTGTGTATGTGTATATGTGTGTATGTGCATGTATGTGTGTATATGTGTATATGTATGTATGTGCATGTGTGTGTGTATGTGTATATGTGTGTGTACATATGTGTATATATGTGTATGTGTGTGTATATATACATATGTGCATATGTATGTGTATGTGTATAAACATATACAAGTGTATGTATATGCATGTGTATATGTATGAAACATGCATGTGCATGTGGATGCATTTCCATTTGCATCCATGTGCATGCATGTGGATGTGCATATACATGTATTTAAGTATATGTTAATGTGTGTATGTGTATATATATATGAAATAATGCATGCATGCAAGTCTTTTTATGTGGTTGTAGAAATGTTTGTGCATATGCATGTGTATGTGTTTTTGTATGTGTATATGTGTATATATGTGAATGTGCTTCTTCATCATGTATATATGTATATGTGCATATCAATAAGTGTGAGTATGCTAACTAATGAAAATAAAACAATTCAAATGATATACAAGAATGGAAATTGTACTTATAGTAGTTAGCCAGATTTTTTGCTTGGTTAGCTTCTTGAATAACCTGCAATAAAGAGAGAGAGAGAGAGAGATAATTCAAAGAGAGAAAGAGGTAGAAAGAGATAAACAGAGATAAAGAGAGACAATAAGATAGAGATTAGACAAAACAACAATTCTGCAAGCGATTGTTTCAGCTCGTAAGCACAGTGCAATTGCGGACGTTGGAGAGCTCTTTGATCAGATGTGTGAAGATGCCAATCGAAGAGCCTCCCACTTTTTTTTCCGTCAAAAATCTGTCGTGTAAGCGATCGCAAGGCATCGTAAAAAGCACTACAATTGGCATCACATAACCAACGTTATTTACCGTCGCTTATGCGATGCAAAAAAGTGTTGCTTATGCAATGCTTTTTCAAATCATCACTTTAGCAACGCTCACTGCGAGTGTCGCACATCCCGTTGCACCACACGTCAATAAAAACTTCGTTTTGTTCTTCGTTTAACTGACGGTCCGCGCTCGACGCTTCTTGCGATGCTTTTTGCAATTTTATAGCGACAAAATTGTGTTGCCTTAACCATCGCTATGCACCTGTATTCCTTGTAGTGTATGAGTGGCAATAAGGATTTTTATATTCGCCAAAGAGGAAAGATTGAACCCACAACCTCGCTCTCAAAAGTGAAGTCTTTTACCACTACACTATCTCTTTGTGTTGTCACTCTGGTTCTCTTTTCTTATATTTAACACAACTTGCATCTCTTTCTTATTTTTTCAATTCTCAAGAACAACCCTTCCTTTTACATTTTAATTCAAGCAATCTCAAAATTTTTTTTACATATCTAGCAGAGGGTTTTGATCTCTACAAACCCATGGACCCTATGAACACCATGGAGGATTTTGGTGAGTCACCTCTACCTGAGGTACCACTCGAGCAAAAACTCGAGCTCTTGTAGCACGAACTTCAAGGCGCTCAGAACGAGATCCGACAACGTGAAGAAGTACTACAAAAGATGAAATCTCATGAATAACCTTGCGAGGGTGGTAAAAGCTATTGTCTCTACCCAATCTGATGGCACGCATTCCAAGCTTCGTGTTAAAATCTATCAATTTCTACGGTTTGATGGCCGTAAGGATGGCCCTTTAGTTCTTTCATGGTTATCACAATTTGACGATTTCTATTCCGATGAAACATATGTTGAAAGTGAAAAAGTCAAATTTGCCACTAACTATTTAGTAGGAAAAGCTCAACTCTGGTGGAATGTCTAGCATCATAGCATAGATCATCCAACAACGTGGAAGACTTTCCAAGATAAAGTGAAGGATACCATTCTTCCTCCTCAATATCATTTACATGTCTGAGGTGCATGGAAAACCTTTACATGGAAGGAGGGTGACATTGTCGCTACCTACACGAGACGATTTTGGTAAAATTTATTATTGGTTTGAATGCTCGAAGATATACCGGAGGATATCATGCAGTGGAAATACGAAGATGGTTTGGAGATGGGAATCCAAGCTGAGCTTCAAACCCTATGGTCTACAACCCTCAACAAGGCTATCTCTTTTGCCTATGATGCAGAGAAGGAATTTCAATCCATAACCAAATCTCTACAACAACTGTGCCAACGACCACTTTCTGTAAACCAACTGTGTTGAGATATCAAGCTCAACATGTGATGATTCAGGATGACATGTACCAATTTTTTGTTTCTCTAACATGTATAGTGGTCACGCCAGTATATGTCAGGGATACTTCATTAAGCTTTATTAGATTTATCTATCGAGAGTGATGGCACATTCCTTGCCATCTCACTCATTCGCGAACATTAGGTTTTTCTTTATGTACTGATCTTTATATATTGCACTTGTTGTATTCTTATTTTAGATCATTCTTGTACATTTCTTTTTATGTAATAGAAGAAGAAGAAGAAGAAGATCATTCTTCCTTGCCTCATCTGAGCTCTCTTTGATTGTGAGAGTGTGTGTGTGAGCTCTCTTCCTTATCTCCTTCCTCATGACATGCTATCAGAGCTAGCATTGCTATAGAGAACTCGTGGAGAAGGTGACGTTAAAAACTACGTGGCAAGGCGTGAACGCGATTCACAAACAACCTCCGTTTGCTACAAAAATCGGCATGAAGGTAGAAGACTTCAAAATATTTTCAAGCGTTATCCCTTTAGCATCACTTGTTTTTGTCATATCGAAGCCTTGGAGCGATCTCGACCTTCATTTTGAGCCCGCAAGGTGGGGCCCATAGAAAAGCCAGGTCAGTATTAGAAATTGTAACTTGCGCTGTGTTTGGCAACACTCATATATTCCAAATCCAAGAGTTCAAGCAATTCCATGTACTATTGATACACGAAAACTATGTTTTTTTGAGATCAAGTTGTTACGTCATAGTGCGACAGTGTTCAAGCGTAAGTGCTCCTTGTAGTGTTTTGTAGTGTTGTGAATTGCTGCAAAAATGGCAAACGCAGATGGAATAAGTCAACTTATGAGCAATAAGCTATACAAGAACAACTTCCATGCTTGGAGATTCACAATAACAAATTTCGTGATGGGAAAAGGCTACTGGAAGTACATCGAAGGAGAGAACGAAAATGCTTCGCAGTTACCAGAGAGGAATCGAACTACGGACCAATTAAGAGCATATGAGGAATCGAATCAAGGAGCACGAAAGGTAATGTATTGGCTATCTGTTAGCATACAGTATAGCATGATAGGGCACATACAGGATGCCAAGACTCCAAAAGAGGCTTGGAACAATTTGGTCACTTTGTATGAGACTAATACAAAGGCACGAAAATTGAAACTCAAGAACAAGCTGCATACGTTGGAAAAGAAGAGCATCTCGGTAAGTGACTACACTCTGAAAATCAAAAGCATATGTGAGTCACTTGCATCTATTGGTGTGAATGTAGATGATGATGATGATAAGGTGGAAGTGTGTCTTCGTGGTTTAGGAGCTGCATATAAGTAGTTCAAAACTTCTATACAGAGGAGGGAAAATATTTTGAATTTTGTTGATCTGGTATCTATGCTGATTATAGAAGAAAAGAATCTTGGTGAGGATTCAAAGTCTTAAGGAAAATCTAGTTCTAAGCAGGTATTCTACTCTGGTAGAGGAAGAGGCAGAGGTAGAGGTTTTGGAAGTGGAAGAGGAAACAATAATCAGACCAAGGTCAACAACAGAATCATGCAGGAGGAAGAGGACAGTTTCGAGGCAGGGGGAGCCAAAGAGGTCGTAGAAATTTCCAAAGAAATGATTCAGGTAATGATAGTAAAGGATGCTGGAATTGTGGTAAACTTGGACACTTTGAACGTGATTGCAGGTTAAAGAATCAAAATAAAAGAAGGCAGCAGAATAACTATGCATCCATAAGTGTAGATGATTCTGAGAAGTTGTTCATGGTTCAACATCACATGATGAATACGATGTTTGCTGGTGTTCCAAAATCAAATGATAATCTCTCGTATGTTGATTTAGGTGCTTCAAATCACATGACCAGTCATGCGGAATGGTTTACTACTTTGCAAAAATTACGAGTTCTTGGATATGTTGAAACAGGTGATGACACATCACGTCCTATTGAGCATACAGGAAACATAACACTATCGATGGAGGATGGAGAGGTAAAACATCTCGTTGATGTGCTGCATGTTCTAAATTGAGATTTTGTGTGTGAGCTCTCTTCCTTATCTCCTTCCTCGTGACAAAATTTTCCTATGAACGTAATTTTAATGCCCGATCTTACTCTAGTTCTTCTCTCCTCCGTAATCCAACTACTCAACTGCACCTGTTGCTTCATCTCTCCAACCTACCAAACCACTTGCCTTGCAAACTTCAATGGTGGATGCCCAACAGAAGTGACCATGTATCACCTACTAGAATTGCAGTAAACATGGACATACAAAAATGAAGTGTCGATTGCGACCTCTTAACATGAAACCAACTCCAGCTCAATTGCATAACATAGAGACCCATAATGAATAAATTCCTCCTGTTTGGACAAAGAAAGCATTGGAGAAGGACTTAAATACCTTGGGTAACGATATCTCTATTCATTCTTTACTTTGCATGCCGGGTGCTATCAATAACAAACTAGTTAATTTTTTACATGATGATGGTAGTTCATATGATTTCATTTCACATTTATTAGTACAAGAACTTAAATTAAAAAGATTTCCTTCCTTTTATAAATTGAAAGCTGTATTTCAAGGTAGTCGTTATAATGTAACACAAGAAGTGCAAGATGTTACGATTAGCATAGGCCCATATGTAGATGCACAAAAATTTTTAATTGCACCTTTGTAATCTAATGATGTTATACTCGGTATGCATTTTCATCATTATTATAACCCACACATTGACTACCATACACATAACTTTAACTTTAAATTTAAAGTTCAAATCATTACTTAGTCAACATGGCATGATTTCCAACCATTTCCATTGATTAGTCATACTCAAGTAAAACATGCGTTTAAGAAAGCATACGATTCATGCATTTTTTTGTCAATGTCATAAATGTTTATACTCATACACTTCCCAATGCACATAAACCTTTCATGACTACTTATAAGGATTGTTTTATCTCTAAGTATCCCTCTCGACTACCACCATCTGGAGGATCCTTTGACCATAGCATAGACTTAATTCCTAGTTGTTCTCCTCATAAAGCACCTTATAGGCATGGCCCACTACACCAAAAGGAAAAAAAAAACAAGAAAAGATTTACTTCACAAAGGACTTATAAGACCTAATTCTTCCCCATTTGGAACACCAGTTCTCTTAGTAGAGTAGAAGAATAAAATTTATCAAATGTGCATTGATTATAGAACCCTTAACAAGATCACAATAAAGAATAGATACCCTATTCCTCGAATAGATGATCTCTTAGATAAAAATTGATCTTAAATCGAGTTACCATTAAATTCGCATGACACAAAGTGATATTTTTAAGACTGCATTTAGAAATCAAACTGGCCATTATGAATTTATGGTATTGCCCTTTGGACTTACGAATGCTCTTGCTACATTTGCACGAATGATGAACAACATTTTTCTTGATTACCAAGCTTTTGTTCTTATATTCTTCGATGATATACTTGTTTACATTAAGAATGATAGTGAGCATGAGAAGCATCTTAAAACAGTTTTTCATTTGCTACGAGAGAACACACTTTACGCTAATCCTGAGAAGAAATACTTCTTTTTTTTCCTTACAAATATCTAGGACATATTATTTCAAGTGAAGGCGTGCATGTAGATCCAAAAAGATTAAATCTATAGTAGAATGGCCTACACCACAAATAAGCAATGATGTTCGTTCTTTTCTTGGGTTGGCCAATTTTTATAGGAAGTCTCTTTGAAATTTTTATTATTTAGCATTGCCTCTTACCTTATTATTGAAAAAGAAAATAAAATTTTCATGGCGAGTTACCCAACAGCAATCTTCTAAAAAACTCAAAGATGCATTTTTGCATGCACCTGTTTTATAGTTACCTAATTTTTCACAACCATTTCATGTCATTACTAATGCTAGTGGTTCAAGGATAGGTGTTGTTTTAATGCAAAATGATCACCCCATTGCATTTGAGACTAGAAAACTTAAGCCCTCATAAAAGAATTATAGTACATATGATAAAGAATTCTTAGTAGTTGTGCATGCTTTGCAAATTTTGAAACACTATCTTATCGGATCTGAGGTCTTAATCAAAATCGATCAACAGGCTATTAAGCATTTATTAGATCAGCCCTTAACTTTGATTGACATCTTAAATGGGCTTCGTTCATTCAAAATTTCTAGCCCATGATCCAATATCAACCTGGTAAAGCTAATGTTGTAGCTGATTCTCTTAGCTATTTTCCTTCACATTCTGTTGTTTTGCATAATATTTTTGTAATCCAAATTCATTCCTTTCAAGAAATGATTTCCACTTATGCATCTGATTTTTATTTCTCACATGCATGGCATGAATTCAACAACGGTGCACCTTTAACTGATGAACATTATACATTTCATCATGGCTTACTTTATTTTCAACATAGATTATGCATAACCCAAGATTTTAAAGATTTTGTCATCAAAGAAATGCATGAACCATGTTAGATGGCTCATAGAGGCATACAGAGCACCATTTCTAGTTCCGAAAATTTCTTATTTTGGCCCCACATGGAAAAAGATATTGCACATTATGTTTCTGAATACCTTGTATGGCAGTGTGTAAAACGTCATCATGGTAGACCATTTTGGATTATTAATGTCACTTCCCATTCCGAACGAACCATGGGAACACACTCTATGGATTTTATCACAGGTCTTCCTGTCACTTCATCACATAACGATATGATTTGGACAATACATGATAGGTTTAGTAAATATATATATTTCATTCCTTATAGAAAAACTTTGTCTCCACCTCAGGCTACAAAATTATTCATCAAATTCATTTTTCCACATCATGGATTTCCAAAAGTAATTTTATCTCATTGTGATGTTAGATTTTGCAATTATTGAGTCAAGAACATTATACACATAATGTCAATATAAAAAGATTAGCCAAGGAATTCAAGGAAAATGATTTTGTGTGGTTGTGTATCGTTAAAAGATGTCTGAAAAATATTTTGCAGCATCCTAAAATTAAACTTGCACCACACTATTATGGACGAAAATAATTGATAATTCATTCAAATTAGATATACCATCTCATTGGAATATACATAAATCTTTTCATATTAGTTTACTTAAACCATTTAAAGGAACTTAACCACTCAATGCACTTCTTGATGACCCTCCTTTAATTCAAGAACAATCTCAAATCTTAGTTTATGAGAAAATAATTGATCATGATGTCACTACTACACGCACAAGCACTCAGTATCATCGATATTCAGTTAAGTACAAAAATCACTCTATTGAAGAATGTCAATGGATACATAAAACACAATTAACACCCCATTATGATCACTTTATTTCTGCATTTCAAACACATACACATTAATGTAACTCCTCCATAAACATTTCCATGCATGTGTTTTTAATATGGAACATGCTTGTTCTCGTTTAGTGATGGAACATGTGATTGGCCATCCATGTTTAGTTTTATTTTATCAATTGAGGGGCATGTTATGAATTATAAAATGTGTTGAACAAGGAATTGTTGGAGTGTTAATTTATTAATGTATTAATGTGTTGTGGTGTTTTTGATATAACAGCTGAACGTTCATGAGGGCGTGAAAGGTGTGAAAGGACGGACATCAATAATTGGATTTATATTTTATATAGTTTGTAAATAAACCTATGTAGGGGGTTCTATTTTTGGAAATAGTTAGTAACAATAGTGGTTAAGATAAGAATCACCGTAGACTACGATCTCTATTAATAAAAGCAAGGGCTCTCCACAAAAGAGACCAACTTTTGCTTTCACGCATGCTTTTCGAAGCCGCTCTCATGTAACCGCTATTTTCGACATAATGGAAAAATCCTATAAAGACATGCACTCTGTAGACTATCGAAACAGAGTGCATGGGGGGAGATTGCATCCAATACTACATTCTATCTCGTCTCCTTGCATATCTATTTCTCTGTGTGTTTTCAGCATTCATAACCTCTATGTGCATGTGAATTAAGATTCTGATAACACGTCATCTATGAAAAGTTCGCACTTATGATGAGCATTCATTACTGAAGAAGCAAACAAATGCAAGAACGTTGGAATTCACCCCTGACTCTATTCCCAAATTCAGTGGAATCTTACATAGTGTGTGAGAGGTGCATCTCGGCTTGGAATATGAAATATTAAAACTTTAGCGATGAACATTGGAGGGTGCAGTCAGAAACACTACAGTTAAGATTCATTGTTTATGTTTTGTTGGTGCTCACTGCATGAAGTGCATAAAGGAATGAGATAAAGTCCATGCGTGCAGTAGCAACCAGAATCCATACCCAAGAACGAACAGTCTTGATAAAACCTTTTATGATTCACATTTCGAATTTTGATTAAATTATAGATAAGTGACTTCGTGTGTCGACACTTCGGAATACGATAAGTGATAGTGTTATGGTTAATGAGATTTGTCTATTTATACGATTTAAGAGATTTTGGCGTTTGACTGCTACCATCTCCGTGAAAAATGTTTTTTACTTGCGGCCTGTTTTTCCACATCTTGTGGTCCCTTTCAAAGAGTAGATGTGCGCTGATGAGCTCATGTACCTGTGTCTCAAGATGTTGGGAAACGGATGGCATAAAATACCTCCCTTAACTCTTTGCCAAGCCACACTATATCATCTCAGAGATAATACATGACATCTATTAGTTCCACCTAAACTATACATTATAAAGCAATATTTCATATGACAAAACGGGCTTCCATGCCACCATGGGAGTGACCTGTTTTACTATTCCATTATCACTTGAGCAAAATCTTGAGTCGCTTTAAAGGTCCTAACTCTTGGAGAACTTGTAACACTAGGAGGATTTTTCCTGACACAAACAACGCCGCCTATATTATGCATAGTACCCTTCACAATTGTGCGAGTGATTCAATTGAAAATTGCAATCTGCCTTGACAACAGGATTTTTGTTCAATCCATCTGGAAGGATATACTTCAGAGAAACATTTGACGCAATCAAACTTGTCACTTCTATTTCGAATTCAAGTGCCATACCACCTGTCTTCAGGAACATTTTTTTATAGTGCTCAAAATGGAGGTTGTGACTTCCGATTTGCAACCCATGCCCCATCTGGAAATGGCAATCATGAGCTAAAGCATTTAGTATAATACAGCAGAACCCGAACCAAAATGCATGTAACATCAACCATCGTGGAAAAAACTATCATAATTTTCTACGTCTTTTTGTCGTTTCCCCTGTAGACCATTTCGCAGAATGCGGCCATTTGTCTTACCTTAAGAGTTGCTCGTAAAATTTAGTGGCTCTTATCTCGCCCACAGAAGCAACACCTCGCTGAGTGTTACGAGTTTCATTTAGCCTACGTTACTACGCATGCATATATTAGACGTGCGCGCAGGCGAGCGCACATAGAGAGAGAGAGAGAGAGAGAGAGAGAGAGAGAGAGAGAGGGAACGAAAGTTTTTTAACGTCCATGTCAGGCTGAAATCGGCCTCTGAAGATGTAATAACATGGGTGGGTATGGCACCAGAGAGAGAGAGAGAGAGAGAGAGAGAGAGAGAGAGAGAGAGAGAGAGAGAGAGAAACAAAGAAAGAGCGAGAGAGATGAACTGTGTGTAAACTATATGGTAAATTGAAACTTATATAGATCCCTCAAACTTTCCGAAACTGGAGTGCATCCTCACGGCTTGCTACCTCCCCAGTTCAAGCGTTACAGTGGCACCTTTGAAATAAACAACAAATAATTGGAACTTCTCAAGGATGATTTATCATCAAGAAACATCTGAAGACAGCTAATCTGTGCTTAGCTACATCCTCTCCTCAAGCCCATATCCATACTGATAGTCGTTCTTCAAATAAGTAAGTGGCATTACAGTAGGCAATGCCAAACGTTGTGCATAATGCTGCATAATGCTGCATAATGTTAGTATTGGATTGCATAATTCAAGTGTTCGATTGAGAGGGACAAACAACCCTCATGAATCTTCACGTTTACATATCGAATGTAGGATCCCAATTCCACAGCTTGCAAATAAAACTGCAGAGCCAAATTGCCCCAAAAATAACTGTTCCTGGAAAATAAATAAAGAAATACTATTGTATCGAACAAAACAAACAAAGGCCAGGACTGATTGCTAGCAGCCCTTCAGCAAGAGTACAGAGTCACGACAGACACAATTCAATTACGGTAACCAATGGTAAGAATAGCTTTGCAAGATGCAAAACTATGATTTACATAACTTACTAATTTGCCAGAATGGCATCAGATATGAAGAGTCAAGGATTGTTCGATACAAAGGATCCATGGGCCACCCATGACCAAGGGAAGAATTTTTGTCAGCCATAATAACTGGTAAATAGCCTTTGAGTGTTTTATGCTCTAAAACTGCCACCAATACCAATAGCAGTCAAGATAATAGCAGCATAAAAACCATTTACAGCATTAACACTACAATACATTTCTTATGAGCACTGTACTAAGCATGCATATTACAAGAAATTGTGGACATGAACTGAAACAAACAATGTCTACTGTATTGGAACCTCCCCAAGGATACTTTGGCATTTGAATTGTCCTTGCTTGTTGTCAAATCCCTGTATTCCAAGGCATATTGAAGTGACAAAGTTATCCTGAATTGCAATGGCCTCCATTATGCTCTTGAGCTCCTGCGCAAATCTTCTCTTTTGAAGCTTCATGGCTGCCATGCTCTTTTCATGTCTGCTAAGCTGCTCTTGGAGCATTGTCCTGAACCTTTCTCTTTCAAGGTTTGCATTTGATAGCTGCTTCTCCAATGCTCTGATATGTTCTTGGGACATGAGGAACATCTGTGTCATGCACTCAAGCTTATTAAAATCAGATTTGTCATCTGCCTTGGTGCACATCAAGACATCTGCCGAAACAGCATTTCTGTCCTGCATTGCGCTCGTGAAACACTCATCTACACTGTCACCCTTGTTCCTTTTTCGCCTAAGCCAACTGTCATCTGATACACATATGTTGCGATCCTATGACCGAAAAAAAGGAATCTCTTTACAAGGACAAAGATACTGAATCCTAAAAGCACACAATCATGTCAAAATCCTCACCTTCTGCATGCTACAGGGTTCAGCACCCATTTCAAGCACTTTGGAGTCCAGTTGATGCTTAAAATGGAGCTCCTCCCCAGGTTTATGGATTCCTGAAAATTAGCAAAAGAAATAAGCAAGATTTGAAGAGTCCAAGCTCTGATTCAGACAGCTCCAATTTATGTGCATCCCAAAATAATCAAAACCCCTATTGTTCCCTTTTGGCAAGAGCACCACAGATATAGACTTGACTATTCACAAACTTGAGGTTCAACTGTGCCTTAGCCAGAAATCATTTCCTGAAAAAATTTTAATGTTGTCGACTATACATTCTAGGGAACTGCTTTCAGGTGTACCATTGATTGGAATTGAAACCCTGAATTCTTCCCTCAAATAGTTCCCTACTCGGATGCTTAACGTATTCAATGAGACCTACATCTATTATGATATATAGCTTTATTGAAAAATAAATAAAAATTCAATAAAGGGCACTACCGTAGTACCATTTATCTGCCCAAAAGCCTCTGCGGAGTTCATGCAAGCATCGTTCTCGACTGAGACAAAGGGAAATCCTAACTCCTGCGTGCACATCAAACAGCCACTTTCGCATCAAGAAGCTAAAAATGAAACATTACGTGTCCATACATGTAAGAATCTGAGAACCACCTGTCCTGCTCCTGGCGAGCGAGAAGGAGCTTTCGTACAACTCGCTGATCCCTCCTTGGTAAAATTCTCTGTAAGCCGTTGAATTTGCTCAGAATAAATCTGGCAATGTGTTTGTAGCTCCACCTTCTCCACCCTGACTTTCGAAAGTTCTGCCTCCAGCTCAAATATTCTATTACTCAAACTCCTCATGTGTGTGTTTGTCAGCCTGGTAGCTTTTACAAAACCTGACTCTATTTGCTTCTCTTCCAACCGAAGCTCCTAAAACTCAAAAACATGTTCATTAGAAACCTCCATTATGAATTCATAATAAATGCATGTGTGATAGAATTTCACGGAATCCATATTCCTGAATACAACAAGACACTTACAGAACATAAGGATGAAAATCCTAATTTTGCGTCATTAAGAATATTCCGAAAGTCATCCATGGCTTTTGTGCTGTTCTTAATAATCCAAAACTCATCTTTGAGTTCCATCAATGCACTATGAAGTTCAGCTTCGAATGTTGTGGAGTCCTTCAGTTGAGCCTGCAAAAGAGATTTGGTGATTTCCTATGAATCATAACAAAGGGTTTCTGTATTGCAATGAAAAAACATGCCATATACTATTCCTGCAAACCTTTCCCTGTCAAAGCTCTACTGATTACTTAAATCCTGAAATCGTCCCAAACGCTCCCCTTTTTCCCTGCCCAAAATCTTCCTCCCTCTCTCTTTTCTTCTTTTGCATATTTCACCCTCTTTCCCTCATCTTTTCTCTGCACAACTGTTCCCTCTGTTCCAACATATGCAGCTCTTGTACAAGCATATTCGGGTTGTTACTGTTCTGTCAGCATGCTCAATGCCCATAAGAAGCTCACAATGAGCTATCGCTCCATTAAACTTTCAACACATGAAACATGATGCATATGGATAGGCATGTCCTCATTGCAGATCTATATGACGTAATCACCTCTGCTACCAAGCCATCTGACCAACGAGGAGAGTGTTTTATTTTTTTATTTGATTCCCTCTCTTTCTCCTTATTTTTCACACCCTGCAGATTCCAAGATTCCTTCTGTGCACTCAAGAAGTAATTGCCACTTAAAATGTTATCAGATCGATCATATAATGATGTTGCATTGTCAAGCACCCAGAATAAGCATTGTCTGCTATTTTGCCTTTCCATCACTAATCAGCAAAGAGAACTTTGAAGTTAGAATGCACATGCACATTTCCTTTGGCCATGACGCCAAGCAAGTCATATTTGTCAAGAGCCTTTTAGCTATTTCCTTTTCTATCTCAAACCAGTCATCTATGATATGAGCCTTGATGTCAGAATGCACATGCACTGCTTTTCGGACATGAAGCCTTAAAGGAGGTCATAACCGGGATGTATTTGATTTGCTCCCTCCCTCCCTCCTTCCCTCCCTCCTTCCCTCCCTCCCTCTCTCTCCCTCCCTCCCCCCCTCCCTCTCCCCCCTCCCCCCCTCCCTCTCCCCCCTCCCTCCCTCGCTCTCCCCCCCCTCCCGCTCCCTCCCTCCCTCTCCCTCCCTCCCGCTCCCTCCCTCCCTCTCCCTCCCTCCCCCCCCCTCTCCCTCCCCCCCTCCCCCCCCACCTCCCCCCCTCCCCCCCCACCTCCCTCCCTCCCCCCCTCCCCCCCCCCTCCCCCTCCACCCCCCCCCCTCCCCCTCCCACCCCCCCCCCCCTCCCTCCACCCCCCCCCCTCCCTCCCTCCACCCCCTCCCTCCCTCCCTCCCTCCCTCCCTCCCTCCCTCCACCCCCTCCACCCCTCCCTCCCTCCCTCCCTCCCTTCCGCCCTCCCGCCCTCCCTCTCCCTCTCCCTCTCCCTCTCCCTCTCCCTCTCCCTCTCCCTCTCCCTCTCCCTCTCCCTCTCCCTCTCCCTCTCCCTCTCCCTCTCCCTCTCCCTCTCCCTCTCCCTCTCCCTCTCCCTCTCCCTCTCCCTCTCCCTCTCCCTCTCCCTCTCCCTCTCCCTCTCCCTCTCCCTCTCCCTCTCCCTCTCCCTCTCCCTCTCCCTCTCCCTCTCCCTCTCCCTCTCCCTCTCCCTCTCCCTCTCCCTCTCCCTCTCCCTCTCCCTCTCCCTCTCCCTCTCCCTCTCCCTCTCCCTCTCCCTCTCCCTCTCCCTCTCCCTCTCCCTCTCCCTCTCCCTCTCCCTCTCCCTCTCCCTCTCCCTCTCCCTCTCCCTCTCTCTCTCTCTCTCTCTCTCTCTCTCTCTCTCTCTCTCTCTCTCTCTCTCTCTCTCTCTCTCTCTCTCTCTCTCTCTCTCTCTCTCTCTCTCTCTCTTACTGCAAACATGAAAAAGAATGGTGTTGGAGTCATCTCCAAACAAGGGGGCGGGGAATTCTATTCTATCTTATTTTACTAGAACCTCCATGAGAATCTATAGTGGGATTGATCACTCATGTACTCTCACTCTCAGTCCTCACATGGACCACATGATTCACTCCCTCTGTCACAACACCAATGGACCCAAGGTGGGATGGGCTCATGGAACAAGGAAACTATGAGAGACATGTTCCTTTATAAGAAAAAGGGATCAAGTTCTTACACATTGTAAATTACACATCCAACTTACCATTCGTGCATTCACAATTTCTAGCATGCAACAAATCTATGATTGGAATCCATCCACTGAGGGTAGAGGAGAAAGAGGAGAATACCAGCTGCAGGGAAGGTCAGTGTAGCTGCCCTTGCCAGATGGCTACTTTTAGGGACAGGTTCTCCTTGGAATAGTATACTCTGTAACACGTTCTTATAAGACGAAGTACCCAAAGGATGAGGATTTGATTGTACACAGCTGAACAAAAGATGTAGCACTTCACAGTACAAAAGAGAGGTACACAAGAAAGAAGGCAAACAAATACCCACTTGGACGAAATCAAGACAAAATGGACTCAACACCTAATATGCACCTAAGTACCATCTCGTTGTAGTCACACTTGCTCACTTCAATGGGGGCCACCTGCTGAGATAGACACATTAGCAGGGCTACACCTTCCACAAGGAGCATAAGTGGGTCACTTACAATTGGCTGGACTCAGTTAATTAGACAACTAAATACTGCATACATAGTGCTGACCACTTCTAACCAGTACAGTATAAGAAAAAGGGAGACCGAGACGACACATCAAGCTTCACACATTGTAAATTACACATCAAACTTACCATTCATACATTCACAATTTCTGCAACGAATCTATGATTGGAATCGATCTATTGAGGGTAGAGGCAGAAGAGGAAAACACCCTCTCTATGCACAAGCCCTTAGCTGCAAGGAAGGTTGCTGTAGCTGCCCTCGCCAGGTGCCTATTTTAGGGACAGGTTCTACTTGGAATAGTATACTCCACAACATGTTCTGTGCAAGACGGAGCACCCAAAGGATGAGGATTTGATTGTACACAGCTGAACAAAAGATGTAGCATTTCATAGTACATGAGAGGTTCACAAGAAAGAAGGCAAACAAATACCCACTTAGACAGAATCAAGACAAAATGGACTCAACACCCAATATGCACCTAAGTACCATCTCGTTGTAGTCACACTTGAACACTTCAATGGGGGCCACCAGCTGATACAAACACATTGGCAAGGATACACCTTCCACAAGGAGCATAAGTGGGGCACTTATAATTGGCTGGACTCGATGAATAAGACAACTGAGTACTGCATACATAGTGGCGGCCACTCCTAATCTGCACATGTATGCACCAGTGGGCATACACACGGAAAGAGAGAACCAAACAAAGATGCAACAAAGAAATGAAGATAGACTAACTCACAACAAATGTATACAACATTCAAGCACACAATTGGACAAAATAGCCTACTTGAGCATCAAGCATACAGTAGAGATTTCATCCACACTCCAAGGTCTAGTCCAACACAATGAGGTACATAGCAATACACTATAAAGAGGATATTCAACAAACATTACACAACACTACAACATAAGGGCTACTTGCAACAATACACAGGTGTCTGCAGCATAAGGACTCCTATACACATGTATATGATGTCTAGATAGGAGATGGGTGCCAAGCTATGCCTTATATAGATGTTTGATAACCACAAAAGTGGCTCTTCTAGGCAAGATTTCATCTCTCTCAACCCCACTTGGACGAACATTCCCTATTGCATTAATCCTCTACAACCTTGGTGTTGAGAACATTGTTTTTATGTAAAGATTAAGATACAATTTCCAAAAAATGCAAATACCTTTGGGTGGTCTTCAAATGCTTCAAGAAGGTTCAAATAAATGATAAAGGTGTAAGAAAATAACAGCTGAGCAGAATAGACCTATACAGAGTTGAGAGAAAAACACAAACAAAGATAGACACAGATTGAGAGATAGAGAACTCAAATTCTCAAATTGCCGAGCGTAATGCAGTTACAATGATGGGGTTGTCCACCCGTGTGCTCCCACTGTGGAGCTTAGATGGCGATCTAAATAGACTCTAGATGAAGGGCTTACTAGTGCGCAATGCTATGTAAAGCTCAACCTATGCTTAAATAGCTTTTACAAGGCGGTTCGGTACAGATAAACGTAGTCGGGAGATACAAAATATTCGGTAAAATATATGAAACGACAATATCTCCACGACCTGTAGTCCTACCGTCTCGGCCCTACGGGCGGGGGGGATAGGCCCCCCGGACCCCGTAGAAGGGGGCAAGCCCCCCTATGCACTCCCCCCATTAAGGTTTTATGGGGAAACCGCACGACGCCACAAGGCGTTTATTTTCACCTTAAATGGAAACCCAATGGCCTGGAAGTTTATGCCCTACCTAACCTAATGGCTAGGCTCACAAAGATCATCTACAACCATCAACGGTCACACATAGACCTCATCTAACTTGGAAGTTAGGGTTCCACAAATGTTCATGCTCTCATAATGGCTCCTCCTCATAATGGGGGCCTTACAACTTAGAGCACAATGGATCATTTGTGGTCACATGAGGGTGGAGTATTGAGCATATCTAACACCCCCCCTCAATGTCCACCCTACGGTGAACTACCTCCTTGGTCCAATCCCAAGCTTTGGAAAGTGTCGAAGAAGTTGCTCTCTCCCAAGAGCCTTGGTGAAGATATCTGCTCCATTTTCTTCAGTAGGACAATAGCTTATCTCCACGACCCCGTCCTCAATCAACTCACACACATAGTGATACTGAATTTCTATGTACTTGGTACGTGCATGGAAGACGGGATTTTTTCACGATGGCCATGCAACTTTGGTTGTCACACTTCAACTCTGTAGCCTCCTGTCATTGTATTCCTATGTGCCATAGGATCCTCCTCAACCATACTGCTTCACATGCTGCAACCATAGTAATTTTCGTACGCGTACAGAATTTTTTCCGTACGTACAAAAACGTATGAGCATGATTGAAGTATGAAAAATTTCGTACGCCGACGTCCGGGGATAAACTTTTGTTCTCAATGTTTGATGAATTCATCTCGATTTGAGACTTGAAGCACGCGGAGCCCATCCAAGTGACACATCACGACTCAAGAGTAGCATCAGGCCGATTTTCGAGAGGTATGAATCTTAGATCTATGAGTCATAACTCATGACTCATGAGTAATGACTCATGACTCATGACTATGCTATGTATTTTGTAGGTTGTAGCATCCGAGTCTAGCATCCCGAGTTTGGAGTGGTGAGTATGCCTCCCTTCCTCCCGAGTCTGATTGGTGACTGTGCACTTAGCAATGAGCACTATGTGCATAGTGCATTATGCCTCAAGGCTCATGCCTCATATTGATCATTGTATTTTGTAATTTGTGGCATTGAAGATTCTGATTTTTGGTTTTTTTGTTCTCTTTGCAGGATATATTTTTCTAACAGCAATGGATCGTACCAAAAGCCAAGAATGGAAGCATGTTATCCAAGTGAAGGCTTTGGGGAAAGGGCAATTTACTTGTCAATGCAAGTATTGCTCACATAAATTTGATGGAGGCCCTTCACGTATCCGAGCTCATATTTTGGGATTGCCGGGCTATGGTGTATCACCTTGTGGTAAAGTCCCCAATAATGTGAAGGAAGCATTGAAGAAGTCAATTGGACATGCTAATGTAGGCACTTCTAATGTGCCAAATGTAGATGACATTGTGGATGATGTTGAGATTGATCATGCATCAAATGATACACAAAATGTGCATGGACATGTGGATTTAGAGAAAAGTGGACAAGCTAGCAAAAATGTTCATCCCTCTTCTTTCAAGAAAAGAAAGCTAAGCCAACAAGGTATATCTAAAGCATGGAATGTAGAAGCTTGCAAAAAAGCAAAAATTGCTCTTCATCACTTCTTTTATGCTGAAGATATACCTTTTTGGAAAGTGAGAAGCCCCTATTTCAAGGATATGGTTGCAGCTATTGGGCATGCTGGTCCTTCTTTTGTTGCCCCTTCTTCTTATGCATTGAAAAAAACTGAATTGAATGATGAGATCCAAATCATTGCAAATGATCTCAATGTCATAAAAGAAAAGTGGAGAAAATATGGATGCACAATTGTTTTTGATGGCTGGTCTGATACTAGGCATAGACCTATTATCAACTTCCTTGCTTCCTCTATTCATGGGATCATATTTTTGAAATCTATTGATACATCGGGTCATCAAAAATCTGGTGAATTTATTTTCAAACATTTGAAGGAGATCATTATTGAAGTTGGTCCTGAAAATGTAGTACAAGTTTGCATGGATAATGCATCCAATTGTGTAAGGGAAAGAGAAATGGTTGAAAATGAATGGCCACACATATTTTTTATAAGGTGTGCATGCCATTGCCTTGATCTTCTTTTTGAAGACATTGGCAAATTGGAGTGGGTGGCTAAAATAATTGAAAGTGCATGCAAGATTGTGAACTTTGTGACAAGAAAAGAGAAGGTTTTAGCACTTTTTCGATCCCTTAGCTCAAGGGACTTGATTAAACCTTCCCCAGGCTTCTTGTGGAGTCTTTCCATCAAGTGCCTTGGTGTAGCTTCGATTCAAGATGTAGACAGCAGTGTTGACAGCCTCTGCCCAAAATTGATTAGGCAAATCCTTTCCTTTCAACATTCACCTTGCCATCTCCATGATGGTTCGATTTCCACGTTCTGCAACGCCATTCTGTTGAGGACTATGTGCCACTGTGAGGTGATGCTTGATTCCCTTACTCTTGCAGAAAATCTTCAAACTTTGTTGATGTGAACTCACCACCACCGTCTGTCCTGAATTTCTTCATCTCCTTCCCTGTTTTAGTTTCAACAAGTTGAAGCCGTTCTTTAAACTTATCAAAAGCTTGAGCCTTATCGCGAAGGAAGTACACCCACATCTTCCTGCTATAGTCGTCGACAAGTAACATGAAGTAGGAAGATCCGCCCAAGGTCTGTGTAGGCATTTTTCCGCACAAGTCAACATGCACCAAATCTAGAGGATGGCTTGCCTTGTTCTTGCTTTCTTGTGGAAGTGCCTTCCTCTGTTGCTTGCCCATCATGCAAGCTTCACATGGTTCCTTCATTTCTGCAATCGATGGTAGGTGTGCAACCATACCCCTCCGATGCATCTCCTTCAGTACAGGGTATCCAATGTGGCCGAATCTCTCATGCCATAGCTTACTTGTGCCCACGTTTGTAGTGGCTGTAAAAGCACACAATTCATACAGGTTGTTCCTCCTTATGCCAGTCCCAACAATGTTGTTGTTATCGTCCATAATCTTAGCTCCTGTCTTACTGAAAGATACTTGATGACCTTGATCAATTATAGAAGCTACTAAAAGTAGATTTCATTGTATTTGTGGAACATACAACACATTTGAAAGCTTTTTGATATCGCCATTAGAGTTAATCAAAGAAACCATACCTTCACCCTCTGCAGGACATCTTGCATTGTTTCCTACCTTTACTGTGATGGGTTCCTTTAGAGGCTGTAAGGAACTGTAAAGGTCTTTTCTACTTGTCATGTGAAGAGATGCACCACTGTCCAACACCCATGAGTCATCTGTTCCTGAATCTTCAGCCGAAGAGCACACCTCCTCTATCGTAACAAATAACTCAAGCTCTGTTTCTACTGTATTGGAAGACTCCTTGCCCTTGCCACCTTTTGAAGAGCCACTCTTCTCTTCTTCCTTCTTGATGCAACAGTCTTGGATCTTGTGTCCCTTCTTCTTGCAGTGGAAACACTCTCCCTTGAACTTCTTTTTGTCGTTCTTCTTTTTGTCTCCGTCTTTTGAAGAGTCTGTTTTGCCTCCTTTGGCATTTGCTGTGAATGCAACATCTCCTTTGCTACCACCACTCCTTGCCTTAAGCCGCATTTCCTCGTCCATGAGTAAGGCACTGAATTCTTCAAAAGTTAGTGGTTGACTTCTGATTTGAGTGTTAAAAGCAGTTACCAAACCATCAAACTTAGGTGGACAGATTCGAAAACAACGTCGAGCTAGCTCCTCACTTGACTTTAGAACACCTGCTCCCGCCATTTGATCTCGTAGATTCTTTATGCGAGTGATAAACACCTCTGTAGTCTCCCCATCAGCAAATCGTTCTGCTACAAGAACATTCTCCAAGTTCTAAATCCATGTATCATTACGAGTTTCAAATTGATTTTTCAATATGTTCCAGGCTTCACATGCCTTCGTAGTATGCTGAATGAGAGTCAGAACACTATCAGAAGTACTTGTAACAAGAGCACAGAGTGCATCTGCATTTCTACGTTTCCAAGCACGTAGAAGATAAGCATCCGGAGGAATCATTCGACCAAGATTATTTGGATCCGCTCTTTCTTGGGGCTCATGATCAGTCCCAAGAACAGTCTCCAAAAGCTCATACGAATCAAGAACAAAAGTGATTTTGAACTTCCATAGGGTGTAGTTCATACCATCAAGTTTACCTTCTGTGAAGGCTGGTGGTCATATCCGCAACATTGGGATGATCGGCATAATTGCAGCTCATGCTTGTGCGCCACCTACTCCTGTTGACGAACCACCTTGGCCCCAAATTGTAGATGATGACGCACCGCTTGACATCTTCTCTCTCTTGTTGTTTAGACCTCTGCAACCTTTGCATTTGTGCTTCTGCACCACTCAGAGCCTCCTAAGCTCTGATACCATGTAAGAAAATAACAGCACAACGGAATAGACCTGTAGACAGAGTTGAGAGAAAAACACAAACAAAGATAGACGCAAACAGAGAGATAGAAAACCCAAATTCTCAAATTGCCTAGCGTAATGCAGTTACAATGATGGTGTTGTCCACCCGTGCGCTCCCACTGTGGAGCTTAGATGGCGATCTAGATAGACTCTAGATGAAGGGCTTACTAGTGCGCAATGCTATGTAAAGCTCAACCTGGCCATGCTTATATAGCTTTTACAAGGCGGTTCGGTACAGATAAACGTAGTCGAGAGATACAAAATAGTCGGTAAAATATATAATCCGACAATATCTCCACGACCTGTAGTCCTACCATCTTGGCCCTACGGGCCGGGGGATAGGCCCCCTCGGACCCCACAGAAGGGGGCAAGCCCCTCTCTGCACTCCCCCCATTAAGGTTCTATGGGGAAACCGCGCGACACCACAGGGCCTTTATTTTCACTTTAAATGGCAACCCAATGGCCTGGAAGTTTATGCCCTACCTAACCTAATGGCTAGGCTCACAAGGATCATCTACAACCATCAACGGTCACACATAGACCTCATCTAACTTGAAAGTTAGGGTTCCACAAATGTCCGGGCTCTCATAATGGCTTCTCCTCATAATGGGGGCCTTACAACTTAGAGCACCATGGATCATTTGTGGTCACATGAGGGTGGAGTATTGAGCATATCTAACAAAAGGATGACTAAAGTACCACGTGATATTTAGAACATGATGACTCAAATGGATGAGTCACAAGGAAGTTGTGGTGGTGTCCTAATGAAAAGTCAATGTGTCTAGTTTTCAAAATCCAACCATATTTTGCTTATTTCACCACTTAAGTCATGGAATACCTCCATCCAAGTGTCTACCACGAGTTTAATTATATTAGGAAGGTCGTTGGATAGTTTATGCTATAATAAGAGAGGAGAACTCGTGATCTTCTTTGAAGTCCAAGAAAGTCATATGTCCATGGCAAAATGTGAAATATAATACATGTTTCATCCACGAATCTCCTTTTTAATAGCCTCTGTTCAGAGTGATGTAGGCCCAATGATAATCCCAAAGGATCTTTCAAACACTTAAAACCTTGAGCACACATGCACCTTTTACCTAATAAGATAGATGAATGATTAAAAAATAGACAAGAGACAAGAGAAGTTAAACGAGTAGCTAAATGCTACTCTAAATAATAACTACATGATGAAATAATTTTTAATATCTATACAATATTAGTAATATACAAATTTTGAATAAAAGGTTGAATATAAAAGGGTTCTAGGTACAAAAGTAAGAGACAAGTGTGCCTAAGAGTTACAAGAAAGTGAATGTGTGCTGAAATTAGAAGAAGAAAAGGGTTGTTTATGAGAGAAACAACATATGTGCTGTCCTTAGGGCAAAATTTGTTGGAATTTGGGGCCCCAGGATCATTCCAATACTAAAACCTCTTGAGCATACACAACTTAATTGACAAGATGATAAGTGAGATAGAGAAAGAAAGAGATCTTGAGACAAGGATAGGGAACGTAAGCTGGATGCTTACTTCACTAAAAATAATAGATGTCCAAATTACAACATGGGAGTACTACTCAACCATATAAAGTGGTGCACTCACTAATGGAAGAATAAGAAGATGATGACAAAATTTAGATTATGTCAAAATAATCTAAGTGTGTGTGAAGAGAATGAAGCAACAAAGCTAACAAAATAGTGTAACGAAATTGTAAATCAACCAAAAGGTTAACTCACAAAAGATAGTTACCACCACCTCGTAGAAGACTTCCTGCTGCAATGAGAGTAGCCTCTCCTTCACCAAAACTTCACCTCCTTCAAGAGTGTGAGAACACTCTGTCTTCAAGAAGATCTCCAAGCTCTAGATCTTTGAGTGAGTGAGTTACACAATGAGCCAAGGGCCTTATTATATAGTATTTGAGTACCCATCTAAAAGCAAAAGCTTAAAGCTACGATCGTAATTGATCGCTAACGAAAAACACAAAAAACTCCATCACAGGTAGCGTAGCCGTCCGTGTGCTTTTTAATAAAGCAAACAATAAAACAAACTGTCTTCGCGTTGCGTTTTACGGGACTCGAACCCGGGTGGGCGGAGATTGCTTTTCGAAACGTTGGGCTAGACCAAGTCGACCACGTAGTTTTGTTGTACAAGACTTTAGAAAGACTCTTCTATATGGATGTTGCGCCCGTCGACTGCTTGAAGTAGTCTCTAAGAGTAAAACTTCTATATAGTCTATTGTAGAACTAAGGCTTGAAGTTGATGCTTCTTAGTGAAGCTAATTGTTAAGCCAATATAAACATTGACTTCCAACAAAATTCTGGAACCCTAATAGAAATTAGGGTCCTCTCTTAAGTATGCAGCAACAAATGCTTCGCCTCTTCAAGTAGTAGGTAATAAAACTTGGTACAGCAGAGAGACTTGAAGAATATCTGAAAATATCAGCCACTTACAATAATTCAGCATGCAGACACTCTTGGGAGTGTGTGAAGAAGAAGAGGGCAGCAGCAAATCACCGAAAAAACAGCTTTAAAGACTCCTAGGGCAGCATCTCCACCTAGATGACCACTTAATGGTGTGTGAGTGATACTCTATATGCTCCCTAGGGGTCTCTTTTATAGACTTTAAGCCCCATTAGCAAAAATAATACGAAAAAGCACCAAAAAGCCCCTTTACATTTTGCGTAAGTTTTTCATGTACAAACTTGCTTTTTGGGCTAAACTTGGCGAAAACTTAATTATAAGGAGGCTAATTAACTAATCTTTTGATAAGAGGTTGCTTTCCTTGTTCAAAGTGAGATGCTCTATCAAATGCTGTATTCCTTGTTCCTTCCTCTTTGGCTTCTTCTATGCCACCTACACAAAGCCTCCTCTCCAAATGTGGGGAGCAAACTCAAACTTTTCTTTCCTCTTCCATGTTCCCCCACACATAGTCCGTCCTTGGTTGAAAAATGCTAGAGTGAGCTAGCCTTCATATGCCAGTTCAGTCGATTGTGTGTCAATGAACCCAAAGTACCAATGAATAAGTGTACACTGCACTTCATATGCAAGTTCAATCGATTGTGTGTCAATGAACCCAAAGTACCAATGAACAAGTGTACACTGCACTTCCCTTGCATATGCATACCACTACTAACTTTTCCACCTATCTTTGTTTATGGGTACCTATCCTTGGAGAGTTGCCCACTCCTTGGCTCCATGCCCAAAACTTTTTACCAATTCATGGGTACCTATCCGTGAACAAATTACCCATTCCTTGGCTCCATGCCGAAAGCTCCGTAGTCCTTTGATGATTGCTTTTTAGGATCCCATATAGATCCTTCATATGTGAACATGTGCCCCACTTGGATAATTGAGTTTACTTTTCTACTTGATCTCTATGCCTATGCATTTTCTTTTTGACTATAGTGAAGGTGATATAATCTTACGTACAAAAAATTAAAAATTTTGGTGGGAAACTCACTTTGCTCTTTGAATGCACTTGATACTAAGGTTTCCATACTAAGAACATTGTAATGTTACAAGGGAGGTTCTTGCATACCACAAAAAATTGAAACCTCCAAAACGAGCAAATGGACTAGATATGGTCAAAAAATAACCTTATGCACCTAATCATCGGATGTGCACAATCTCTACACCCATGACAAAGCTCAAGATATGGCAAAAAAGATAGGAGAATATGGACTACATTATGCGCCTCCATCTTGAGAGAGTTCATGCACTTCTTCATTAGAGAAAGAGAAGAAACTTTTTAAGGTTTCATGTGAGAACATCAAACAATCATGAGAAAAAAATGGAGTATATTTGCTCATATGCATGGATGAAGTGATTCCCAACAATGATCTATCCATGGAGTGGTGGCTTATTCTCAAGTCTCGAGGAGATAAGTACTTCCATCTCATCACATGGTGCACATTGCATCCGAGATAATGAAGTCGATTGATGTACTTGCAAGTGCCATTGAAAAGTGTGGATCCATCAAATATTATTGCCATTGTAGCACATGGAGAGCACAAAACAAAGGTGCAAGTGCAATCATTGGAAATTCATATCCTCACATTATTATTTGCTTTTGCATGGTTCGTTGTTTCACCAACATTCTCAAAGATATTAGGAATTGGAGTGGATTTCACTTTCAATTGATGAGGCAATGCATTAGTCAATTTCACCAACAACCATGCCCATGTTAAGAATGAGTTTAGCAAAAGACCTACTCTTGTTCTGCTCAAGTAGTCATACACATGATTTGCATAGTTTGCAAGCATGCAAAAGGCTTCTATTTCACAAGGAAGTCAACTTGAGCATTTTGCCCAAGGTTCAATGCATAAACACATATC
The DNA here is from genome assembly GCA_020310875.1 of Ceratopteris richardii. Lineage (NCBI taxonomy): Eukaryota > Viridiplantae > Streptophyta > Polypodiopsida > Polypodiales > Pteridaceae > Ceratopteris > Ceratopteris richardii. The sequence goes on from CM035422.1 coordinate 29,401,589, forward strand.
ATTTTAGAGAATGGGAGGTAGACAAGGACCAAGTGCAAAATAAACAACATGAAAAAGTACAAGATAGTGATCTACATTTGTCATTTGTCTCAACTCCCCACTATCTAGATTTCATCATTTCTGTTGTAAATTCTAGATTTTACTTTTTAGAATCTAGTTCTTAACATGATATGATGACAAGGACATGATGATTAAATGCATGTGACTTTTGACTATTGAGTCTTTGACATTCATCAAATGATATTATTCATGTCTAGTAACTTTTAAGTAAGATGTGTGATAATTTCTCAGCTCTAAATAACGAACATTCCACATGCTTCGTACAAGTATTCTTACTGAAAACACCTTGTTTTCTCTTTTGCTTTTATATCTTGTTTCACACGTTAGACAATCATTGTACATAATTTACATTCCATATATTTGGAAAAAACGGCATCTTTTTAATTGTCATCTCAGGTCCCCCTCCTCGAGACACCCTAGGCTTCATCGAACATCCTCATCCCAAGGACACCATTATCCCCTAGAGCCATCACCATTCCCTAGTAACTTTGACTATCAAGCTCTTCAAGCTTATCAAAAGCATACGTTGGCCCACTTACACGACCTTCACACTCAAATCTTGAAGAGGGGCACAATGAATGCACGTATACCTATGTTACCTATGTTTCATGGTTTTATCAGATGGGTTGTACTCGTTAGATAATTAAACCTATTGAAGCATTAATCAAAACTTAAGATAGTTATAGTGATAACTTATAAGGCTGCATTATGTTAGAGCAAGAAACTGGATCAAAAGAGGGGCAGAATGTCACGAAATAATGTTCATTGACCAATGCAAAATCAAAAGACTCAGTTTAGATTGTCTTACACGAAGTTCAGAATTTTCTTTCTGCACCTCTTCCAGTTGACCCTTGTACTGTTGAATTTTAGCTTTTGAGCTCATCAATACACCAATGACCTGTCAGAGCAAAATTTAGGGGGCGAAATCTTCATATCAATCTTAAATTTTCACTTCCATCAATATTATCAAGATTAAGCTAGGAACAGCAGTACAAATAAATGCCAAAAAATATGGTTACCGATGAAGACGCCCGTCCTTTAGTGCTACCAACCGAAGATGCCCATCTATTAGGGGTTGAAAATAAAAATTCAGGGTCTGTTACAGGCAAGCCATCATTCATTGTGGCCCACAGATCCTCATCTGCAATATTTTCAAAGTTTGACATTCCTTCAAAATCAAGTTCCCTCCTTGAGCCAATCAAACACTTTTCAGAACTTTTTTCGGAAAGCAGTTCAAAATTGAGGGGGCTTAGTTGTCTCTCTCTTCTGACAGTAATCAGTGCATTATTTTGAAATTGTCGATTTTCTAAATGCTTCCCATTCTCCTGTCAATCGCAGAGAATAGTGGTGTCAAATCTCCACTTCTAGGACAGATTGCTACACAATTATTTGTTATACATATACATCACCAGCAAATTCAGAGACTTGCAAACACACACAATAGCAAATATCAATGTTGTATAGGCAATCCAAATATCGAAATGATTTTCCATGCTCTAATTTCAACACTTGCTTTTCAAGTACTCTTTACAAATTTACAATCAGAAGATCCCAGCTTTCCTAGTACAAATGTTTTCCTCTTGTATCTTCTAGAGCATAAATGAGGACTGTTCTGTACCCACAAAACACCTGCTGATTGGTAATAAATACTAGTCTTTCTAATTCCAATTTAGATATATTCTGCAACTTCCACAGTTTGCTGGCTGCTGTTGATTTACAAAACGGCCACGGTCAAAGTGACACTAGAGGAAAAAAATTCAAGCATCAAAATGTGAATGAAATAGCATCTAGTATTTTTTGAGCCCTTGAAATAATTCAGATGAATCAAGATAAATAAGGTTTTTTTTATCTGAACAAGCAATGCGATAAGCATTTGCAGACTTACAGCTTCAGCCAGAGAAAGCAGGAGATGAAGAGTAAGCACCATAAGGATGTTTCAGTCAGCTCATCGATACTTTAAAAGGCAATAGCAGTGGCATATGCCATCCTAAAGGCATTTGCATCAGAGAGCAGTTATGGAGATTTTTTGCATCCCAATAAAAGAAATAAACCCAGACTATCCCACTTACATATGAGCTAAACATATGCAGGCTACATGATCAAATAAAACCATCAAATACAATTGGGGGGGGGAGAGAGAGAGAGAGAGAACGAGACACATTAATACAGCTTACTTTATTCAGTGCATCATCAAATGCTGATGTGATAACAAGTGAGCTAAGATTTTCAATCCTCAACTCTTGCTCCTTGATACGCTGATCTCGCTCCATCTGAGCACGTCTCTCTTCTTGTAATTCTAGCTCCAACCTCTCTTTTTCCAACTCATACTGTCAAATATAACAAATTACAAGAGGCATAAATTATGGAAATCGACATTATGATACATTTGAATATAGGGGGAAAAATAACTATGAACTGACTCTAAGTAAATCCTTCCTTAGACGAAGTATCTCTTGCTCCGAAATGTCTGATTGAGAACCCTGAAAATGACAAACAATTATTTCGCAGAGTGTCTCAAATTTCAATCAAAGCACCCTTTTTTATGTCATTATAAAATGTCCATGCCAACAAGAAAGCTCTGCAGGTACCTTGAGCTTTCTTCGCAAATCTTCGATCTCCTTCTGTTGCCTCTTCAGAAGGGCTGCATCTGTAATAATCTGTAGGATTACAAAGCCAACAGAAATCAGAATTTTTCAGAATACATGAGTCCAAATATCTCAGCAATTGAAAAACTTCATCAGCTGTCTGATCAATCTTCTTGAAGACCTCTAAAGTCTCTTTCTACATATAAAGAGAACAGTTTCTGGAAGATGATGATCAGGGCCAAAACTCACTTCATTCACTTGTGCACATGTAGTAACTCGCTTGGCTCGGCTTGCAAAAAGTAGGGTGCCTCGTGTCTCATCAATGTGAATCTGTAAAAGCAATAAGATTCATAATTCATATTCCTTACAATATTCAAACTGAACTATAAATAGGTTTTTCAGCCTCCTGCCTCATCAGGAGCTATGGTACATATGATTGCTGTCTTTGCATTACCACCTAGAGCTGGTTGTAGAATACGAGTCAGCTTACTATCTCTATAGGGTATATGTCCACTGCAATTAACTCAGATTAGCTATATTATCCATTCCAAAAGGACTAGAAGCAAGAACACAAAAAAACAGATGATGCTATGATTATACCCCTGTCTTGCAGCACCGTCACTAAGCTTTTTTATGACATTCCCAAGCGTCATTAAACTCTTATTGATATGGGTACCTTCTTTCAATCGCACTCCTCCAGCCCCAGTTTTTGCCACTCTCTCTGAGCCCGCTAGGTCAACAAGATTCTGCACAGAGGATAGAAGAATTATTTACCTTTACCTATTCAATTGATTTTCGCATACCTGTTTCAAATAGATGAGAAACATTCAAAATATATGTAAATGATAGTTCGATTAAAGATATCATTAAGACCAAAAACAATTATGTCGAGCAACAATTAGGCTGAAAGAGTTATGGATAGCTAACCAAAACTGATACTCGCACTGCATCTGAGGAGCAAGCACCAGTCAATAGTTCATTCTTGTCCTTACTCTCAATGACCTGTACTTGAGGATTTTCATGGCATTGCAATGATGTTAAATGAAAGGTAGTCTTTGCAAACAACAGTTAAACTTGTAGAGATCTCATCCATCTAGTGGTCTATCAAGCATTCAACCAAGGGTAAATGCACTCACCATGCGAAAAATTGTATGGGATCTGCTGCTATAAATATTCATATTTGTTTGCCCAACGTGGCGATGAGCTAATAGTATGCAAAGCATAGTCAAAGCATAAACAATCAGAAATTAAGATTTTCAAATGAGTTACATTGAAGAGTCCAAGCTCCTACCCTCTCCAAATTCAAGCAACTCAAACACCTGACTTGGACTGCTTACTATCTCCTCTCTCAGCCCTGCAACAAAGATGCCTTTCTGAAAAGAAGCAGAAAACAATATCAGCTTGACTTGCTTGGCTTCTCAAAAGTTTACAATTGCATTGACGAGGCCCAAAGAAACTTGCTTCAAGATTTTCGTGAACTTGCAATTTTCTATTTTGAGGTGCAAGAAGGTCATTGATGTCTTCGTTGTAGATTTCCATGTAAGAAACTCGAATCAAGTATTCCCTAACTTTCATCTGACAGTGATTGCCACACACATGAAGCCCGTACAAGGAAGATCCCCCACGTATCACAATTTTGACAATATAACGGGAGCAAAATAAACCAAATGGTTATCAGGTGACATGTACATAGATAAAAAGAATAATAACAAGATAACTTCTTGAAATCTTCCTGATTGCTGTTAGGACAAGTACCTTTTGAATGTGCTTGAAAACGTCATGAACTGATAAACCAATTAATCCAAGCTCTGTCTTTGAACCTCGCATTGTATAAGTTTTACCACTGCTTGTTTGGCCATATGCAAAGATAGTACCTGGTCGTACAAGAACAGGTATTGAAATGAATTTACATTAGTGTGACAGGTGCAATAAAATCAAAAAGTCTACACTTCTCTCCATCTATCAGATGCATTAAAGGACGCAATACCATTGAATCCGTGGAGGGCCGATGAAATCACTCCTCGTGCATGCAGGTCATATATAGCTCGAGTTCCAACTTCAGTGCCAAATACATAATCTGTAAAATATTCTCATGATTATTTTATGCTTTCAGCTGAAAATTCATTGCTTTCAGTATCCGTTTTCTGCCTTCGAACATAAAATTGATTTAGGTATCAACAAGATTTCGGTTCGAATAGTATTATATGTTTCAAACAGTCTAATATGCATGGAATCGACATTGTAAGGTATTACAATTCATCTTTAGAAAGTGTAACATATTTCGGTAAGATCACAACGAATATTTTAGTGAGCCGAAACCCTCTGGAGATTCATATTTTTATGCAGCTATGAAGTGTGATTTCAGAATTGAGCTGTCGCGGCGAAGGATAGAGTTGACTGAGAAAATTATGAGTAAGGAGATGGTCGTGAAGCGGCTAGACTAGATGGTTGTAGGAGCTGGTCTTTGTAACATTTATCATGACGATGGATTAAGCCAAAAACATAAGTGATTCGACCCACAAATGCCTTAAGTTTCTGATCGCGTAAGTGGAAATCAAGGGAAAACATTGTTTGAGCCCTTAAGATAGACATTTTCAGCTCATATGTCAATCCTGTTCCCGCAATTCTAATTCACAAACTCAAATGGACGAGCGCACGCAGAAAGGGGGTGGCCAAAATTCTCACCGAAGGTAAACGCTTGACCGGATACAGGTGTGCCGAGAGGGCTGCAAAGCGAAATAGTATTATCAACGACCTTCCAGTAATTTGCTTTCGTGAGATCAGCGTTGGAAGGAGGCCGGAGACGAACAGCCACTCCGATTTTCTCCATGAATGCAGGCTACAGCAAACCTTGCGTAATCCGTTGTTCTGAAACGCGAACCTTTATGGATTGCATGAAGGAGTGTGATCGGAGAAGCTTAAGTCGTAGCTGGGAATTCCAGGACGATCTGCCTCCTGCAAGATATTAGGACCTCCGAGTAGGCATGTGAGCTAGGAAGCAAACGAATGTTTTTCCGTACTCCTAGTTCGCTACCTCGTCCCGGTGAGGAAGCCAATGCTCAAACAGTTTGGAGGGAGCACGACGATTTCAAAATCGCGTCAACCAAACGTCCCTTTTTTGGTGTTTGAGTCTGCATGAGAGAGAAAGACCAAACCATTTGAACTTGCCAAGGCATAAAAGCCTCATTCGCTAAGATGAGGAAGCCATTGTGAGGGTGTACGGAGTGGACGATCAAACTTTGAATGAGGAAACCACCATATTCAAGAGAAAACGTAGGTAGTTTTCATTCTTCCCAAAAGCTTCTTTGTCCTTTAAAGTTGTTTGAAAAAGAAAGTATCTTGCCAAAAGTTTTCATCCTTCCCAAAAGCTTCTTTGTCCTTTGAAGTTGTTCAAGAGAAAGTGATAAAGGTGATAATTTTTTCCTAAAGGCTACATTTCATATAGCTTATTTGGTCTATAAATGAAAAGAATGCATATATGTGTGTTGTTGAGTGAGTGTAGAAGCATAGATAAAGATGATAGTAAAGATGAGGACAACCTTTTTTGTATTTTTTGTTAGAGCATTTTGAAGTAGCTAGACAATGTGAAAGTTTTTGTCTTTTAGGTCATTTTATATGTTAAATGATCAGTTTTTGTTCGTGCAACCATTTTCATTTAAGGTAGTAATGAACAAAGAGTTAGCACTCATGTATAAGAAGTGTCAAATTATGTATGTTGACTATAAACAATCAACAAAGGGGATTAAGCCTAGAGGTTTGCGAAAAACATCAAAGTCTCATATGGTAGAGCCTCTATGGAAATCTTTACAATAATGTGCTATGTAGGCACATGAGCCAAGTTTATCTATAGCAGAGATTCTCTCCTTGACATCATAATAGTGCACCTCATGCTTTGTGTGAGCATGAACCAATGTTTCCTCGCAACTTCTAATGTGTCCTAAGTGTTAGTGGTGGCAAATGCTTGAATGAATACCCAAATCAACTATAGAGATATATGAGTCGCACATAGTCAAGAATAGTTATGGAAGCTTCCCTATGCTTAGCTCACAATTAGAAGTGGCCACATTAGAATGCTCCTTACTCAAGCAAGATATGCATGAGCTACCAAACATGAAGCAAAAGGCATTTATGGAAGAACATGATTCATATCAAAACAACCCAAAGTGACCATAAAAAACATGTTAATCCAATAATATTGATCCCCATTGGGATAAAATAATCCAAGATGTCAAGTACCACCAAAATAGCAAAATCAACTTTGATCGCACCATTGTGGGTGTATTGTATGCACCTATGAGCAAACTTGAACATGGTATTGTTTTATTGAGCTATTGCAGTAGGGAATTTAATTTTTTTCATACATAAGCATTGTGTTTAGATAAATTACTATCTTTGTCAATATGTCCTTCTTTCTGAAAAACTTTCCCTATGTATTCAAAAGGTATGTAATAATTACCAAATATGTGATCGTCATTCATATGTGTTGCATGAAATAGTTGTGCTTCATCCCCCATCGATTCCCAATGTTGCTAATGGGATTGCACAAAATCCAACAATTCTACCTTATGTAACCATTTCATTGTATTTTGATGATCCATTGGCGACTCCCATTGGAGATCTAGAAAAGTATACTCCAACATTGCATCACTCTGTAATTGGTCCTAAAGTATTGCTTCTTCTTTGTCTGAATCATCAAGAACAATACTCTTGATGTGCATTTCTACTCATTATGTTGTTGTCTTGCGACCTATTCTATGTGTATCACTTCTATTAGGATTGAACATTGTCAATGGACGAGAATCATTGTTGGGAATAGCTATTTGAAATGATAAAATCTTCTTGGCCATAGCTACTGTGACATGCCAAATCATCCTTGACTCTACAATAAGTAGCACGAATGATAGAAAGAGTACAATGCCTTTGCTTGCAATTTGGAACAAATTACATGTAGAAGTGACTGTTTGAGAAACATTGTTTCAATGCGTCAAGTTTCAAATCAATATTTTTCCAAAATAAAATATTTTGTTAATGTCTTCTTTGCATGCACTCCAATCTATACAATCATGTCAAAGCACATTATTACACTCATTAGATTGCATGTTGCCAAGGTTTTGATTGTGTAATTATATTGTTTCATTTTAATGAGATTATTCAAGATTATAGGCCCATTAATGCTAGACTACAACATTGAAATTCAAATACAAAAATTATTGCATAATCTTGCAATGTGCAGTTTGACTGCACTCCAACTGCAATTTTGATTTTGATTGACCCCTACAATGTCCTAAGGCTGGTTTGCTCTTCTCCAATATATATAACGATATATTGAATGATGTAAATCCACCGCATCAACTATAACTTCGTACCATGCAAGCAAAGTAACCTTATCCATCTTTTCTTTTCCTTGATGTTGGTTGTGCTAGAACAACTTAATTCGAAACTCATGAAAATACATTGGAAATATCCCTCCTTGTTTAGTTCACCAACATGTTGTCCCAACTTGCTATTGTACAACAATACCCAATCTCCTTCCTTTAATTGTTTGTGTTTTGTATGTTGTTCCATTTAGGCTTGACATCTTCTTTGAATGACCTCACAACCTATGGAGCTTGCAATTTATCCTCTTGCAACCTTAATAATTACTAACATCTTTCCATCCCTTCATGTTCCTCAAATAAAGTATCGAACTACAATTCTTAGACTACATACTATAAAATTCTAGTGGAACTATTGCTTCTAGCCCATACATCAATTGAAACGATGTCATACTTGTATTAGACTTGAAAGCAATCTAGAATGCCCACAATGTTGAATCCAGTTGAATGTCCCAATCTCTTAAATTATCTATCACCAATCTTTTGAGGATGCATATCAATTCCTTATTTGCAACCTCTACTTGTGCGTTACCCTCTGTGTAATCCGATGAGGTATCATATGTAGTTTGGTTATTTGCTCATTCACAAAATTAATAAAATGAACTCCTCTATCAAACAATAGCTCAATTAGGCATGTGAAGCAAGTCATAACGTTTTGATATAGAAACTTTGATACACTACTAGCGATGCTATTCCTTAATGCAATTGCCTCAATGCATTTAGTGCAGTAATCAGCTGCTGCTAGAATGTACTACTTCCGTGTTCTTTTTGATGGATGAATATGACCTGCAAAATCTAATCCCCATTTGCAAATGGTGTTAACGGCATAATTGATTGCAATTGCATGCGGTCATAGTTTAATGGTCTCTCATCCTTTTGGCATGCTTCATAGTTCTTTGTGAATGAATATGCATTTTTAAAAACTATTGGCCACCACAACCCTAACTTCAAATTTTTCTGTGTTGTTCCTTCACTAGCAACATGTCCTCCAGTTAGACCCACGTATTCTTCAAAAGAGAACTCCAGTTAGACCCACGTATTCTTCAAAAGAGAACTTGTTGTTGATCGTCTTTCAACACACACATTCAAAATACGCGATCCACTCCTCTTTTATAAAATTCACCTTCTATAATTTGATAGTCCCACCTTTTAAGTTCAATCCTCCTTCTTTTCCCTTTAGCTATCTATTGCATTCCAAGAATATGCTTGTAGATAAGAACTTTATCATTTTCGTATGCTAAACAACATGTAGTTTGACAATTTGTTTCCTTCTTTCATTTGTTCTCTTATATCCAAATTGTTTAGATAGTTAATTATTAGCCTTAGGAAATGCACAACCATATAATCAAACTCGTACATTAAATAAAATCTAGCGAACTATTCTTCTTGATGGATGAGGTTTTTTCACCATGTATATGATTATGTGATGGTCCACATGAACGATCACTTTATTTGCTATCAAATAATGACAAACTTTACAAAGCCCATATTCCCAAACATTCACATTAGTGCTTATATAACTATAGTCTACTTGGTTCAATACTCTATTGGCATAGTAGATCGACTTATACAAACCTTTTTGTACCTCTTGCATCAAGACTACACCTATGGCTATGTCTGATGCATCATCAAACAAATGAAAAGGTAATTCCCAATTTGGGGGTATAACTATAGGTGTTGTGACTAATATATTTTTTATAAGAATGAACACCTATGTTGATAATTTACATTCACATTTATTGCTAAATTTTCAGTCCTTGAATCTTCTTACAAGTTTCTTGGAAGGCATTCAATTGTGGTGGGAGAAGCTCCGTAAGTTTATGCAAGTTTTGGGGTTTAAACAACGAAGTTAACAAACACTTGCAAGTGTTGTTGGCTAATGTTTGACATGTAAATTTAGCCTCTTGTGCCATTGTATTGCATATACTGAGCACATACCGAATATGTACACTTTAGTGGATACCGCTTATGTACGCCCATGTGGCCATTGATATAGCGATTACATTTTTGCATAAAGCCTTTGATGCTGATAAAGAGGATCAAGGCGAGGTTTTCTTAACTAAGAAACACTCAGATGTCAAGGTCTTTTTTGCGATGAAAGTGGAAGACTTAACCAACTTCACCATAGGAAATGTATGCTAGTTGTTCATAAGTGAGTGATAAGCCTAGTTGGCTTCTTTTGATTAAGTGGTTATATGCATTAGAGTCATTGATTCACGATGCAGGATTACATGTCATTACTTACAATTTTATGAGTTTTCTACATTAGTTAGATGCTAATTTTACCATGGAGACTATGACAATATCTTTTATATTCTAAAATTTCAACTATATAGTGGTTGGCTTTACTTCTTGACACAGTTATTGGTGTGAGCACATACATTCTCACATAATCTATTTGGTTGTTCATTGTTGTTCACTAATCCATTTTTCTAAAGAGAATCTACCAAAATTCTCCTAGAGTTTGACACTTAATCATCTTTTTTAGCATTATTGGTGTGTGGAATCATCTAGTTCCATTACTATTATAGTCAATTCTCTATCATCATATGATCAAATCTTGTAGGCATATTTAGTGGATCTGCGTCTAGTGTCAGTGTTCCCAGGAGGAGGTATAACTTATAGGGTAAATAAGATTTTTAGATTCAATATTTGATGGCATAAAATTTGATATGTGGAAGAATCAGATTAAAGATGTGTTGATTGAGAGGAGGCAATGGAAGTCAATAAATGTAATCTTGTATTGGAAGCACAAGAAGTGTGAGAGAAACACAAGAAGCACACACAAGTGGAGAAGATGGATGGTTGGAATAACTTTCTCTAATAATTATGAATAGAACTAAAGTAACAGTTGACTAGTATTCCTAAGTACAAAGTACCAACACTTATGAGTGTATCATGTATGTGGTAACATGGGAAAAAACCTCTAGCCAACACTAGAGTAAAAGTGCCCATGTATAGGGAAAAGGTTCACATCAAAGCTTCTTGAGGAACACATATGTGTAAGAAACCCCGTTGGAGTGAATGATGTGAACACATACATGGAGTGATAGATAATCCCCTACTAAGCAATAAGCCTAAAGCTTTGAAAAAAGCCTCAAACTTTTATCGTAAAAGAGCTTTGGTGAATAAGTCTACCACATTATCTTGTGTAGGCACATATACCAAATCAATATCTCCTCATGAAGGCACTCTCTCATATATTGATAATGCATGTCAATATATTTGGCTCATGCATGAAAAATTAGATTTTGTGCAATAGCCAATGCACTTGGACTATTGATGAGGATATGTGTAGCCACATATATCTCCATGCAAAGATCCACAAATAAGCATCTCAACCATATACACTCCACTATAGGTATAAAAAATACCCTATACTAAGCTTCACAAACTGATGTTTCCACTATAGGTTGCTTCTTACTCAACCAAGATATGCACAAGTCTCCAAGGAAAAAGAATTTAACACTAGTGCACTTGCAAGTATCATAACAACGAACCCAATCACTATCTGTAAAATCATGCAAGAATAGGTGAATATCTCTTCCATAAAAGAGACCTAAATTGAAAGTTCATTTGAGATATCTAAACACATGCTTCAACAATTGCCAATTCTTAATGCTAGGGCTATGCAAGAATCAACTCAATTGAGAATTGCATACGGTATATTCGGCCTTGTGTTGCATGCATATATAAGACTTCCCACAAGTTGTTGATAAAGAGAAGTGTCAAATGCATCACTCAAATCCTCAATTAAGAACCTAAATCTTGTCTCCATTGGTGTAGAAACTTGCTTGCAATTCTCAAAGTCAAACATTGAAATAGCTGTTCAACATAGTTTGATTGATGCATAACAATTTCCCTCTCAATGGATACAAGTTGGATGCCAAGATTGTAGCTCAAAAGATCAAGATAAGTGACATCAAAAGTATGCTGCAAATCAGCTATAAGGATGTCAATTTATGGATCACATGAACCAATCAAGAGTATATCATCAACATAAAGAACAAGCAATGCAAGATCAGCCCTGTCTTGTGTACATAGAGTGTGCTTTCAATGGGACTACATGTGAAGCCAATAGCAATCAAATGCTTATGGATTTTGTCATACCATGCACACAGAGCTTGCTTGAGACCATAGAAAGCTTTATGCAAGTGATAGATGATATTATCTTGACAGTTCATGGAAAATACAAGAGGTTTCTTCATGTAATCCTCTTCTTGCAAATCACCATTGAAGAAAGCTAGTTTTATGTCCAACTAATGTACTTTCCAACCTCGTTGGGAAGCCAATGTAAGCATGGTATGAATGTTAGTCATGTATGAATTATGTGCAAAATTTTCATCATAATCAATGCCATATTGTTGCTCATATCCTTTGGCAACTGATCTAGCTTTGTAGTGATCAATGATACTATCTTACTTTCTCTTATTCTTCTAAACACACTTTGTACTGCTGAAAATTTTTCCTTTTGGCAATTCACATAACTCCCAAGTACCATTCCTATGTATGGAATCCATTTTTTATTGCATATCACTCATCCAATGTGGATCATCACATGCATCTTCAAAAGTATCTGTCAAGAGTATATCATCAACATAAAGAACAAGCAATGCAAGATCAGCCCCGTCTAGTGTACATAGAGTGTGCTTTAAATGGTACTACATGTGAAGCCAATAGCAATCAAATGCTTATGGATTTTGTCATACCATGCACATAGAGCTTGCTTGAGACCATAGAAGGCTTTATACAAGTGATAGATGATATTATCTTGGAAGTTCATGGAAAATACAAGAGGTTTCTTCATGTAATCCTCTTCTTGCAAATCACCATTGAAGAAAGCTAGTTTTATGTCCAACTAATGTACTTTCCAACCTTGTTGGGAAGCCAATGTAAGCATGGTATGAATGGTAGTCATGTATGAAGTATGTGCAAAAGTTTCGTCATAATCAATGCCATATTGTTGTTCATATCCTTTGGCAACTGATCTAGCTTTGTAGTGATCAATGATACTATCTTACTTTCTCTTATTCTTCTAAACACACTTTGTATTGATGAAAATTTTTCCTTTTGGCAATTCACATAACTCCCAAGTACCATTCCTATGTATGGAATCCATTTTTTATTGCATATCACTCATCCAATGTGGATCATCACATGCATCTTCAAAAGTATCTGGCTCTTCATTCTATGTTGTTGCAATAAGAGAATAATCCACAAAATTACTTAATGCATGATGAGAGCTTGATCTTGTTTTACAAAGTAAAGATGCACTGATTTTTTTGTCCTACAAAGTTTGTTTCAGCCACTTTGGCATAGTTTGTGCATGCTTGATAGACATGCACTCATTATGTAAGATATCGTCAACATGTATATCATGCATGGATGAATTTCATGCTCATTTTCTGCCATCATTTGATGCAAATGGTCAACCATATGTAGCTGGAAATTCTCTAAATGTTCACCTCTATTTTGTTGGAATTTTTTAGCCCTTTGAACCTCACTTGGTTGTTCTACATGGCCATATTCAAGCAAACCACTTTGGAAAAAAGGCATGAGTGTATCAAACACGTATTATGAGCTAAGTATTGGCAGTTTTTTGCATTCAAGTAGAGGGAGAACTATATTTTCAACAAATACCATATCCCGAAACATAATAATTTGTGTGCATAAATGCATGGTACACATGATATCCCTTACTTTTAGCACTATAACCAACAAGTAGACATTTATTTCCTTGCCATCAAGTTTGTCACGTTGCTATGATGGCATAAGAGCATATGCCAGACAACCAAACACATGCATATGACTAACCATAGGTTTGTGTCCATTCCAAACCTCATAAGATTGATGACTCTCAATGATTTTGTAGAGCAATGATTCAATATATAGTTTGCACACATGATTGCTTCCATCCAAAGCTTATAAGGAAGGTGCTTTCCTTTAACCATACATCATGCCATTTCAAGGTGTGAAATTAAAAGTTGGTCTCTTTTGTTGAGAGCATCTGTTTTTAATAATAGAAATCGCGATCTTTAGCGAAACTTATTCTAACTACTACTTTACTAGTTGTTTCTAAAAATAGAACCCTCTACACATGTTTATTTATTAACTATATAAATTATAAATTGGGCTATTGATGTCCATCATTTCATGCCTTTCACGCCCTCACAAACCTTCAACTGCTATATCAAAAACACCAAAACACATTAATATATTAATAAATTAACACTCCAACAATTCCTTGTTCAACACATTCCATAATTCATAACATGCCCCTCAGTTGAAAAAGGAACTAACCTCAGTTGAAAAAATAAAAATAAACATGGATGGCCAGTCACATGTTCCATCACTGAACAAAAATAAGCATGTTCCATATAAAAACACATTCATGGAAATGTTCATGGAGGAGTTACATTAATGAGTATGTGTATGATATGCACAAATTAAGTGATCATAATGGGGTGTTAATTGTGTTTTATGTATCCATTGACATTCTTCAATAGAGTGATTTTTGTACTTAATCAAATATCGATGATATTGAGTACATGGAGTAGTGACATCATGATCAATTATCGAACAAACTTCCTATAGAAACTAGCCAACCTTGAAGTATTTTGATGGCAATGCACCACAGTGTGCCCTCCTTCTCGAGAGCTCTGCGACGATCCCCGGAGTAGAAAACCGAGCTCCTAGGGCTCCACATGGTACTCCGTAGAGGGGCTGCAAACTATGCAAAAAAACACAATACACAAGGAGCACGAACACAAACTTCTTAGGTGTTACAAATGCGGTCAAACTTACAGTCTCTGACTTGCCACGACACTATATGTTTTATTAAAGAACATACCAAAAGTGTCCAGTGGCCATTTGGCCTTTCACATGGACACTAACGGTAACAATCTCCGACTAAAGACCAATATGGCCAAAGTAACAATGGGAGAAAAATAAAGAATGATAAAGAATACCTAAGTGTACGTATACAAACTATACCTCCCACCTGATGGGCATGTTACACAGTATACAAGTGACTGTGTAAGATCATGAATCAAGTAACCCCCATCAAGTGACAACAGTGTCGAAAGCTATCCTGTGGTAGAGCTTTAGTCAAAGCATCTGCAACATTATCCTGAGTGTGAACCTTCTCAAGAATAATGTGTTTAGTGGCTAAACAATCTCTAATGAAGTGATACCTTACTTCAATGTGCTTGGTCTTTGCATGATAGACCGGATTCTTAGCCAAAGCAATGGCACTCTGACTATCATTGAGCAAACGAGGTACATATTGAGGTAAACCCATATCACAAGCAAGACGAGAAAGCCACAATGGTTCCTTACATGTCTCACTTGTTGCAACATACTCTGCTTCTGTGATGGAAACAACTGTACATTTTTGAAGACAAAATCTCCAAGAGATAGCACCTCTAGCAAAATGAAAAATGTACCCTGATGTAGAATTACGATTGTCTACACAACTAGCATAGTTAGAATCTATGTAACCAATAATGGATGATTTCCCTCTACCTACGCATAGACACTTGTCCTTAGTGCCACTCAGATATCTCAAAATCATCTTGACCACTTCCGAATGTTTCTTTCCAGGATTAGACATAGATCTACTCACAACTCGCACTGCAAATGCAATGTCTAGTCTTGTAGCTACCATAGCATACATGAGACTACCAATAGCAGATTGATAGGGAATTTTGGTCATGAATTCCTTTTCTTCATTTGATTTGGGGCAATCATCCTTGCTCAATTTCACATATGTGGGTAAAGGTGTACTCAATGCCTTTCCACCTTGCATATTGAACCCATGAAGTACTTTGGATATGTACTCACTTTGAGACAAGTATATGCATCTTTGCAAGACATTACGATTATCATCGGCCCATATGTAAATGAACAAACATTTTTAATTGAACCTTTGCAATCTTACTATGTTATACTTGGTATGCCTTTTCTTCATCATTATAACCCACGCATTGACTACCATACACATTGTTGGGAGAGATGGATGGGTACCTCAAGGAAGTGAGGTGGTACTCCTAAAACCTGCTTTGTACCAGCCTTGATACACTTCAGAGTTATAAAGTAGGCCCTTTTATCTTGAAAATGACACCAAAAAAGTACCTATGTACTTGGGAGTTGATGCTTGAAACAATTAATTCAAGACATACTAGTTCAAGAATAGCTAGTGTTGAAAAACTTGCTATTTTAGTCCATACGCATAGGCACTTTTTACTCTATTGTTGGCTAGAGGTTTTTTCCCATGTTACCACATACATGATTCACTCATATGTGGTGGTACTTTGTACTTCGGGATATTATTCAGCTCTTACTTTAGTTTAGTTCATCATCAATAGAGAGAGAGCTATTCCAACCATCCATCTTCTCCGTGTGTCTTCTACCTTTGTGCTCCTTGTGTGTGCTTCTTGTGTGTCTCTCACACTTCTACACACACCCAACAGTGGTATCAGAGCAGGTTCAACTCCTTCTCAAATTTTGATTTTTCGCATCACAGTGCGTGCACACTTTTAACAGTGCAAATCAACTTTGAAGCATTGAATAGTGAATTTCAGCAACCAAGAAACATTTCCACCAACCCATTTCAAGCCCATTCAGTCTCAGAATTGCCATCAGAGTGTTGATTTGTGAGCTAAAATTTAAGTATTCATTTAAGCATTTGTCGAAGTAAATATTTTGTCACATTCTTGTTCTTTAGTGAAATGGTGGGCAGCAATGACTTGTTTGGCACGCTTCAAGATGAAGATAAGCTTGATGTGTTATGAATTATGGAATGTGTTGAACAAGGAATTGTTAGAGTGTTAATTTATTAATTTATTAATATGTTTTGGTGTTTTTGATATAGAAGCTAAAGGTTTGTGAGGGCATGGAAGGACGGACATCAATAATTTGATTTATAATTTACATAGTTTGTAGAGGGTTTTATTTTTAGAAACTATTAGTAAAGTAGTGATTGAAATAAAGGACGTTGAAGACCGTGATTTCTATTATTAAAAGCAAGGGCTCTCTACAAAAGAGACCAACTTTTACTTTCATGCATGCTTTTTGAAGCTGCTCTCATGTAACCACTATTTTGACATAATCAAAAAAATCATATAAATCCATGCACTCTGTGGATTGTAGAAATAGAGTGCATGGGGGGAGAAATATTGTGTTTTGTCTCGTCTCCTGACACATCTATTTTTTTGTGTGTTTTCAACATTCATAACCTCTATGTGCGCATGAATTAAGATCTTGATAATAGTGGTATCAGAGCTCTGTGTGCATCACTACAAAGGGGTATGTTTTCATTCGTTTTGGTGTTTGATCTTTTTTTGCTTTTCTTTGTTTGCGATACAATTCCAATTCCAATTTTGTTTCTCTTTTCGTTTCTGTCTCTACTTCTATTTCCATTTCCAATGTAGATTTTGATTCTGATTTTGATTCTTATTTTTGTTTAAGTTTTAGTTCGAGATTCAAAACCTACGTTTATTCCTTTGGCTTACTCCAAGGCATTGATTAAGGCATAGAAATTAGGCATAACTAAGTCATTACTTTGGCATCTTTGGCTTCCTAGCACCATGGCTCCCTTGGTGACTATTGGCAACCATTGGTTGCGTGCGAACCAATTTTAGTTTATAAGTGGCAATAAGGAGTTTTATATTCACCAAGGTGGGAGGATTTGAACCCACAAATTCATTGTCACAAGGGAAGAGTTTTACCACTACACTATCTCTTTGTGTTGTCACTCTAGTTCTCTTTTCTTATATTTAACACAACTTGCATCTCTTTCTTACTTTTTCAATTTCCAACAACAACCCTTCTTTTTACATTTTAATTCAAGGAATCTCAAAATTGTCTTTACATATCTAGCAAGGGGGTTTTGTTCTCTACATACCCATAGAACCTACAAACACCATGGAGGATTTTGGTGAGTGACCTCTACCCGAGGTACCACTCGAGCAACAACTACAACTCCTACGACACGAACTTCAAGGCGCTCAAGAAAAATATTCGAGAATGTGATGAAGTACTTCAAAAGATGTAATCCGAGGAAGATAACCTTACGAGGGTGGTAAAAGCTATTGTCTCTGTCCAATCGGATGGCATGCATTCCAAGATTGGTGTTAACAATTATCAATTTCTATGGTTTGATGGCCGTAAGGATGGCCCTCTAGTTCTTTCATGGTTATCACAGGTTGACGATTTTCATACTCATGAAACATATGCAAAAAGTGAAAAACTCAAATTTGCCACTAACTTATTAGTAGGAAAAGCTCAGCTCTAGTGGAATGTCTTGTGTCACAGTATAGATCGTCCAACAACGTGGAAGCCTTTCCAAGATAAAGTGAAGGATTCTTTTCTTCCTCCTCAATATCATTTACATGTTCGATGTGCATGGACAACCTTTACATGGAAGGAGGGTGACACTATCACTACATACACAGAGAGGTTCTGACAAAATTTATTATTGATTCGAATGCTCGAAGATGTACCGGAGGATATCTTGTAGCAGAAATACAAATATGGTTTGGAGATGGGAATCCAAACCAAGCTTCAGACCCTATGGCCTACAACCCTCAATGAGACTATCTCTTTTGCCTATGATGCAGAGAAGGAATTTCAGTTCATAACTAAGTTGATCTATCTACAACAACCGCATCAACGACCACTTTTTGTTAAACCAATGTTTCCTATGAAGCGTAATTTTAGTGCCCCGTCTTACTCTAGTTTTCCTCATCCTACACAATCCAACTTCTCAACTGCACCTATTGCTTCATCCCTCCAACCTACTAAACCACCTACCCTACAACAGTGGATGCCCAACAAAAGTGACCATGTATCACCTGCCGGAATTGTGGTAAACCTAGACATACAAAAATGAAGTGTTGATTGCAACCTCTTCACATGAAACCACCTGAAGCTCAATCACATAACATGGAGGTCCATGATGAAAAAATTCCTCCTGTTTGGAGAGAGGAAGCATTGGAGAAGGACTTAAGTACCTTGCGTAATGATATCTCTATTCATTCTTTACTTTACATGCAAGGTTTTATTAATAACAAACTGGTTAATATTTTACATGAGGATGGTAGTTCACATGATTTCATTTCACATTTATTAGTACAACAAGTTAAATTAAAAACGTTTCCTTCCTTGTATAAAGTGAAAGCTACATTTCAAGTTAAATTAAAAACGTTTCCTTCCTTTTAACTCAACGTGGGTTGGTTTCTATGACGATCATGTGTCCACTAGTGGTTTTTACTTCATGCTTGGTAGCTCATGCATATCTTGGTTGAGTAAGAAGCAACCTACTATGGCCACTTCTAGTTGTGATATTGAGTATAGGGAAGATTTCACTACAATTGTTGTGTTTGTGTGACTGAGATGATTTTAGGATTTGCATATTGGTGAGTCTTTTGTCACCACCATCTTTAGTGATAGCTAGAGTGCATTGGCACTTGTGACGAACCATGTGCCCCATGCTTGCACAAAGCAGATTGAGGTGCATTATCATTCTGTTAAGGAGAGACTCTCTTCTAGACAGATAAATTTGGCTTAGATGCCCACAAAGGATAATGTTGTAGACCTTTTCACAAAGATCTAACTAGGAAGAAGTTTGAAGTTTTTCGCGAAGCTCTAGGCTTACTTCCTTTTGTGGATTGCTTTTTTTACACATAGTTTGGCACTTCCTTTTACATGAGTGCCAACTCCTTGTTCATCCCCTCACTCTCAAGGGGGATTGGTTGATATATTTTGGTAATGACGTGTTTGAACACACTTAGGACTACCAAGTCACTTTTTTCACACTTTGGGAGGTTTTTTCCCCGGCTTGTATATGCACCTATAACCCTAATGGGTCACTTATCTGTGTAGAATTCACTTGGTCCAACAAGGTTGTGTATACTTTTAATCATAGTGATATGCATGAGCACACTTACGATTGTCACGGCACGTTTCTCCTTATGTATGAGCTTTTTTCCCATTGAATTCTATATACATTTATAACCTTAATATTCTACTTATCTTTTTATATTATACACATAGTAATATAGTCAATGATGTACTCCTAGATTTCTTCTTCTTCCTCCTCGACGAGAGAAGTCGCAAAAATAGCATCATATATTTGAATTTGGCTATAGTTTAAGGTCAAAATCTCAAAAAAGTGTGTATCAATGTTATAGACACATCAACCAGGGTCTCTCATTTGGTGAGTAGGCCTAATGAGGTAAATAGTGTAATCTGTATAAGGAATGCCCTCTTTGATGGGAAGTGACAGATCTCCAAACCCCCCATTGTGGAATGATATTAGCGCAATGAGATTTTAAAGGAGGATTTTTTTGGCAAGAACCCATTGTTTGGTCTTTAGACCAATAAATGAACGTAACAAGAAGGACTAACAGAGCAATAAATGCCAAAACATGTTTAGATGCATGGATATGCAAGTTGCCTCCAAGGTGGGGGGCAGGGCTTCGATTGTGGACATCTTCCTACTGGTTGGGTAGGTTGGAAATGTAGGTCTTCAAGCACCATACATTGCTACCTCTAGGCTAAGTGGACTTCTTTTTCAACATTGAGGTCCATCTAAAACAATTTCTCTATTGGGCCTAAGGGTTATTCCTTCCCAAGCTTTGTCTTAGTGGGCCTTTGGGCATTGTAATCTTGGATCTACCAAGAATATAACCCCTACTTTGTGGGATATGGGGAGTCCCATGGATTCTATGTGTGCCTTTAATTTTACTTTATAATTCATTCAAGCTAATCTATAGAGATTATGCCTCAGGTCAAACTTCCTTCTAAAAAAATTTTAATGGCAAGCACAATGGGATCAGCTTGCTAAAAAGGCATGGAAAATAATAGAAGGTGCTATCAGATGAAGTGGCAACTGGAAAGAACGAGAAAAGACACTAGATCAGAGAGAGCTCAATGAGGTTTCAATATGCATATGATGCATTCTGGCATAACATATTCACTATGCATAGAGGAGAAAATCAATATATGAGAGAGAAAGAGAAGAAAAAAAAAGAACGACAAGGAAGTCATGGAGTATGTTTTACTAAAAAGGTTTAGCTTGCTTTTAATGTTTAATTGAATCATAGGAAGAAGAGAGGTGGGTCCCATAATAACTCAATAACTATCCTTGCGACCATACTTTTAGGAAGGACACATGACCCCGCAATTCACCATAGAAATCCCGATCAAAATCCAAAAGCCGATCGAAATCTTTGCAAAGTTATGCCACAAAAATGAGAAGCACATATAGGTAGATTCTCGATCCAAAATCGATCCCTTTTGAATGTTGAGGTAAGTTGCCTTATAAATGGCCTTTTGTAAAGATTGCGTGAGATTATGTGGATTATGGCTTAGAGTAAATCACTTTACACAATGTTATCCCCATTGCATTAAAACTCAAAATTTATTAAGGGGAAATTGAGTGAATCAGCTAAATATGTAGAACCCTTGGAGAAACAATCAGCCAATGTACGAATGAAACTTGTAGAGCCTCTTTGACAAGTATATTGGGAGCAAAGTAGTATCATGTGGCTTGAACTATATGTATTGTGCTATGTACAATACCACAAATCATACCACAACCAATTCTATGCATAATTGAAGGTTGCAAACTCGGTTCTCAGCTACCCACTAGGTAAGCACTACTAAGTTCAATTGCAACCAAGATGAGTGCAACCTTAACCCCAAGGACCTTTCCAACATTTATTTTCCTACACCAATATATGTTGGGCTAAAGTTTTAGATCCCATGCCGACCACTCTACACTTCTCTATCTAGTAAAAGAGCAATTTTTTGTTGGGTGAGTGGTAAAATGGGTCTTTCTTTTACAAGAATTTGCTTTTGAGGCTAAGACCAAAGATATCTCCTGCAACAATAGTTTAGCTTTCTAGATTGGATATAGGGGTACCTCTAGAGGGCATAGAAGATGCTTTACTTGATATAGATCTACTTTTAGTTGAAGTAGAGGAACCTCTAGATACTTATGATCTACCAAATTCGATCAAAGCTAGTGATTCCTTAGATATATTGAACCACCTATCCCAAAAAGTGATAAACAACTAGCCGTGGTAAAAAATAATGTTTTCTTTTCACGATAATCGAATCATGCCCTTGGAATTAAGTAAAGAAGGAATAAAAAAATACGAGTACAAAGTAGAAGATTCTTAATCATTATCGGGCAACTATGTTATATGGAAATCACAAGAGCTTGGCTATGATGTATATAACCCCATGAAGCTTTGTTAGTAACCTAGGAAGCCCACCAAAAACATGTAGGAGTTCATTTTGATGCAGAGCTAACAATAAAAATACTCCTCCAATTTGGTTTATGGTGGCCTCCAATGCACAAGTACATTTGCCATCAACTTTCCATTTTGTGATACTTGCCAAAGAATGAGAGAGCCCATTTTCACCATAGTTATTGTGTTGTAGCAAGTTTTACCATTGAAGCTCTTTCAAAAAAGGTGGCTAGACTTTACCTATTTTCTCCTTCAACAAATACCATAGTAAACATGTATATCCTATCATGTAGTGACTATACAATCAAGTGCAATAAAACATGGGCTATCAAGTAAGCCAATGCTCTTACTATAGCTAAAGTTTTACTCATATAATTGTTTCCTCGGTTTGGCCTATCTCTAGAATTATTATCTCTACCCCAATGAATGGTCCTAAACTATGCTCATATGTACAATAACCTAAATCATTGTCTGATCCTATACACTTTCATATCTATGGCAGACATCAACACCTTGAGCCATGAATTATGAAAATCTCTCTTCATTTCCTCCACTCTCAATTTTGTACCTCCTCATTATTCAACAATTACACCTTGTACATCTTCTATAAGTATCCCCTTCGTCGCTTCACTCATTTATTTTCTAGCGCTAATATTGCATCACATTTTAGTCTCTCATATCCTTAGTGCATTCAACAACCATGATGAGTACCTATCGCATCGTGCCATGATCAAGAACGCCCTCCCTCAGACATGGTGTGCAATTATTTGGAGCACAGAGGACTTTTATAGTTCATTCTCATAGACATGCACCACATTCTAGGCATCCACAAGCTCTCAAAATCATTAAATAGATTAGATAAGATAGGCTTGTCTAGAGAATGTGGACAATACATCTTAACAACAGGGTAGAAGCACGTTATCATAGCAAAAACAGAATATGTCAAGGACATTTATGGTTAGTAGTGCTAGTTTGCATATCTTTCCATAAATTTTTAATGCGTTTTTGCTCTCATATCTTTCTATATCTATGAAAGGTTACTATCTCCATCAACACACATATATCAATCTCAAAATTTTATCCCACCTCCATGCTCTCTTTCTCTCTCTCTGTCTCTCTCTCTCTCTCGATCTGGACCTTGCATTTGTAGTGCGTTCTCCCACCTGTTGGATTCAGACCTACACAAAGAAATGCACTTATAGAGAAGGTAGAGGGAGGAAGAAAGGTGAGCGAGACTATACTTCAAACATGGAAGAACCAAAGTCTAGGGGTCCTCATAGGCTACAAAAGTTTTTGAAGTCATCCAATTCTCAATGCCTGTTTATCCTTTCTAGATGGCTCACTGCATCACACAAATGCAAGTTAGATCTATCATGTTGGAATGTTAGACGCAGATACAAAAAGAGGCATAAGGACTTTTCACAAGGATTTTGAAGTGGATAGTCTCGATGCTAATAGGGAAGAAAAAAATAGCTAGCTTTAGAAATTCTCAGAGACTTCAATAAAAGGGCCATCAAGAACATGGTGCTTAAAAGTCCAACTTTTTCAAACATTTGCAGCACATTGGCTCATGTGAAGCAAGCATGTTCCAATCAAGAGTTATTTTTTAGAAACTCTACATTATCAATGATGTTGAATTCCAATGAGGACATGCCAAATAACAAGATTTCTGGGGTCTTGAAGGTTGTTCATCACACTTTATACAAAGTAAGATCATGTCTTCACACTAATATGGATATTGGATTATTCTAATTGGCTGCCTTTCACAGGGAACAATGTCAAAGCCCATTCACAGAAGAAACAAAGGAGCTAATTTATAACTTCTAGGAAAATGGTACATACATATCCCCCAATAAAAAAGATGCCTATAGGAAGAAAATTGGGAGAAAAATTTTTGTGCAATATCGATTGCATATCTTGAAAGAACTTTATGTGATCTCTTAGATGTTGCTTGACCCACGTGTCACTACGAGCCATACAAGAGAAATGAAAGGTAATGTTTTACGATGTTTGATGGCCATGATAAGGACTTTAAATATTATTTTTATGATTTTAATTACATGTATTTTTTTTTGAGATGCATACATTTGCTCTATCATGCAGTGATTAGGAGAAGTGTTGCAACCTTGTTCTCATGAAAAAATTGGGAAACTTTCTCTTTATGTGAATGAAAAATTTAGGGATGAATTTAATGTTATTATTACACATATTTAGGTGGTGTATGCCCTCTCTACATAGAGATCAACTGCTATTTCTCTTGTAGATATTCATATCTAGGTCCAACGAGGAGTACAACTAAACATGATAGTCAATGTAATAACTACCTTAGTGAATATGCTTAGGGGCCTAGTGAACACACTAACTAGCACAATCAATATGTTGATTACCAGAGTCACTATTCTATGTAGTAGAGTCAATATGCTAAATAGCAAGTCAATGTGTTGAGTAGCTTAGGAAATATACCTAAAAAACATGGTGAATATGCTGTGAGGCACAATTAAGATGCTAATTAGCACAATCATTATGATAACTAATAGGTCCATATGCTACTTAGCACAACCAATATGCTAATTAAGAATCATTAATATGTTAATTAGAATAGTTTGTGTACTAATTACCTGAGTGTGTATGATAGCTACCACTATCTATATGCTAATTACTAGTGCCTAACATGCTAATATCACAATTAATATGCTAAGAAGCATTGATAGTATGCTCATTAGCATAGTAAGTATGCTAATTAATAGTTCGTATGCTAATTAACATAGGCTATATGCTACTTAGCACAAATCAATAGCTAATTAGCATAGTTCGTATGCTAATTAGCATAGTCATTATGATAATTAGCATGTCATTATGCTAATTAGTATAATAGTTTGCTAGTTAACATATTATTATCCTAATTAGCATATCATTATGATAATTAGCATAATATTTTGTTAACTAGCACAATTTCTATGATAATTAGCACAGTCACTATCCTATTCAATATAGTTAATATGATAGTTACCACATTACATATGCTAATTAGCACATTCATTATGCTAATTAGCATATTATGTATCTAACCAGCATAATCATTGATTAGCATTATCATTATGCTAATTAGCATAGTCATTATGTTAATTAGCATTGTGAGTGTGTTGATTAGCATAATAAATTGTTAATTAGCATAATAAGTATGATAATTAGCATGATCACTATAATAATCAACATAATCAATCTGCTAATTAGCACAATGTTTATGTTCATTAGCATAACTTGTATGATAATTAGCACACTAATTATCACAATTCCTATGCTAATTGCACAATTCATATGTTAATTATCACGGTCACTATACTACATAGAGAGCCAATATGCTAATTAGCACACTTCGTATGCTATTTAGCATAGTCACTCTACTAAATAACAAAGTGAATATGCTAATTAGCATAGTAAGTATGTTAATTATCACATTCTATATGATAATTTGCACACTTTATGTGCTAATTAACATAATCCATAAGCTAAATAACAAAAGTTAACATGCTAACTAGCATAGTACATATGCTAACTATCACATTTTGTATTCTAACCACCATAGTTAGCATGGTACTTAGCACATTCCATATGGTAATTAGCACACCATATGGGAATCAACATAGTCACCATGCTAACTAGCATGGTTGGTATGCTAATGAGCACAATCATTATCTTAACTATCATTGTACTTATTAGCTAGATTTGCTTAAAAAATATGCATAGTAGCATAGAGAACATGCTAACTAGCACATCCCATATGTTAATTAACATAGTATCTAAACATTGTGTTAGCATCTATGCGTATTAGCATGATATGGTAGTTAAATATTCTACTCATACCATCATTAATTGTAGCTTTAGTTTTCTTACAACTTGATATTTTTAGAAATTTTTACAAATATCTAGACTACATGATTGGGATGAGGAAGTTTGAGATGTTGAAGACCTTCGTTGTTTGACCAATGAAGGATAGATATACCTGCTTTTGTGAGCACCACATACAAATTTCCTTTCTAAAAAATAGCTTGAACAAGCTCTGATGGAAACCTCATGGGTTTGGGTGCCAATGCCTATGAATCTTGTGATGATAATGTGACCAACGATTGTTTCATAGATAGCACACTTTCAAGAGTGTTACCCATGTTTGTGAGTCACTTTGGTGTCCAATGCAGCCTACTTCACTTTTCCATGATAAAGGGTGCTAGATTGGAGAATATAAGGATTTTGGAGTTAGAAACTTGGAAGCATGCCCCAATGAGACTACAAGTCAAGGTATTTTTATAGGTGTCAAATTGTTTGATTATGAGAAACAAGCAAACAAATATGAAAGAATCTTAAGGAAAGTTTTGTTGTAGAAGGAGACGTATTATGGGTTGTTTTTGCAATTAATAAAGATGAAAACGAAAAATTTTATCACCCATAAATAAATTGCTAGACAGCAAGCACAAAATTTCAAGGTTTGCCTTTAGAAATATCCAAATGATGTAATTGTTTGAATTATCAATTTTCCAAAAACTGTACATTCAAGAAGGAAAATGAGATTCAAAGTATGCATTAGCATTCAAGTCAAGTAACCATTTGTAGCATTTCTAGATGTTGTGTTACAATTGTTCACATCAGGAGGGCATTCATTCAATATGACACTAGATCATGCCAGATGGTGGAGTCTCACAGTCAAGGTTTCCATACCATTTTATTTTGTTTCAAGACATGCAAGGTTGATAAGAACAGAGATGATAAGACATATGTTGTGTTACAATTGTTCACATCAGGAGGGCATTCATTCAATATGACACTAGATCATGCCAGATGGTGGAGTCTCACAGTCAAGGTTGCCATACCATTTTATTTTGTTTCAAGACATGCAAGGTTGATAAGAACAGAGATGATTTGTTTCGCCTTTGGAATAGGGCATGGGAAAGGAAAACATGATGTAGCCACATTGATTAAGATTACCTTCACATGGGAATAATTGAAACCCAATGGCACCATTTTAAAGTGTGCAACACACATAGTTTCTTATTGCATGGCCAACCTAAGGGGAGAAAGTTTAGCCTACCCCTCAAAGGAGAGGGCATGCAAAGTTATATTTTGGGAGATATAAGGGACATGAATAGAGAGTAAAAGTGGAAATTTTCACCTATTGAGAAATTTTGCATGTTGCATGTTGTTTGTGGTGACAACACGTGAGGTGTAGATGTACTTGCAACCAAGCAGCTATCATGATTTTGTGAAGCATTCATGCAATGTAATTGAATTGTTGTACCAAAAAAAAGCCATGTGCAACCCTGAATTTAGTATCTTTTGCTACCATTTCTAGAGGACAAGGGTGAAGATAATGACTCTTTCTCAAATTATCAGGATACAAATGGATATGATGGTTTCACATACAAAGGTCATCATGATGTACTAAGTGTTGCTTTGAGTATTGGTGATAACTTTCCAATGAACCCCGACATTGGAATCAATGTTGAGGATGCATACTTTTAATTGGTTAAATCCATATGCATAAAGGGAAAGGCCAAAAAATCATATGTAGATCAATGGTGCAATGCCATTGATCACGTTTTTTATGTTGTGGATGGATTATATCGTAGACAAATAGATGCATGTATGTTTCTGTTGGATGATCCACATGCTCTATCCATATATTATCACATCTTGTGCACCGCATCAAAATACAAATGAAACTTGTTTACAATAATGGAAAACTGTACCAAATTGCCATAGACATTTCTAAGTCTCTTTACAATAGTATGCTTTATGGCATTTGAGTGTTTACAATTAAGGGATACCTATGAGGACTTCGCTCATCAAAAGAAAGAAAATCTCAACCAATTTTATTTGTAGACTTTAAGTATTCAAAGAACTAGATTTGTGCGCTCAGTGCCAATAAAATTCAAAATCTCTAGTTCATTTTGTTTTTGGCTACTAGTAGTTATTAGGATCTGGTTTTAAAATATTTCCAAATGAAACACAACCTATATACTATTGGATTGCGGTAGCAAGAAAAAGGATGTATGAATCTGATGTGCGCTTGTTCCATTTTTTTTGTCTGAATTGGAGAGGTGTGGGTAGAGAGATTGTTGGTCCGACAAGCCATTGAGGACTCATGGGTGGCATGGTGGAGTGTAGTAGCTTGCACACTATTCTATATTAGGAATAGATTGCACTAAGTTTTAGCCATTTAGGATTCTGATATGTTAGGTTGCAACACTTGCGTGGAGTGACCTATAGACTATCTATTATTATGGAGTTTTACATGCGGCTATCTATTCTTGGAAGTGAAAAAGATGTACAAATCTATAACCATGCAT
Source organism: Ceratopteris richardii (assembly GCA_020310875.1). NCBI lineage: Eukaryota > Viridiplantae > Streptophyta > Polypodiopsida > Polypodiales > Pteridaceae > Ceratopteris > Ceratopteris richardii. Next base: position 29,430,208 of record CM035422.1, read on the forward strand.
TGGTCAAGGGGTTCTCGACCTCATGGATACCCCTTGACCTCATGGATAGAGCACACAATTGTGCCTATTCACAAACCTAGGGATATGATGGATCCTAGAACTTACTAGACTATCATGATTGGAACCATATTGGCTGAACTATATGGAGTGATACTTGAGGAGGAGCTCAACACTCTAGCTAACTAAGGGGTTTTAGAGCTCCATAGTGAACTATATTTTGACATGCCTTTTCCACCATTGAACACATGAGATGTTTGATTGATCATGGACAAGGACGAGGAGGCACTATTGCTTTGTACACTTGTGCAAAACATTGGAAATAGTACCTAGAGAGTGACTTTTCAAAAGGCTACTTGATCTTAGAGTTACAAATAACTTATAGGTGTGAAACACGAGTGTCCATTATCCCCTACTTTATTGGGAATATACATTGATGAGATTGTATGCCTATCCAATATACGCCGATGACATTGTCTCGATTTTAGAGTAAGTTGTGGGTTTACATAACCATTTACATGTGGTAGATGATTTGTGCTCATAGATAGGAATTTCTATGAGCCTTGGTAAAACCAAGGTCCATATTTTTGGCACATCAGCACACATATGAAGAAAAAAGTGTATTCACAATTGTTGGAGGACACATTGAGATCATTGGTTCATATGTTTAACTTGTGGTGAATTTTGTAGCCAACTGAGGTACATTCTCTTTGGCCCATACAACCCATGATCACGTCACTCATGGATATGCAAAATTTGCATTGATGGAGAGGTAAGAGACCTATATGAAGGAGTGGCTATTTTCTACACTAGTCACATACTCATTGATGTATGGATCATCCATTTGGGGGTGAGGGCTTATAGTATCACATGAAATTGTTAGAGAAGATCTTGCTACACCCCCCATGCTAGTCAAGGATTTGTTCCAAGTAGTATGTTTGCTCCATGGTCTCTAGGATATTGATAATGGGCACATCACATACATGGATTTTCAAGCATCATGAGATATTGCCCTTCTAGGAGATATTTCATGTTGGTATGCCCATACTAAAGATTGGTTGGCGAACTATGGATTTGACATAGATTGATTACCACACCTATACTATGATACACGTGCTTCCACCTATTAACTCCCTTTGTAGGATAGAAATAGGATCATACGACATGAGTTATGGCATATATATATATATATATATATATATATATATATATATATATATATATATATATATATATATATATATATATATATATATATATATATATATAGAGAGAGAGAGAGAGAGAGAGAGAGAGAGAGAGAAAGAGGACGTGAATTCTACCTAGAGAGACAATGCCAACAAAAGAGTTCCATTAATAAGAGATTTTTTGATAGATTTTAGATCAAATGTTCATTGAGATGCCTAAGTACATGTAGATCTATATGCCACATCACATGCTAGTTGCAATTGTAGCTTAGAGTATCATCATAGTAGTTGGAGATTGAGAGATGTGGGACTAGAAGTATACTGAGGGAGGATCACATATACTCAGTCCGCCACACACAAGTGGAATTCAAGGAGCATTTCATTATATGATGTCTTGCATATGTTAAGCTTAGGGTGGAGTTCTAGATAGAGGAATCATTAGAATAGTGTATGAGAAGAGAGCATCCATGTCATTTGGGAGGTTCCTCCTTGTTGCATACACAAATGCAAGACTTTGATACAACCTATATAGGTAGCGAGTGAGGGTATACTATAGAGAATGACTCATTTCTTTCAAAAGATTGGGCGACAATCAATCCCCAATGGTCCAAGCTTCACTCTGAAGCAAGAAAAGACTCAGAGAGCTAGGGAAAAGCCTTGTGTTTAGGGATATAGGAGACCCTAGCTTTATGAATAGGAGATTTTTAGGATTCATGGACTCCATGAATAGTTGTTGCTGCTACAAGGGCAAGTATGTAGACGCAAGGAGTCAAGCAACCATGGAAGATGAGGAAGTTCATGAAAGAAGGCTCACAATTCAAAGTTAGAAAAACATTCAATACATTGTAAAATAGTGATTTTCATCATTACTTTATTATATAAAATGTCATTTATGTAAATACATGCTCCATTTTGTGCAAGTCAACGAGTCCTCGAGAAGCCACATTTCAAATTTCATATTTTTTGGAGTTTGTTTGAGCCCTCAAACTAGTGCTAGAACCTAATTTTAAACTACGTTGGACACTAGGTTCGTCAAAATTGCACCATCGCGACCATATATCCACCATCCTCTCACATTGCCTCATTTTCTTGTGTGCACAGAAGAGAGAGAGCGATTGTCTATGCTTGCTTTTTGCATCGTTGACGATTTTTTTTCTTGCAAATCTAGAACAATCATTAGCTCGAGGGACTTGCACAAGTACAATAGACCATTTTCCGCTTCTCGAGTTGACAAAACCTATCTATCGCAATAGACCAAAAAGTTGTAGTTCAGGAAATGCAGTAACATAGGCTTAGAGAGATCCTTAGTGCCATCCTAGCATAGTAGACATAATAGAAAAACTTGAAGTTTTTGGCTCTTTCAAGACATACCAAAGACTTGATAGGCAAGCTATCATGATAGATCATGTCTATCATGATAGACCGCCCCCATGACAAAGTCTGTCTATCTCAACAAACCACCATCTATAGGGACAGATGGATCTATCGCAAGAGACATGACAAAACATCCTCTATCATGATAGACCCATTTATCATGATAGACTAATACCCACAATAAAGACCATCTATTGCAATAAACCCTATCTATCATGACAAGACAAACTATCATGACACACTGGCCCTTGCATAACATCTATCTATTGCGATAGACACCCTCTATCATGATAGAACAAAAAAAATGATAGACTTAGAATATAATAGAACCCATCTATCATGATAGTCCCCCTTTGCCATGGTAGACCTGCCGCATAATAAACCCCATCTATCACGACAAACCCTCTCTATGGCAATAGACCAGACTCGATAGACCCCCTCTATCGTGATAAACCCATCTATCATGGGAGAGTGGTCTATCGCAACAAAACCCCTTTATGATGACATATCAGCCTACCACGGTAAGCCTCCTCTATCGTGACAAAAAACTATCAAGAAAAAGATTTTGGGCTAATTTTTGGGTCAAAATTAATGAGCCTTTGGTGGTTTTTAGTTTCTATCATGTATTCAAAGGCTTCCAGTGTCCCCAAGCCATTGTGTTGTAGTGCTCACATATTGAATCTTGCTCGGGACATCCTCTTGAGCATGTGAATGCATTATAAAAAGTTCAAACCTAAGGTCAAAAACCCCTAAAACCCCTTGTTCAATTTCAGCCTAGGGTAAGATTGTCGCCTTAGGGTTTGAATTAAGGATAACATTAGCAACCCCAAAAGTTCAAGATTTAGTGACAAACATCAAGTTCAAGATCATAGGTAGTAAAAAGGTTGCTAGTTTCAACACCTATCACTAGAGGTTGCGATTTCTCATCCTATATTTTCATTTGTGTGCTTTTAGAAAGCTAAAAAGGGTTCTATTATTACTTGGATTCTCCTCTTCATGTACAAAAAAGCCTTACAGGTGCCTCTGGGTCTGAATGATCTATGGTAGTTTCTTTTGCTATTTTTGTCTCCTCCATCACATTCCTCTTGATTGGATCAATATGATTTTTTGCTTAAGATAGATCTTTAAATTATCCTTTTTTTTTGAGCAAAATGGTCTTGTGTAACAATATACAAATGTACACCAAAATGTTCCATTGATGTTTAAGAGATTTTGCAAACAAAATGACCTTGAAATCAGCACATAATATATGATAAAAAAGCATGCTAATTAGAATAGTTACATAAATACCTCAATATCTTTTCTAGCTAACATAGGTTCTATGCTTATTAGCATAATTAGTATGCTAGCTAGCACAATCAATATGTTAGATAACATAGGTTCTATGCTAATTAGAAGAACTAGTATGGTAACTAGTACAATTAGTATGCCAACTAACACAAGATTTATGCTAAGAATCACAACTAGTATGCTAACTAAAACAATAAATATGCTAGCTTATCCTAATTAGGAAAGCCAATATGCTAACTAACACAAGGATTATGATAGCTAACATAGTCTCTATGCCTATTAGCACAAGAAGTATGATAACTAGCATAGTTTGTTTTAGCTAACACAAACTCTATTCTATTTAGCACAATTATATGCTAACTAACAAATTTGTATGATAGCTAACATAAGATCTATGCTAGTTAGCACAAGTATCATGACTAGCACAATATGTACGTTTGCTAGAAAAGACACTATGCTAACTAGCACAATCAATATGCTAGCTACCATAGTCATGATGCTAATTAGGAAAGCCAATATGTTAACTACCACAATCAATATGGTACGTAATGCATGCTCTATGCTAATTTGCACAACAAGTATGCTAACTAGCACAATATGTATGTTAGCTAGCACATACTCTATGCTACTTAACAAAACTAGTATGCTAACTAGCACTATGCTAGCTAGTACAAGCCTATGCTAATTAGCACAACTAGTATGCAAAAGCGATGTCACAATTTGTATGCTAGCTAGGAGAAGCACTATGCTAACTAGCACAATCACTATGTTAGCTAGCATAGTCATTATGCTAATTAGGAAAGCCCATATGCTAGCTAGCACAATCAATATGCTAGCTAACATAGGCTCTATAGTAATTAACATAGCTACTATGCTAACTAACACTATGCTAATTATCACAACCAATGTGCTAACTAGCACCTCAACTATGCCATTTAGAATAAAGGTTCTATTGGTAACATATCTTTTGTGTTTATTAGAAATAGATTTGTGCTAATTAAAATAGACATTGTGCTGACTAGAATTTCAATTGTGGCAACCAACACAATCATTATGCTAAGCTATACAAAAAATATTCTATTTATCATAAGAAATGTCTTAACAAGCAGATGTCTCACACTTACCTGATCCAATAGAAGGCAATAATCAATTTGGAAGTTTATGGGGGCAGTTTGCAACACTGCAAGTTGTTCTCATTAGAGTTGGGGTTGCAAAGCTGAGAATATGGTAAGCATGATTCGAGGAAAGCTTGACGTCATAGTGATATCCTCTATTCCAATGAGATACCCATATGCATTGCATTAGTTTGCTAGTGAGATGTCTAACACTTTAGTATTTGATGTCTACGAGTTCCTTATTCTGAAGTCTCTTGTTCTTGGGAACCAACAACAATTCCTCTACTTAATTCAATTTTTTTCTAAAGAGAGATGGCACCTAGATCGATCTTTGCAAGAGTATTCCTTTATCCTTGCCTCCTCTAGAGACACTTGAGTCTTCAGCTCCTCATGAGAGTTTTCCAAAATAGTTTTCAAACTCATGGACATTAGTCTTACATGAGAAAATATACCTATGGCAAGGACTCTATCAAAAAAGTTTTGTTCGAGGTTGCACGGGACAATGGGTTGGACTTCCATGCAAGGATGTGAAACCCATTTTTTGTTCATGCAAGGATGTGAAACCCATTTTTTGTTCATCACTAAAATATTGGTCTATGGAGTTATCCTCCTCTTTGGAGACCGCTTGATGTGTTTGATTGCGAATCCTCCACTTATGCATACGGCTATCAATGTACCCATTCTTTTTGAGTTTGTGCATGAACTAAGGATTTTTCCTAGTTAAATCACATACGTGTACCGTTTTCTGAAATTGTTGGGCTGAATTCCTTGACATATGCTTTGACAAATGCTACTATAACTTCCATATTTGTATGTAACTTTGGTACACCATGTGGTGGAAGAGCATAAATTTCTCATACACTTCTAGGCGAAAAGAATTGCAATGATCCTGTAGTTAGTATTCTCTATGGGTTGCATAAAAATTGAAGAGTACTCATTCTCAAGGACATTGTCCCATTTCAGTAGCTTTGAATCAAACCCTTGATTAGCAAGGCCATACACCATTGAATTTGATAGATATAAGGATAATTGTCTTTTGAACTAGGTAACATATCTTTAGTTCTTTCCATAGGCTTGCATCGGTGCAAATTAGGATAGTTATAAAAACATCCTACCCAAAATCATCCTATAAATCATATTCTACCCATCATGCATGCACAATTGTAGAAACTTAATGGAATTGATGTTGACAGCCTCAGTGATAGAGAGAGATAGATAGAAGAGAGAGATAGAGTATCTATAGCTGAAGCTGAACCAAGAGCCAAAGCTAGATCAAAAGCTCCATATTTTAAACTTCTTCCTATAGAATTTGGTTGGCCATATTTTGGGGGTGTGGATCTCTTTCGTCTCTTGTTCTTAGTTGGCGTGTAATCTGGATATACGTTTCTTTGTTTTCCTTTGAGAATGTGCTATGCACACTCTCTAAGAGTGTCTTTTCTTCCACCAAATGTTGTGGATTCCATCCTTTTCTTCATGGTAAATACAATGCTTCATTGAGTGACAAGCCTCGTTGACAACTTTAACATATGCGAGGGGTGTGAGGTTGATTGGAGATGCCGATGAGGACAACTTTAAAATAAATGGGTACGGCACAAAAAATTATGCTATTCAAATATGATAAATATGTTAATGAGCTATGCTAATTAGGCATGCTAATCAACATATAAATCATTTCACATAAGATAGTTCTATCCGACACTAGACTACATGTTATTACGGAGACCTTCACTAGTAAACTAGGCATCACCTCTCATGACATCACTAGGATTAATAGGCCATAGCTTATCTTGAAGGTGTTGATGAACCACCAATTTGGCAATGCCACTAATAAGGAGTGCCGACTTTCGGGTAAAGGCAAAGCAGATGTTCTCAAGCTCTTGATGGAAGTGTCAAATGAAAGTACTTGAAAGGAAGAGGATGGAAGAAAACCTTTTCTATGAGTAATTAAGTTTGGTTCAACTAACCAGCATAGAACCTGCCTCTTATGAGTTGGAAGCTTTGCTTCACCTTATAATCTTTGATTTAATAAAAAAAAACATATTGTGTTCTTTGTAGCATCACTTAGAACAAGATGATGCAAAATAGACTACTTGTACATGAAGCAACTCACAACTTTCTAATTACGGTTGAACGTGCTACTTGAAATGCTCAGTGCTCTCAACCTGTTTACAATTGATAAACTTTCTCTTAAAGGATGATGCATTATAGATATAAGAATGTATTATGTACTAGAATATGACATATTAGCTAGGTATGCTCTAATTATGAGTGTAACATCTACAGGTGTTCACCCTGACGTTCCACGGAATAGCAGTAACAGACTCCAAGACAAAGAATGTAACTCTAACTCACACTAAAAGAATACAAATGAAACATGCTTTTGAACAATTTGAATAGACACTGATAGTTTTACAATGAGTCCTTAATCATGAACATTGGACTCCTGTCCAAGGTGAACCAAGTCTGTTGGTAGTGTGGAATATTGTGTAGGGTGTTGAAAAACATCCTACTACACCTATATTGAAGGTGATGTAGATGGTCTTGAAGATGATGATCTTCAAATTCTGGTTTGTGATGTGGTTCTTACTTTACCCCCTGCAGAGGAACTTGGTTGGGATAGCAGATATGCTCAGGCACATGCATTGATAGCTTTGTTTGTCAAACGTGCCATTATTCCTCACATTTTCTCTTGCAAAACAACAAAGGATTCTTGGGATACACTTATCACTTTATACTAAGCAAGAAATGAGCATCATTTTGCTTACCTCTAAAAACAGTTTGGAGAGTGAGTATATGAATGAAGGAGATTCTATGGAAATTTTTTTGACAAAGATCAAAGATTTGAAGGAGCTATAAATCATAGTCTACCCATCATGCGTGCACAATTGTAGAAACTTAATGGAACTGATGTTGACAGCCTCAAAGATAGAGAGAGATAGATAGAAGAGAGAGAGAGAGAGAGATAGAGTATCTAAAGCTAAAGCTGAACCAAAAGCCAAAGCTAGAGCAAAAGCTCCATATTTTAAACTTCTTCCTATAGAATGGTTGGCCATATTTTGGGGGTGTGGATCTCTTTCGTCTCTTGTTCTTAGTTGGCGTTGCTTTGAGAATGTGCTATGGACACTCTCTAAGAGTGTCTTTTTTTCCACCAAATGTTGTGGATTCCAGCCGTTTCTTCATGGCAAATACAATGCTTCATTGAGTGACAAGCTTTGTTGACAACTTTAACATATGCGAGGGGTGTGAGGTTGATTCGAGATGGCGATGGGGACAACTTTAAAATAAATGGGTACGGCATAAAAAATCATGCTATTCAAATACGAAAAATATGTGAATGAGCTATGCTAATTAGGCATGCTAATCAACATATAAATCGTTTCACGTTAAGATAGTTCTATCCAACACTAGACTACATGTTACTACGGAGACATTCGCTAGTGAACTAGGCATCACCTCTCATGACATCACTAGGATTAATAGGCCATAGCTTATCTTGAAGGTGTTGACGAACCACCAATTCGGCAAGGCCACTAACAAGGAGTGCCGAGTTTCGGGTAAAGGCAAAGCAGATGTTTTCAAGATCCTTTCAAGATCCCGATGGAAGTGTTAAATGAAAGTACTTGAAAGGAAGAAGAAAACCTTTGCTATGAGTAACTAAGTTTGGTTCAACTAACCAATATAGAACCTGCCTTTTACGACCTGGAACCTTTGCTTCACCTTATAAGCTTCAATTTAATAAAAAAAACACATTGTGTTCTTCGTAGCATCACTAAGAACAAGATGATGCAAAATAGACTACTTGAAGCAACTCACAACTTTCTAATTATGGATGAACATGCTACTTGAAATGCTTAGTGCTCTCAGCCTGATTACAATTGATAAAATTTCTCTTAAAAAATGATGCCTTATAGATATAAGAATGTATTATGCACCAGAATATGACATATTACCTAGGTATGCTATAATTATGAGTGGTCACCCCGACTTTTTATGGAATAGCAGTAACAAACCCCGAGACAAAGAATAAACTAAATCACACTTAAAGAATACAAGTGAAACATGCTTTTGAACAATGTAAATAGACACTAATAATTTTTCAATGAGTCCTTAATCATGAACATTGGACTCCTGTCCAAGGTGAACCAAGTCCGCTTACTTGGAGAAGATGACACAGTGAAACGGGCAATGAACAAGGAGTAGATTGAACTTGGTTGTATTCTCATCTAACTCATAGTACAAAAGTGTCGAATGTTTATATACACTCCTTCATGTCTCCTTGTGGTATTCCACAACTTCTATCAAATAAAATTGGCTCATAAGCCTCATGGGGATGAGTTAATAGTGACAATGTCTCTTTTCCTATAATCTAGGGAATGAAGTATCAAACTCAAAATGATTGAAATCTTGGTTGGAGACTTCGACCACTTGACTCGTGGCTTAGGCTTCATATTACACCCCCCAAATAATGAGCTAGTGCTATGGTACATGAAGGGTAATTTAAGTATGTGAACATACAAAAGGTGTATGTGAAGCCATATGATTTGCCACATCAACATAGTTCTTTACAATACACAAACTTGAATGTCCTTGATGAAATCTTCACCTTCAAGAATGTTGATAGCTTGTTTGTTCTAACATTAAACTTGCAAACCAATCACTTCACCATTAGCCAGATATCTTACAATGTTTTGTGCATGGTGCTGATAACTATGTTGATATATTTTGGTAGTGATGTATTGTGTGAACACACTTTGTTGGGGCACTTTTTTCCCTCTTTAGGTGTTCTTTTTCCCCTAGCTTGTATATACGCCACATTTAGTTGGGAATTCATTTAGTGTTCTATCGTGCTACAAGCTTCTCCTTCTTCATTGTTTTGTTTGTGTGCTTCCACAGACCCCAAAATCCAACAATTCATATCAAAACACATACTCTCTTCATATAGGAACATCCTCCAATCACAGTATGAGAATCACACAAAAATTTGAGCTCATTTTGACCTCTAAATGCAATATTGCAATGCTTGTGCATGAAACTTCTTCCTTTTGTGCCAAACATATATATAGGTTTTGGTTCGTTAGTACAAGCGCCTCGAACTCTACTACAATTTTAACAAAGCTTGATATGATGGTTTTGTTCAAATTTTTGAGGTAATCATTTTTTGGCATTAGGGTATTTAGTTAGTTGTTATGGTTGAAAGCAATGATGTATTCTATATGCTAACTGTTGAAGATAGGTTGGATGGTACTAATTACACATTGCGGCCATATATGATGCATCTTGTATTGGTTACAAAAGGATTGTGCTAGGGTGTTGAAAAACATCCTACTACCCCTATAGACACAATTATTGAAGGTGATGCAGATGGTCTTGAAGACGATGATCTTCAAATTTTGGTTTGTGATGTGGTTCCTACTTCACCCACTATAAAGAAACTTGGTTGGAATAGCAGATATGCTCAGGCACATGCATTGATAGGTTTGTCTATCAAATGTGCCATTATCCCTCACATTTGCTCTTGCAAAACAACAAAGGATTTTTGGGATACACTTACCACTTTATACTAGGCAAGAAATGAGCATCATTTTGCTTACCTTTGAAAACGATTGGAGAGTGAGTATATGAATGAAGGAGATTCTATGGAAATTCTTTTGACAAAGATCAAAGATTTGAAGGAGTAGTTGATTTTTGTTGATGAAGTCTTGCCAGATAGTTAACTTGTGGAGACTGTTCTTAGCGTTGCAAGTCAAGCTTTCCTAGCTAGTCAAAAGGGAAAAGGTAAACGGATCTGATCTACTAATAAGAAAAAATCTACTAGTGTTGCATAGTGAAGGAAGGCAAAGATGAGAAGAAAAAAAAAACAATTTTTTTTTAAATATTGTAAGGGAAATGATTATGTCATAAAGAATTGTCCAAAATTAATTGCAAAAGAGGCAAAGAAGAAAAAGGCTGGAATGGTTGTTGTTGGAATGTTGTTGAGAATGAAGAATGGGCATTTACTACTGTATGCAACTATGAACCATCTTCTCATGAGTAGTGTATGTCTGTAGTAGACTCATATTTTTGGTACTTTGATAGTGGGGAAACCAAATATATTACCTTGCAATGCACTTTCTTCAGTTCACTTGAGCTTGACCCTATAGGGAATACTATCACATGTGCTAATAGCTCCTCTTATCTTGTAATGGGAGTTGGTAAGATCATTTTGACTACTATCGATGGTAGTTGTTTCACATTGTCAGATTCTTTGTATGTACTAGGGATCAAGAAAAATGTGTTTTTAGTTTCAATATTAGGTAAGATTGACTTGTTCTCAAATTTGTTGTGATGACAAATGTACAATCCATAATCTCTCAAATGGTGATGTTATTATCTCTTCCAGCATTTTGTGTCATGGACGTATAAGCTCATAGGCTATGCAAAATCTCTGAATGATTCAACATGTGTATTTCAAGATTCTCAGGCCATCTCAGATATAAAGCTTTGGCATGCATGATTTGTTCATATGAATTTTGCTAGTTTTCTAAGCCTGCAAAAATCTGAAATGGTATCCTCTCTGACCAAACTTGATGCACTTTGTAAACATGTCTGCAAAGGCTATATTTTGGGGAAAATGCAACATTCATCCTTCCCAAGACAAATTTTAGTTCGAGCTACTCATAAATTGCAGGTTGTTCATAGTGATGTTTGTGGTCTTATGTAGACACCTTCTTTTGGGAACAAGCTTTATGCCATAACTTTTATTGCTGATTTCTCTGGCAATACATTGGTGTAATAACTGAAAGCAAAGTTCTAAGTGTTTATGTTCTTCAAACAATTTTCGATTATGGCTAAAAATTTGTTAGCATGTAAATTGGGCACCCTTTGTTATGATTGAGGGGAAGAATACATGTCTTATGATTTTAATGCATTTTTGGCTGAGCATGGGATAAAACATGAGTGTACAATGCCATATACACCTCAAAAAAATGGAATTCCTCAAAGAAAGAATAGGTTTGTTCTAGAGATGGCAAGATTTTGGAAAGTGTCGAAGAAGTTGCTCTCTCCCAAGAGCCTTGTTGAAGATGTCTGCTCCATTTTCTTCAATAGGGCAATAGCTTATCTCCACGACGCCTTCCTCAATCAACTCACGCACATAGTGATATTGGATTTCTATGTGCTTGGTACGTGCATGGAAAACAGGATTTTTGGCGATGGCCTGCAACTTTGGTTGTCACACTTCAACTTTGTTGCCTCCTGTCCTTGTATTCCTATGTGCCATAGGATCCTCCTCAACCATACTACTTCACATGCTGCAATGCATGCAGCTTTGTACTCAGCTTCAGTAGAAGATAATGCTACAGTCGATTGCTTCTTACTGATCCAAGAGAAAATTCCTGATCCTAAAGAAAAGCAATATCCAGGCTGGTCTACATGGCCATAGTCAAGCACACCATTTTGGAACAAAGGCATGAGTGTATCGAACACATCTTGTGAGCCAACTATGGGCTATTTTTTGCATTCAAGTAGAGGAAAAACTAAATTTTTAGCAAATACCAAATCTCCACTCACAAGAATTGTATTTGTCAATGGATGGTACAAATGATATCTAGTTACTTTCAGCAGTATAACCAACAAATATACATTTCTTTGCCTCGTGATGAAGTTTATGACATTGTTGTGATGGCACAAGAGCATATGCCAAACAACCAAACAGAGGCATATGAATAATCATAGGCTTATGACCATTTCAAGTCTCATAAGGAGCGATGACTCTCAATGCTTTTGTAGGGTAGTGATTCAACACATAGTTTACACACATGACCGCTTCCATCCAAAACTTATCAGGAAGGTGCCTTCCTTTAACCATACATCGTGCCATTTCAAGAAGTGTTCTATTTTTTTGCTCGGCAACACCATTTTGTTGAGGTGTATATAGAACCATAAATTGGTGTGATATACCTCTTTCATAAAGGAAAGCATTAAACTCATGTGACATGTATTCACCACCACGATCCGTGCGTAGAGTCAAAATCTTTTGCGAAGAAAAATTTTCAGCCATAGCTAAAAATGCTTTGAAGCAAGAAAATACCTCATTCTTTTCTTTCATAAGATACACCCATGTAAGACAAGTAGCATCATCAATGAAGGTAACAAAATATACATGCTTCCCAAAAGATGGAGTCTTGACGGGACCACATACATCACTATGAACAAGCTACAATTTTCTTGTATGTGTGTATGCCTATCTTTTGGAAAAGAAGCACAATGCATTTTTCCAAGAATGCAACCTTCACATGCATGTTTTTCAATGGACTCAAGTGTTGGCAAACCAATAATCATGTCTTTTTTTGCAGGTAAAGCAAACTATTGAAGTTTAAATGACCAAAACGAGCATGCCAAAGCTCCATTTCAGCATGGAAGAAGTATGAGCAACGAAGGCATTTGCGGCAGCCCTTTTGTATGTATCCATGCGATACAAACCATTACATAATGTACTCGACATCACGATAATATCACCATTGCTGAAATCATGAACCATACACTTATCATCAACAAAGTGTACATGAAGTCTAGCTTTGGCAATCAATGGAATTGAAATTAAGTCCTTCTTTATACTGGGTACATACAATGCATTTTTCAAGAGAATCACACCTCTGTCCTCCTTTGGTTGCATCTTTCAAAGATGCAAAAAATCTTTTGCATGATGTTATGTGCTTTGAAGCACCACTATCAAAGAACCAATACAAATCAGCCTCACTCACAACCATACATTTTGAATGCAAAGATATTTCCCCTTTTGTGAGATAGCAAGTGCTTGCATTCCCTCAATCAAACCACTCCTATTCACTCTAGATTGCTCTTCTTGCAAAAGAAGATACAAACCTCATCAAATGCATACATATTATGATTCCCTTTTGCAACCAAATGGAGTGTAGTGGCAAAGCTTTGAAAAGATTCTGATAATGCTTTCAACAATGTAAAAATCAGTGATGCATTTGGAATAATCTCATCTATGTTTGCCAATTGCTCTTTCAAATCCTTGATGCATGTCACATACACATCCACCGACTCATTTTCAGCCATATATACATCCCCAAGATGCTTCCTCAAGTATGCAACATGTGCTTCATTATGCACGACATACGAAGAAGTAAGATTTTCCCATGCCTGTCTTGATGTAGAACATGACTGAATGTGTGGAACTATATGACGCTTCACAGAAAGCACAATCAATGCATGAGCTTGAGCATCTTTTCCATCCCATCTAAGCTTCTCCTCTATAGGTGGAGAAGGAAAAACCAATGTACTTGAAGAAGAAGCTCCATCTATGACAGTAAACTGTGAAGTAGAAGAACTTGTGGGTCTTCAATCTACATCTACCACTATGTTCCAAAGTTGTTTTGCAACAAGAACATGCTTCATCATGTAAGACCACATTGGATAGTTGGTCCCATCAAGCTTATCTTCAGCTTGAAGCATGCCAAAAAAGTCATTGGTGCCCGCCATTTCACTAAGGAACAAGAATGTGACAGAATATTTACTTCGACGAAAGCTGAAATGAATGATGAAATTTCATCTCACAAACTGTCACTCTGATGGCAATTTTGATTGCATGAATGGCTTTGAAATGGGATAAAACCCTAGTGCAAATGATGGAAATGTTTGTTGGCTGCTAAAATTCACTGTTCTATGCTCCGAAGTCGATTTGCACTACGCACTCCGACGTGAAAAACTAAAACTTGAGAGGGAGTTGAACATGCTCTGATACCACTGTTGGGTATGCGTAGAAGTGCAAGAGACACACGAGAAGCACATGCAAGGAGCACAAATGCAGCAAGACACACAGAGAAGATGGATGGTTGGAATAACTCTCTCTATTGATGATGAACCAAACTGAAGTAAGAGATGAATAATATCCCTAAGTACAAATTACCACCATATATGAGTAAATCATGTATGTGGTAACATGGAAGTTTAACACTCATATCCATTAAAAAAGAAACAATATAAAAGAGAACTTACAATTGTAGATACAAATAAAGACCATCTTCCCCAAACCAAGAAGACACACACATGAATTTGTAGTCTTTAGAGTCTATAAAGACTATGAGTTAGAGGATTTCATGCATCTAGAGATTACCTTGCTAGCCATCTGAGAGCACATACATGGCTTTAAAGGGAAGAGGCCATGCATATGTTGGGACACTGGGGATAGAGTTGGAAGCTATATGAGAGAGACACATTCCAAAAGTCTCTTGTGAAGACATCCCAACAAGAGAGGCTAGGTGGTAGCTTAAGGATCTTAAGACACCATGTTATCATGAATCTACAAGTGCCTACGCTACTATGTTGTTGAGTAAATCACTCATCAAGTGGGAAAAATGTTTTCACTTATATCATATCATTGATGAGAGGCATACGATTCAGTAGGTGACATATAATCTCATGGTTGTCGCCCACATGTGGTGGTGTAAAATTGGACAAGATAAGAAAGAGACCACTACATGGGAACAATCGAAATTTTTGTTCTTTAATAACTTTGTGCCTCTTTATGAGAGTATAGGGAGTATAAATTTGGATTTTCATCAGTTAGAAAAATTAAAACATTTAGGAGTATTCTAATAAGTATAGTTTGGTATTTCTTACATCAGTTGGACATTAAAACTACATTTCTGAATGGTGACTTACATGAAGAAGTGTATGATCTTCAGCCTCATGGTTTTGTGCAGAAAAGGCTGAAAACAAATCGTGAAGGTTGAAAAAGGCATTATATCATTTGAAGCAAGCACAATGTGCTTGGTATGAAAAGATACATGCCTACTTGATTACACATGGTTTTGAGAACAATCCAACTAAGAGCACATTATATGTTAAGTGTGAAAATGATGTGCTTTTGATTATTGTTGTATGTCTTGATGACATGCTGATTAGTGGTCCTAATGAGAAAGATATTGCTAATTTTAAGGCTGATTTGCATACCTCATTTTAGTACTAGCTCCTTTTTCACCACATCACTCCTAGGGGGATTTGTTAATATACTTTGATAGTGATGTGTGTGAACACACTAGGACTACCGAGGCACTTTTTTCCCTCTTTAGTAGGGTTTTTTTCCCCTGTCTTGTATATACGCCTATAAAACTAACATGTCACTTATCTTTGTACATTAACTTGGTAATAAATTCAATATTGTGTCTTGTGCTTCAAGCTTCTTCTTCTTCCTTGTGTTGTTCATATGCATCCATAGACCTAAAACTTCAACACTTGTCTGATGGCTACACTTAGATATTGTGAAGTCAAACTATACCTATATAGTTTAATTGGCCAAGGGTAAGGGAATAGAGATGAGATTGATGGGTAGTTGGTTTTCCTATATAGATCTAGTCCTACAAGTATAGATTGGATTTTGAGATTCCATAATTGGCATTTTTTCGCATAATAAACAATTGCATGCTAGGAAACAACGAGTCATAGATTTTGCATCACATGCTTCCTAATTTGAGCACAATGGAAGGTGATTGTTGATTTATAAAGAGCTGAATCTCCAACAAAACAAGATTGGTGAGTACAACCAAGTTGTTAAATATTGATTATAAAAACATTTATTTTTTATATTTTGTGTATTCATCTTGTGTTGTGATGGAGTTATATAGTCAAGGAACTTTTAGTTGGAATGCTCATGCACTTTCAGCAAATGTGGCATAAGATTGAGTTGGGGCCATGAGTGAGTATGTCTGCTTGATCATCATTTTGCATGAGTGTATATGAGGATAACACATTTTGGATGGTCATGCATGAGCATATGGAGAATGGGATCATTACACCCACTTATTTTCCCTTTATAACATCAATTATTTTAGTGGAGAAGAAAGATGGATCTTATCAAATGTGCATAGATTATTCTACACTCAATAAGATCACCATCAAGCACACATATACCATGCCCATAATATATAATCTACTTGATGCTTTATGTGAAGAAATTGTATTTAGTAAAATAGATTTAAAAAGTGGCTACCAACAAATTAGAGTTAGAGAGTAAGATGTATATAAGAAAACTTTTAGGACTTAGTTTGACCATTATGGATACTTGGTTATGCCATTTGACCTTACTAATCCATTTCTTACTTTTATGGTGTTAATGAATGAATCATTAAATCCTTTCATTGGAAATATTTTTGTGGATTTTGGATAATTTGTTAGCATATGAACATGAGTCATCTCATATTTCCACTACTCAGATCAACGTGATTGAAGTCATTAAGTCTTCTGTTAGTGATAAGGACTACCTCATGCCACTAAAATCTATCATAAGAGATAAAGCTAAAGAGAACAACGGAACCCTTAGTGATCAGAGACCCAAAGACCCAAAATTCTCATAAGTGAAAAGGAAGAAGAATCCTCACCCCAAGTGGTCAAAAAATCTAAAGAATTATCCAAAAGGTCAAAAATGGAAAACTACAAGAGAAAAGATCAAACGCAAATGGATGAAGAAATTGGCTGAAGAAAAAGTGAAGTCTACACAAGAAATTGGATCTACTCAAGTCAGCCTAGCCAAACAAAATAATGATGTGTTGAAGGAAGAACAAATGAAGGACCATGCAGGATCAATTCTAGCAAATCCAATGCTTGAAGACTTACAAACGTGCTTGAAAGCTTATTAGTCTAGAATAGAGGCATAACCTAGTCTAGAACATCATGACCCATGTTACCCTAGAGAATATCTAGAGAAAGGAAGGTTGGAAACATAAGACAATAGTTACACAAATAACAACAGGTTGATAGGGTTTGTTGACTCATACAAAGTTGAATCGAGGCTGCAATTGGGGGCTCTTTTGTTACATCGAACACCTCTCTGCACCGACCTCTGAGTGGTAGCTCATGATACTATGTTGCAAGTTCCAAGTAAAGCACACTTCTACGAAGATTTAAGTTCACCGAGTAGTGGTATAACCATTCCTGGCCTAGGATCATAGGTTCTATTAGGTCTTCCTCATGGCAAACCAAAAGTTTTACTATCAAGGTCACATCCTCGATTGAGATTGGTAACTCAACCTCACCTATGCAAGGGGTTTCTAATCCACCTAATCCTATGAGATAGGCTTCAATAGGCTTGATTTCACAGTCCACACAAAGAGAGAGTTGAACTATATTTGTCGCTGCACTAGAGTCGATTAAAGCCTTACATTGCGTGTGCATGCGGTCATGTCCTAAAGTGATGTTAACAAACGGTCTCCTGTCAACAATACTAGGGATATGACTTCCTCCAATTTGACACATAGCTACCGAATATCGTGGAGCATCCTCAAGTCGAGGTTCTCTACCTAATTCTCTGTTTCATAGTTGCATGTAATGCGTTCCAATGCTTCTGCTTGAGCTTCGCCTCTGATTCGTTCCTCCTCTTCCTTTTGCTTTTTGGCCATGTCCTCCATTAGGGGTTCTTGATATAGCTTGACTCGACATCCATTGATATAATTAGGCATTACTTCACTTTCTAGAGTTGCTAGTTGAACAACATCGCTAGTCGAGATTCTATTGATGATCATGGGTCTGTATCCTCATTTCTCTAACTTGCGGGCATGTTGTTTCAAGGTGTAAACTAGCACCAAATCTCCCACTCGTAATCCGTTATCTTTGACATGAGCATCAAAGTAGGCTTCCTATCTCTTCTTAGCGGCATAAATTCCTACTATTGCTCACACTCTTATCTCTCCCAATCATTTTAAGTCAATTATTCTCGAGGAACGTTCATGGCCCATCGACTCATGTTCCTGAGTGATTTTGAGTGTGGGTATCAAAAAATGTAAGGGAAACATGGCATTCAGACCAAACACCATCTAGAATGGTGTGGCATTGAGCACTATTTTATAGGCTATGCGATAAGCCCATAAGGCATGGTGTAATTGCTGATCCTAATCGGAACGTTTATTGTTCACTATCTTGGTTAGGATGTTGCACAAAATCATATTAGTACTCTCAGCCTGTCCGTTAGCTTGCAGGTGATACAGTGCCGATTTCTTGTGTATTACCATAAAGTCTTGTAATAGATATTCAATCACTTCATTTAAGAAATGAGTACCCCTATCACTTACAAGTTCGATAGGAAGTCCATATCTTGTGAAGACATTCTCGAACAAGAATTTCACAGTGGTGCATGCGCCATTTTTTCGTGTGGCTTTGGCTTCTACCCATTTAGTAAGATAGTCAGTGGCAACTATGATATACTCGACATGGGAATTCCTTGCAGGGGGGTTAATAGGTCCTACAAAATCTATTCCCCACTTCAAGAATGCGCACCTCCCATCATGGGTCATAGGGGCATCTCATCCTTGCATATGGGATATTGAGTTCTTTGACATATGTCACATCACTTTACATAGGTGTGGGCGTCCATGTGTAGAGTGGGCCACCATAATCTTGCAAATAGTATGGCCTTGATAATACAATCAGGTCCAAAATGGCCTCTTGCTGCACCTTGGTGTGCAGCTTCCAAAAGGTTGAGATATTCACTTTCATGCATGCATATCCTCAGATAACCGTCTCTTCCTTGCTTATATAGATTATCACCAATGAGCTTGTAGTCTAGAGCCTCTTGCTTTAGGCTTTTTTGATGTGCCAAAGTCATGTCCTCTGGGAAAGTCTTCGTTCTCATATAAGAGACTAAAGGTTTACTCCAGTCTGGTGTTAGGGTCACCTAGTATAAAGTGGTGTGTTCTATCGAGGGATTATTACAACACTTTGGGCATTCATTCAATAGTTGTTGAACATCTTTTTCCATTGGCGGTCAATACACACCTATCCTTGTCAAGTTCAATAATGTCGCTTGTCTAGAATGGTGTTGCTCTAGTGCACCTACATGTTCGAGTTCCAACAAATTGTTATAGTCATGTTCTTCTACACAGAAAGCAAGGATATTTTGATGGTCCTGCCTATAGATACTTCCTGCAAGGATTTGGTATCATTGTGCTCTCACTACCTCTTTTTTTTGGGTTCTCACTTTAGGATTCTTAGGTCCATATGTCAATATTGGAACTAACGGCTTGGCCCATTCAAGGACAATCTCAACATTGAAGAGATAAGCATCTGGTAGCTCATCTGCTACTCTAGTAGCATCTTCTCCGAAAGTTATCCTAGAGAGGTGGTCTGCTCTCAAGTGTGTCTTACCCTTCTTGACTATGACTTCAAAGTCCTTTTCCATCAATAATAGAAACCAACGTATCGACTTGCCTGTGTTGCAGGATTTGTTTACTAAATACAAGAGAGCCTGGTGGTGGGAAAAAACTTAAACTTATTTGCCAATAAGTAGTGGCAAAATTTCTTCACAACATAGAACATTCCTAGCCCCTCTCCCTTAGTAGTGGTGTAATTCCTCTCCGTAGCATTCAATTGCCTACTGGCATATGCAATTGGTAAATCTATATTTCCCTCGTCTGTGGGTTGTGCCAATACACATCCTATGGTGTGATTACAAGCATCTACGTGTACATGAAAAGGTTTATTCCAATCAGGCACATCTAGAATAGGTGTAGAACATAATCATCATTTAAGCTCACTAAAGGAACTCTCGCATTCGTCTGTCCACTCAAAGTTTGTTAATAGGTTGTAGAGTGGTTTAGTGATGATTGCATACATAAGTATGAATCGTCAGTAATAATCGCAATGACCCATAAATGCTTGTACTTCTTTTACGTTCTTTGGCCTGTGTAATTCATTGATTACGATTACCTTATCCTCATCCGTGGAAATTCCATTTTTCGAAACTATATGGCCAAGTATCTTGCCTTGTCGTACCATAAAAACACACTTATCAAGGTTTAAACATACTTGATATTCCCGACACTTATCAAAGATGCGTTCAAGCTCAGGGATATGATGTGGTCTACACACTGCGTGAGCACACAAATCATCTACATACACTTCTAGGTTCTTTCTTAAAAATTCTTTGAGCACGTAGCACATCAACCTTTGGAAAGTTATCGGTGCATTCATCAGCCCAAAAGGCATCACATGAAATGCAAAGATACCCCATTCAATGGCAAATGCCGTCTTTTGTTGATCCTCTGGGGCAATAGTGACTTGGTTATAGCCTGAGAATCCGTCAAGGAAGCTATACACTTCCTTGCCTACAACTCTTTTCAAGAGGTGTTCTGTAATAGGCAAAGGGTAACTGTCCCTAATGGTAGCTGCATTGACTTTCTTTAAGTTAATGCACACTCTCAACTTACCGTTCTTCTTAGGCACAACTACGATGGGTGATACCCATTCAGTGTGTTCTATTTCATAGATGAATCTGGCTTCTATGAGGCTATATATTTCTTCCTTGATCTTCAATGCGTAATTGTCATTACACATATAGGGCTTTTGCTTGGTGGGTTTGGCCTCGGTAGTCATGGGTATCCTATGGGAATAGGTATCTGGATCTACCCCTTTCAGGTCCTTGTAACTCCATGCAAACACGTCCCTATACCTTTTCAGTAGAGCAATCAAAATTTCTTCCTCTTAGTCAGTCAAATCATATTCTATATATGTGCATTGTTCTTCTCCACCCTTGATTGCTACTACAACTTTCCTTGTGGTTTCCTTATTGTCATAAGCTTCTCCCGAATTTTTGTCTCTCTTTGGCTTTCTTATCATGATTTTTCAATCTTCCACCGCATATTCCCTAAAGTTTTCTGGCACTTCCATCAATGGTTCTTCTTCTTCCTCAGTTTTCACGTTCTTTTCCTTCCTCGTCTTTTGATTTTGTTGACTAGGACTTGAATTATCTTTTTCCTTCCTAGGGGTGGTGAGGTCTGGGGTCCTGGCTTCTACGCACCCTAAAAATTCCTCTTCTGATGAACATTTGGGTCTGTCCGAGTCTAATTCCCATTCTTCCTTGCTCACTTCGAGTTTTTCCTCTTTTGTTTCTTCTCCTACAAGGTTTATAGTGAAGATGGATATATCATAGCCATCTTCATCATAATGGGGGGTCCATTATTCTTCATTAATTGCTATATCCATGGTCGCTAGAATCTCTACCTAACCATAGGGTTTGAATTCCTCGTCTAGGAACACTAATGGAACATATGTTGGGTCCTCGATGGGTCTAGAGGTGCGTCCTACTCCTGACACCCTCACTGTTGCACGCTCCTCTTCCTTGGCTACAATTTTACACATCCAAAGGTGTGTGTCTTCATGTAGCCATGATGGATCTGATGTTAAGGAATGTATCGATTCCTTCTCATCTTCATTCCTATGCATAGTATTCCATTGCAAGGGTGGTACCTCCCTATGTGAATAGTCTGTGAGGTTCACTTTCATGGTCACTCCTAGGTGTTGTAAGTACAAAGAGTTGGTTCCCAATCTTGTACTACATGTAATTGTCGCATGAAAGGCCTACCTAAAAGCATCTCATATGCTTGATTCTTTCCAAAATCACATATCCCAAAGGTGTGATCAAATTCTACTCCGCAAGTGGACAAGGTAATTTCTTCTAATAGTCCCAAGGGTCTTTCTATGTGTCCATCTGCCATCTGCAACTTCATCCTAATAGGACTAAGGGTTGGTTTTCCCCAACACTTCCACAAAGAAGTGGTCACGATAGCTACTCCTGCACCTGTGTCTAGGATGGCTTTAGTAGTGTAACCTTTGTAAGTAATGGGCAAATAAGCATTACCTTCCTCTCTTTCACTCGCATCTCCTACTTTTTCTAGGGGTATTTCAGGTACCTTTCCTCGTACACTTGGTCTAGAGGAAGTTGTCACTATCTCTAGGAATTGATTTGCTACATGTTTCAATAGTTCTAATTTGATCCTCAATAGCTCTTCCAGAGTTAAATGTCATTGAACTTTGGCATTCCTAATGGCCTCTGTGTTCCTAGGAAGAACCGAGTTCTCCTCCCTTACTCGAATAGTGGGGACCTTCACTTGAATTGAGCAATCTTCCCATGGTCCCATGAAGTGAGGTAATTCTTGCAAAGAGTTAGATTCAAAACTAGTGTGCTCACTGGGCCAATCATCCACCTAATCTCTGTAAATAGATGGGATATCTATAGGGAACTATTCTCCTGAGTCATCAATCTCCAGTATAGGTGGTCGTGATTCTTGCTCCTGCCTCCATCTTTCTTCTTGAATCTCTTTTAAGATGGCATGTGAATCCATATAGCCCGTTTGATGATTTTCTAAGTCTGACCTAGCCCTTTCGAATAGAATGGTCTTCAAAGGTTTCTCTGGGCTAGTTTGTGTGCAAGAGCTGACTTTTGTTGTATAAGACATTAATTGCCCTATTCTTTCTAGTAATCCTTGAAAATGTGACTCAGGCCATAACTTTCCAATTGAGATATTGTGATGCCTCAATAAGCTTTGAACATCATGACAAGTTTTTTTGGGGTGGGGTCTGCAAGTACTGATCCTGGTTTCGAGGTCACCACCTGTGGTTCAGCCTCCTAAGATGCCATTTCTAGGATTTTGGCTCTGGTTTCCCTTAGGCTTTCCTCTAACTCGTTGATTTTTTTGCTCCATTTTCTCTTATGTCACTCTCATGACTCTTTCCAGGTTCTCGTTTTCTTTCTTGTTGATTCTCCTACTTTCCTGGCTTCAGCTATTCTTTCGAGGGTTTCTAGTTGCATTTGCCTTTGTGCTTGGGCTCTAGTTACCGCCTGGATAGGTATGTACTAGGCTATGGAACTGTCGGTGTGTTGCACAATTCCTATTATGTTGATGGGGGTCACTTTCATAGAGGTATTAGCAGGGTTCTTAGGGCAATCCCTTATAAAGTGATCCGTTCCACATTCGGGACAAAAGCCTTGAATATTGAAGTATTGTGACTACACTATAGTTGCTACGTGTGGACAATCTCGTATGAAGTGGTCTCCTTGGCATTTAAAACATGGTCCTTTGGGTACTTGTGGTCTTAGTTGTCTAGCCTGTGGTCTCGGGTTGGGGTCTGTATACATGACCTGAGCGTATTCCGGTTCTCAATTCTGCTCATACACAAGATTCTCATAGTAGGGGTCTAAGTTTTTCGATGACCCCGTGTAGTAGGTTGGTGGGCTATCCACATGGGTGGAGTCAAAACTGTTTGCATTAGGGTCATTGTCTGTGACCAAAGGGGTCGTGGGTACTAATGACATATTTGAATTCTCCTCTAGTGTGGCATACTTCACAAAAACTACATTCGCGGGGGGTGGAGGTTGTTGTCCTAGGACAGGTTGGGATCTAGGCTGTGCTTGATAAGGAGCTTGGTAATGAGGGGGATCACAGTAGTATTGTTGTGGCTGGTATTTTCCTTGGTATCTACCTAGCTATTATTATTGAGGGTAACTCTGCCTAACCACATGTTTATTATATGGACAATCCTGAGCCATGTGGTTAGTGTATCTTCGCTCTATGGTACAATACATTGCATTGGAGTTTCCTATGGGTTGCATTGCGTGTGGACACATGTTTGCCATATGGTCACCTCCACAAGTGTAACACATTCGAGGGGGGGCTAATTTGATGCCTGATTTGCTAGAGACTCCCAACCGTTTGGCCACTTGTTTCGCTAAGTCCTCTATCGAATTGGAATGTTTGGATGAGGTCTCTATAGTGCTATCCGAATGTTTGTGAACCGTGGGAAGTTCTAGCTCTTCTCCTAAGTTATCTTCTATGTCTACACAGATATGTAAACATTGATCCAAGGTTCTTGGCTCCTTCAGGAATACATATGACCTAAGCTTAGCACTCAACCATCCATCTATGAACAAAGCTATCAGTTTGGCTTGAGTGGGTACTGCCAATGGGGGGCATCTCGTTATGTAATGTTTGAATCTTCGACCGTCCATCCTCATTGTCTCTTGAGGGGTTTGTTTGAATGTGTGCATCAATGAAGACGTGTTATGTCTGATTCCACTCTTGGAAAAGTCCGTAATGAAGAACTCCATCATGTGGTGGATGTCTCTAAATTGATGTTGGTGCAATGGTCGAAACCCATCCAATGCATCACCCTTTAGAGTGAGTCCAAAGGCATTGAATTATGTGAACATGTCTTCGACTTGTTCAGCTTGTAACACCTATTTGAATTCTGCTATGTGCTTGTAGGGATCTCCAGATCCGTCAAAACAATTCTTCATAGCCTTCACTAGTTGAGTAGGCCTCAAAGTTTTAGGGTGGTCTCTAGGCCTAGGTAGGGGAAAATCATCCCCACCCCTGTGAGCTCTATGATCCCTAATTGGTTCTCTTCCAGCCCTCCCACCTTCGGTAGAGGCCCTCTCCCTTCCTGTTCGATAAATGAAACTACTTTCTGCACCTTCCTTGTTCTTCTCCCTATATCCTTGAGATGCACCAATTCCCAAACTCTCCTTAGGCACTTGTGATCTTATTAGTGGAAAAACTAATTCTCCTCCCCACATATACACATGAAGACCATGTTTTGTGACCTTATACACTCGTTTTGAGGTGTCATCAAAAATATATTACTTTCTCGGGAACCTTGGGGTCCTTTAGCTCATAAATCATGTTTGCTCTTGCAACAGTAGGGTGCTCTGGCCCATATCTCCAAAAAGCTTCATCGGTCTCCTTATTCCAAAAAAATTCTATACTCCTATTGTCTTGGGGCATCCACTTAGGAGTTACCACCCTCGTTAGCATAGATTTTCCTCTCAGTGTTCTAGGTTTCTCAGTAAACTTATCTTTTCAATTTTATCGCAAGGAATCGTTTTGATATGTTCAATTTTAATTCATTTAAGCGATGCATAATCAAATCACACAATTCTTTTGGGCTTGACCCTTACACCCACTTGCTCTTTCTCTCGTCAGTCACTTATCACTTAATGAGTTAGAGCGATTCCTTGCTATTCTAGGAGTCCTAAAACTCTCCGTTTATCACAAAGTATATTACCTCAAAGAAATCACCAATAAAAAATGGAAAGTCTACTTACAACGTTCTCCTGGACTTATGAAATGGCTGTTCTTGTTTTGCCCAACAGTTCGAGGTACTTGTCCGCTTCTCTCTTTGCCCTATGCCACATACACAAGGGTTCAATATTAATGGCCAAGAACTATCCCAAGAATTTGAAAATATTTGAAAAACCCTAATTTTGGCATTGTGCCTGACAATCGGGATGGTCAGACACAATCGTGATGGTCTATCATCATTGTGATGATGTGACACCCACGATGGTCAGAGGTCATGATGATCAAGCAATGATGATCAGGACTTACGACGATGAGTCATAGTCGTGACTGTCAAGTCATGACAATCATTCATGATCGCATCGATCAAGTTACGACGGTCAAGTTACGATGATCATTGATAATCACAATGGTCAAGTCATGATGGTCAGATGATGATGGTCAAGGCCACGGTGGTCACTGATAATCGCGATGGTCAAGTCACGATGGTTAGATAACGACGATCAAGGACACGATGGTCACTGGTAATCACGATGTTCCAGTCACGATGGTCAGATGACGATGGTCAAGGCCACAATGGTAACTGATAATCGCAATGGTCAAGTCATGATGGTTAGATGACGGTGGTCAAGGCCACGATGGTCACTGATAATCATGATGATCAAGCACAGTTGCGACGATTAAGTCACGACGGTCAACAAAGATCACAGTTGTCAAGCACCATCACAATGGTGAGTCACCATCGCGATGATGTGACACGATCATGATGGCGTGAGCCAATCACCATGACGGTCAGTGATCATCGCGATGGTCAAACGTAGTCGTGATGATGTGGCATCATCGCGATGGTCAAAAAATCATGCAATTTCAAAAAAATTACTTATGGATATGTGCAAGCGCTTACCTAAGTTCCTCCTTCATGCATAAAGTTCACTCAAATACACAGCTTGGTCTGATAGTCACAATGGTGGTCAGCTTCAATGGTAATTTTTGAGCAAAAAATGGAGTTTTTACCTATGTTTCCTACAAATTCATGGTGTCCAGAGGCTGCCCTACAAGATTACTGCACTAGAAAACATGAATACACACCTGGAAAATCTCTCTCTCACTCTCGCACACACAAAAATGAGGAAAAGAGAAGAGAAAGAGGAAATATGACAGATTTTTGGTCATTTTTTGGAGTTTGATATAAGGATAGGGAATGAAACTAGAGAAAAAGTGGAGTAAAAGTCTGTAGAAACTAACTACAAACAACAAAACAACAAGGAAATTTTACCTTCCAATGATTTTCTCCAACACACTTACCATCACACGCTCAACCTAGAGCTCTTTCCTGGCAACGGTGCCAAATTTGGTGTCACTCTACTACAATGGAGAGTACCAATGTGAGGAGTTCCACCTCATAATTGTCAATCCATTGAGAGGTTAGGCCAATATTAAGATCAAGAGCAAGTGATGTGTATGAAGATGATGGTGAGAAATGCAATTTGCATACACACACATGCACACACACACACACAAGGAAAGTGGCGATGGAGATCAATGGAAGGAAAGGAAAGAACTCATACTCATATCTATCAACAACTAATTACAATAACTCTTCTAATTACTAGCTCATAGGTTCAACATCAATAACAACAACCACCTCAAAATGAGCTCTTTAGCTCTATTTATAGTTTTTGCTTAGTTTTGACCGGTTTCACATCTAGTGATTGGCATAGTTAAAAAATAGGTTCTAAATCTAATTTGAACTATCTAGCGGCTTCTAAAAATTACAAAAATTGGTATGAACTTTCTACTTAGACTCCCCAAGCTCAAGGACTCCTGGACTTGCACAAAATGAAGTCGCACATGCAGTAATTGGATGTATATACATATATTACATTGTTTTAGTGATGAAAATCACTATTGACATAATGAAGTAATATGTTAGTAATTTATGTGCTTCCGCTTCTTCTATGACAAGAGCCGGTGCTCAATCATTTTCCTTGAACACACCGCCTTCTCAATAATAACATGCAAGATGTTTTAAGTGGATGAAACTTGGTTTATCTCTAACCGCCATCTGATCATTACCATGATCAAATCATTCCCAACTAAGAATGAGGTATCTCTACTAAACTACTGTAATAATCTGACAGTCCCAGATATAATGAGGACCATAATATGAGTCCACTAAATATAATGAAAAATGGTAAGTAGATGTGTGCACACTCATAGCCCACTAAGCTAAGCATCTAGCTCACCTCATATACACTATGTATGAACCATGCCCTATTCTTAGGCATATCAAATAAACTAGTATGCACTCTATGAATTTCTTCTTAATGCAATTGCCTATTCATAGTTCTTATGTGCAAACCTGGCCTTTCCGCTTTCTCTTTCTTTCTCTATCTCCCTCTCTCTCTCTCTTTTGTTCTCTCTACCTTTTTCTTTCTCTCTTCTTCACTCTCTAATCTCTCTCTATCTCTTTCTCTCTCCCTTTTTTTCTCTCTGTCTCTCTTATCTTCTCGGATTCTTCACCGTGTGCAGCAAGCAAACGAACTTAATATAATTAAGCGTGAATACTTCTCTCAATGAAACCCACTTGTTCGAGTGGTCTGAATGTTTATCTCTGAAGCAGTAGGTCACGGATTCAAATCCTAGAACCTACATTCAGCCGTGCAGGTAAAAATCAGATAGCGCATATCTCATATGTGTTGCATACACTGTTGACGAAGTTCGTGGATATTTTTTTTGTGTTTTTGTTGTCGCACCCGCCTGCTATACCTCAATCGAGACCACTGACTTCCCTTCTTTTCATGCACAATAGCCGCCATCAAGATGGTGATGAAGCTCCCCTCAAAAACATAAGTTGTTTGTCCATACCCTAGAATACATTGCTCTCTGTCTTCATCTTTTCTTTTCCCTCCATGGATCTCTCCATCATGCTCTGATACCAAATGTGAGAAGTGGAGAATAACATGCTTGGAACTCACCTCCCAGCCTATTTATAGCCATTGCCTAGTCACCATCTAGAGTTCTCTCTAAGGTCCCTCTACTCATCTGGCCATCATGAGTAGGTATCTCCTATGAAATCTCTGGCTTTCGGTGTTGGCTATCCTCGGAGCAAGGAACTTCTCGTTCCTCCAAGCATGTACATCTCTCGAATATAACATATATAGCCTTTTCAACATCAAAGATAAGATAAGGATTTAGAGAAGAAGAAATAACTAAAATCTCCCAATTACTATGGAATTGTCATCAAAAGATTTTTCTTTTTATCATTGAGGTTTGAACTTGAAATTTATTGAGTATACATTTATATATAAATATGTGTTCATTTTCACTTTCAAAGTTATCAAGTTACAATGCATAGATCTCCTTTTATAGTGATCAAGATTCATAGGAGTTGTATTTGCATATGAATATGCTATTGTCTCCCATATTTCATAGATTATTAAGGCTCCCTGATGCTTGATCGCACACTCATAGAAAGAACTGCAAATAAAGGAAGAACTGCAAAACATGAATGCTCTGCAAAAGATTATAGAAGAAAAGGATGTTGAGTTAGTGCAAAAGAAAGAACAATATCAAAGACTGGAACAACAATATCAAAGACTACATGCTCATCTTGTAGAATCGGAAAATGCCAACCAAATCTCCTTGGATTATCTATTTGTGGATTATGTTGAATTTAAGATTATGAGGGCACCTTGGAAGTCATAGGCGAGAAATCTGTAAGTCTTGGGGTCTAATGGTGAATTTCAATTGGTAGTGGATGTAGCGATTGGCTTCATCAAACCAATCTTAGATGAATTTATCTATTATTGGGATCGGTCAACCCATCCTCCTTCCAAAGATGA
This sequence comes from Ceratopteris richardii, assembly GCA_020310875.1. Classification (NCBI taxonomy): domain Eukaryota; kingdom Viridiplantae; phylum Streptophyta; class Polypodiopsida; order Polypodiales; family Pteridaceae; genus Ceratopteris; species Ceratopteris richardii. Next base: position 29,459,865 of record CM035422.1, read on the forward strand.
AGATTGAGTAACTATAGTGGGATAAAGTCCACTGTGTATGCCAATGTTCGGAGGCATCCAATGCAGACTCTATTTTTGTATAAATTTTTTGCAATTTCCAAAATATAAATCCTTGTAATTATTTGTACATTGATGGCTAATGCTTGAATTAACTAAAATTTGTTGAAGCATCAATGGTTTGAATGTTTCATGTTACTTATTAATTGTTAACTTTCCCATAACACAGAAGTGGACGAACATTGATATGCTATTTTTCTATATTTAGAGTGCAAATTGTAGAACTCTATAAACTTTATCTCTCCAAGTATTGTTCAATATCAACATTGCTGTTACTTTGTTATCCTATTTATATCATCTTTATTGCTAGTCATTTGTTTGAATATGGAGTGATTGTACATTAATCAATCTATACTAGGTTAACCAAACATAGTCTAATATTTTGGTAGGAGTAGAGGCCCAAGTTTTGATTGTCCACAATTAAAATTCCCATTTCCCAAACCTGATTGCACAGAATGTAACAAGCTATCGCAAACCTTGGCAACCATGATGGGATGGGGTGTTGATGTTGAGTTGACACAATAAAGAATTTTTCTTGGTTGATCACAACAATGGTCGGATGTTATGCGAGTGTGCTTTTTTACTTGGTTTTCCATTTAATGAAAGACATGAGAACTTAGTCACAATGAAAATCTCTAAGTTTGAAGAAGGAGAAGAATCTAGCAATGCGATTCTAGGCAATGTGCATATCCGGAGTAGTTACGTTCATTAGTGGAGAAAAGAGTAGTTACATACCCATTGATTACACAACTGCTAGAGGTACATGCGGCATTTGCGGCTACAAACTTGCAGGTGGAAGGGGTCCAAGATAGGCAATCAAGCATAGAATCAACAAGGATTCAAGATAAGAAACCCTCAAATTCTCAAGTGTCACTTGATCTTATTGATTTTGTTTGGGCAAAGCAGTTGAAGGTATACCCAAAAGTAGAGGGAGAAAGAGAGAGAGAGAGAGGAGCATAATCCATTTTCGGGTATGCTAACATGATTGTTGGGTCACTTTTTAAATATTTTGATCAAAATAGAGTTTGAAATTTGAAGGGTGAAATATTGTTAGATCGGCAAGTATTGTACATGCTTGAATTGCTCTCTTAGAGTACTTTAGGAATATGTGATTATTTTCTTATGCACAGAATGAATCAATCTTTGACTAGATTGAACTAGTTTGACTTTTTAATTATGACCTAATCTAATTAAGATGGTAATGAATATATATAATGATTTAATCAAACCTAAAAATATACAAGTTAGAATTTTAACAAAGTCCTAAAAGCTAACAGACAATATCTTTTCTCCTATTGGGCGCTTATCCTTCCTCTCTACTAGTTTTCTTGAGAATTTCCAACCTTTTGAGAAGGTCTTTCTACTTCTTTATTGGGTATGTGCCTCTCCTCGATTTGACTAGAATTCTCCTCTATCAGTCTCTCTCTCACCAAGGCATTAGCTTCCTTATCAAACTTCACAGATAATTCCATAATATCCATGTGGGTAGGATTTCTAATGAGGCTTTAATTGTCTTTATAAGGGTTGAGGGGCACATAAGGTACACAGACTCATATGTGGAGAATGATTTCTCTTATGCACAACAACAAGCATGTAGTGAGCTCTTGTAAGGTTACACACTTTGGCACACACTTGCATATTGCATTGCTTGCTACTCTCAAGTCAAAACTCAAATGTACACGTGGATTTAATTAATTAAACTAGACAAAGAGAGCTTTCCAACAAGCTATAAATCATTTAATTTGAATCCCTTTTGATTGGGAAACTTAAGTGGTGTAAGTAGAGTACCTCTCCACACAAGTATGCTAAAGAACTAGAATTTGCTCTTAGATTGATAACTCAGAGAATATAATTGAGACAAAAAAAGTATATGTAAGATAATTTTCTTTAAAAACAAGAAATGGTTAAATATACAATGAGATATGAACCTGGAATTTGCTCTCAAATTGATAACTCAGAGAATATATTTGAGACAGAAAAAGTATATGCAAGATAATTTTCTTTAAAAGCAAGAAATGGTTAAATATACAATATGATTGTGTACAAAATGACATGCAGTTGGAAACAATCTATGAGAAGATGAAACAACAAAAAGACTTCTAAGATCAAATATGACTATTGGGGGCTCTTATCTCTTTCTTTCCTTATTGAGAATGTGCTTCCACTCCATTTTTATAGCCATATGTTTGTGCCTTTTCCTAACTTAGCACCTTCATTTGATTGCCCACTACATGCCACAAGGCACATATGATATCTTTTATTCATCATGACTTTTGACTAGATTTGTTCATCCTTAGACCTATATTTACCTTTACCTTTGGTAAATTCATCCAAGCATAGCTCATGTGACAACGAGCTTGCTTATTTATCTTCAATGCTCCCCTTCAAGCTCATTTGGGAGTTATCTTCAACCATGTCCTACAAATTTGTTGCATCCTTGAAACCTTTGACTTTAAAAGCATCCAAAAACGTGAAAACATACCTACAAACTTCTCTTTGGTTTTAATGATTTATCTCCACATCTTTCCTTTGTACCTTTTGCCTTACATAATAGTAGTGGACCTATATGTGTTGAGTCCTCGAATGAAACATGAGATTGCTTGCCAAGTAAACACTTGACATGTTATCACCATATATAGGAATGGTTCCAAGATGCACTTCAAGATTAACTAGAAGTTTTTAATCCATATTGTTGCACATGTGGAAAATGCTAATCCTCTACATTCAACCTTCATGGATGAAATTGCAATAGTATGTTGTTTTTTCAAGCTCCATGTGATAGGTTTGCTTCCTATCATGAGCACAACCTGAGGTTGATCTCCTATCTTCCTTTGAACCTGCCCAATTAGCATCATTAAGACTTTGAGCTATAATTCTTCACCAAACTTGTAAAACAAAGCATAATTAATTGTATGCTTTATGTATCTCAAGGATATCTTGCCTGAATTTAAATGTTCACTTGTTGGAGCTTGCATAAATTGAGAAAATACACCAACAACATAAGATAGATGAAATCTTTTAATGTTTGCATAGATTAATGATCATACGATGGTTCGATATGTCATTTTATGTTCCAATATTTCATCATCATTAAAGTAAAACTTTTTATTTGTGTCCATGGGCTGAGTGAGTGGTTTGCATTCACTCAATTCATATAAAAAATGAACATCCAATAGGTATTTCGTTTGCATCAAGTAGATGTCACCTTTCCCATGGACAACTTCAGTTCCTAAAAAATATTTAAACTCCCCAGGGTATGAAATTTTAGACTTCTTAGCAAGCTTTCTTTTGATATCTTTAATCTTTGTACTATCATTCTCTGTTATGATAAGACCATCAACATATGCAAAAATATAGCTCCCTATTTTCTTCCTTCTTCATGTACAATGAAGGATCTACACTACTTGGATTGTATCCAGACTTTGTTAGATAATCTGGCAATCTTTGATTCCATGCTTGTGGTGCTTGCTTCATGCCATAAAATGCCTTCAATATTTAAAAGAAATTTGGATGGTTTTCATCTTCAAATCCAACTAGTTGACTAAAAGGTCGATTACTAGTCATTGAGGATTCTTAGGTAGGTCCCCTTTACATCCATATGTATCAAGTCCAAGACACTCGCGGCCATATAATTGCTCCTCTTGAATAGTTACCTTGTTTGCTTTCCTAGCTGACAAGTTTGACATAACTCATGTAGTCTAACACTATTGAATTGTGGAAGACCTCTTACTACTTCATGTTTTCTCATCTCTTTTAGCTTTGAAATGTGGATGTGTACTATCCTTTTGTGCCATAAGTCCAGCTCCGAAGTCTTCTTGTCTCCATATTGAATATACATGACCTTTCCATGTGGTTGTTGGACATCCAAAGTGAACATCCTTCCTTCTCTTCTACATTGAGCAATGATGTTGGAACCTTCTTTTGGATTCTTTATGAAGCAATTGTTCTCTTTGAGTATGACATGATAACCCTTCTCTACCATTTGTCCTACTGAAATCAAGTTCTTTGAAATTATAGGAACATGAAGATTTTTTGTCATCTTTATAAGAGTTTCTATATCTCATTACAAGTAATGTGTCCTTGCTTCCTTCACTAGAGGTGCTTGCATAGTTTCTTTAACTCATTTGATTGCCTCTATTTTCTCTTCCATTTTTTAGCCAAAATCACTAGTATAGTCTCACACTTTACCACAATGATAGCATGTCATACCTTTATGAGAATTATAGGAGTCGTATGTTACACTTATGTGTTCCTCGAGTAGCTTTGATGTGAATCTTTTCTCTATACATGGGCACTTTTTACTCTAATGCTGGATAGAGGTTTTTTCCCCATGTTACCGCATACATGATTCACTCATATGTGGTGGTACTTTGTACTTAGGGATATTATTTAGCTCTTACTTCAGTTTAGATCATTGTCAATAGAGAGAGCTATTCCAGCCATTGTCTTCTCCGTGTGTCTTATTGCATTTGTGCTCCTTGTGTGTGCTTCTCGTGTGTCTCTCTCACTTCTACACACACCCAACAATGGTGACAGAGCAAGTTCAAGTCCTTCTCAAGTTTTGGTTTTTTGAGTCACGACGCACGCACACTTTTAACAGTGCATGGAACTGTGAATTTCAGTAGCCAAGAAACATTTCTAGCAGGTGCGCTAGGGTTTTACCCCCATTTCGAAGCCATTCATGTAGTCAGAATCGCCACCAGAGTGATGGTTTGTGAGCTGAAATGAGTGCTCAAATTAACCGTCACTCTGATGGCGATTGCTGCCCACCATTTTACTAAGGAACAAGAAAGTGACAAAAACTTTCTTGTTCCTTAGTAAAATGATGGGAAAGTGCATCAGTTGGACATAAAATCAGCCTTCTTAAATGGTGATTTGCAAGAAGAGGTCTATGCAAAGCAACCTCCTAGATTTGCTATGAAAGGAAAAGAGCATATGGTTTGTCACTTGCATAAAGCCTTGTATGGTCTCAAGCAATCTCCAGGTGCATGGTATGACAAAATCCATAAGCACTTGATTGCTCTTGGCTTCATATGTAGTTCGATTGAAAGCACACTATGTACGCAAAAATGGGATTGATCTTATAGTGCTTGTTCTTTATGTCGATGACATACTCTTGACTGGGTCATGTGATGCAAAACTTGGCATTCTTATGGTTGATTTGCAGCATACTTTTGATGTCACTTATTTTGGTCTTTTGAGCTACTATCTTAGCATCCAGTTTGTATCCGTTGAGGGGAGGCTTGTTATGCATCAAACAAAGTATGTTGAAAAACTACTTCAGTGTTTTAACTTTGAGGATTGTAAGCTAGTTTCCACACCAGTTGAGACAGGATTTAGGTTCTCACTTGAGGATTTCGATGATGCATTTAGCACTTCTCTTTATCAGCAAGCTGTGGGATGTCTTATATATGCATGCAACACAAGGCCGGATATACAGTATGCAGTTTCCTAGTTGAGTCAATTCATGCATGGCCCTGGCACTAAGCATTGGCCAGCGGTAAAACATATGTTTGGATATCTCACATGCACTTCTTCCACGGGAAAAGTTTGAAGCTTTTCACAAAGCTTTAAGCTTATTACCTTGTGGGGGCTGATCTGTCACTCCCTGTATCTTATTTGTTCCTCGAGTAGCTTTGATGTGAACCTTTTCCCTATACATGGGCACTTTTTACTCTAGTGCTAGCTAGAGGTTTTTTTCGCATGTTACCACATACATGATTCACTCATATGTGGTGGTACTTTGTACTTAGGGATATTATTTAGCTCTTACTTCAGTTTAGATCATTGTCAATAGAGAGATCTCTTCCAGCCATCGTCTTCTCCGTGTGTCTTGCTGCATTTGTGCTCCTAGTGTGTGCTTCTCGTGTGTCTCTCACTTCTACACACACCCAACATCGTAGCCCCTTCCTCTACTTCTACCTCGACCTCTTCCTTATGTATTTTCATTTGATCCATCCTTGTTGCCTTCTGAATTGTTTAGATTGTAGTTTGAGTTGTTGTGACCTCTTCCTTTTCCTCTTGAGACTTCTCTGGAGTTCTTTCCTTCACTTCGACCTACATACAACATTTGGTTGTGGTTGTCCTTTCCTTTGGAGCCACCAAAGCTCAACTCTTCTATGATGAGATCGGAGATTAGTTGTTCAAAAGTTGGATATGCATCTTTCATGTTAATGGAAGTTATAGAAGGCTTCCATCTTTCATCTTCTCTCAATCCATTGAGAGTACAACAACCACAAGATCTTCATCTTCAACTATTGTGCCAATAGAAGGTAAAGCATCACTTAGCTTCTTAATCTTCAAAGCATATTTAGCTATGGATTGAATCAAATTTTTTTATTATTATATTCAGCTCATTCTTGAGTTGAAGTTTCCTAGATCTTTTATTTGTTGAATACATCCATTAAAGAGCTTTCCAAGCATCTTGAGCTATTTTTAGATGTATATGCCCTTCCATGCATTAGTAATGACCTGTGAAATGAGGAAGATGCTTTCCTATTGATCTCTTCCCATCCTTTTGCTTGCCTTCTTTGGACTTCTTTGGTTGTAGCTTGATTGATTCGATGTTGAGCATCATCCCTATGCATGATATCCCACAAGCCATTGCCCACTAAGTAGTTGGTCATTCTAAACTTCCACATGGGATATCTATCCTTATCCAAATTCTTTACTTGTTGATCCAAATCAACCATTAAATATTGTGAAGAACTTTGAAAGTTACCTTAAATAGTTATATAGTCCTTTCCTCTTGAGTTTGTGAAGCTCCCCCTTGATTTGTAGCTCCTCTTTAGCTTTGCTTCAGCTCCAAACTTGTTAATGAAGCTTTTTTGCCAATTTTGCTCTGATATCGAATATGGAGAATGATTTCTCCTATACACAATAAAAAGTGTGTAGTGAACCCTTGTATGTTTAGCACTTTGACAGACACTTGCACCTTGGATTGCTTACTGATCTCGATTCAAATGGACATGTGGATTTAAGAAATGAAAGTAGACAAAGGGAGCTTTCCAACAAGATATAAATCATTTAATTTGGATCCGTTTGGGTTAGGAAACCACTAGCGAAAATAAACTATTTATCCACACAAGTATGCCCAAGAATCGGACTTCATTCTCAGACAAATAACTCATGGAATATAAAATCTTTGAGGATAAACAAGATAAGTTTCCAATGAGTGTTTGATTACAAGAAATGGTTACATTACTCTGAGATAGGAACCTCACAATATGACTATGTAAAACATCATATGCGGTTGGAAATAATATATAAGGAGACAAAATGATAAAATGACAAAATGACTTCTAAGATCGACTTCGACTATTGAGGGCTCTTATCTCTTTCTCTCTTTGTTGAGAATGTGCTCCCACTTCATTTTTATAGCCAATGAGCATATGAAGAAGTTTGTGCCTTCTTAATTCACCACCTTCATTTGATTGCCACTACATGCCACTCATTATAAGGTAGAAATTGTATCTTTTATTCATCATGACTTTTGACTAGATTTCTTCATTATTAGACTTATTTACCTTTACCTTTGGTAAACTTTTATCCAAGTATAACTCATGTGATAATGCAAGAAAACACAAGGTAACAAGAAGATTGGGATGCATGAAAACAACATGATGTTTTGCAATTGGCCTAGAATCCATACAAGTTTGCAACTAGTAGGAGGGATTGAACCCTCACCTCTGGCCCAAGAGGCAAAAGGCCCAAGAAACTATCTTAGCAGAGGTGAAACCAAATAAGTATAATTTTTATTAGATAAAAGATCTACATTTTAATGAAGAAATCGTGTATACTTTTCATTGATTTTTTTTATAATTTTGCTCAAAATTTCATGAGAGTTACAAGTATAATTTTTTCATTCCACTATGCTCATAGGAATTTGTTCTCTATGGTGATCAAATTTCTCCATGCATAGTTTATAAGAATATAGACGAGAGAGAGCGAGAGAGATTCTACATTAAGTGTAAAACTCTATATTTTATTTGAAGAAATCATGTATATTTCTTGTAGATTTTTTGTATATTTTTAACTAATTCTGGTTGAAAATTTGATGAGAAGTTAAAAATCTGGGCATTATGCATTATGCTCATAGCAATCTATGCTCTACGTGATCAAATTTCTTTCTGTGTTCATGCATAAAGAGAAAGAGAAAGAATACCTCAACGTCTTGAGAACCACCTATCTATAAAGTTTTCACATAGAGAAAATTACATGCATAATATTTATGATAATGAGAATGAAGGCTAAATGAGCCCCAACATAATTTTGGACTAGATAAACCTCTCTCAGAGTTTCATAGAGTATTTATCAATAGGAGAGTGATTATCAAATTTCATAGGAATATGAGAAAATGAGTACACGGTATTGGCAATACACCTCAAAAACAATGATTCCCTCCTATATTAATTATTGAAGTTAGAGAAGTAAGAAACAGATACAAATACTATGATATGGAAAAGGCTCAAGAACACAATCGTGAGTGATCTTCAAAAACATACGATCTACAAAGATAAATAAATAATCCACTAGGGTTATCAATATATACATAAGTCTAGAAAAAGAATGCATCAACGTCTTGAAGACCACCACCTACCTATAAAGCATTAACTAAAATTTTCTACATTTTAATGAAGAAAATGCTAGATATATTCAATACTGCACCCTCAAGTGATAGCAAATGATCCATGGTGTTCTAAGTTGTAAGGCCCTTGTTATGAGGAGTAGCCATTGTGAGAGCCTAGACATTTGTGGAACCTTAACTTCCAAGTTCGATGAGGTCTATGTGTGACCATTGATAGTAGTAGATGATCTTTGTGAGCTTAGCCATCGGGTTAAGTAGGGCATAAACTTCTAAGCCATTGGGTTGCCATTCAAAGCGAAAATAAAGGCCTTCTGGGATTGCATAGTTTCCCCATAGAGCCTTAATGGGGAGCTTGCCCAATTTTGTGAGCTCTAGGGGGCCTATTCCCCTAGCTCATAAATTTGAGAGGAGAGGACTTCTAATCATGGAGATATTTTCATATTGTATATTTTGCCGACTATTTTGTATCTTACGATTATGTTTATCTATATTGACTCCCTTTGTAAAAGCTATATAAGCATGGCTCATGTTGAGCTTTACGTAGCATCCCTTCATCTAAAATCGGTCTACATCGCCATCTAAGCTCCACACTGAGAGCGCATGGGTAGATAGCATCATCATTATACTTGCATTATTCTTGACAATTTCAGAATTTGAGTTCTCTATTTTTGTTTGCATTTTTCTCTTTGTTTGTAATTTTCTCAACTCTATGTATTGATCTATTCCGATATGCTGTTATGCTCATAGGAATCTGTTCTCGACGTGATCGAATTTCTTTGTATGTGTCCACGCATAATTTACAATTTTTTTTTTTAAATGGAGGTTCGGCCGAGGCCTACTCCCCCGGACTTTAACTTTGAAATTGCAACTGTACAAGGAAGGGCATAGTACCCATGGGACCCCCCTTATCCCACAAGAACAGAGGTTTACAAACTGGGTTAAACCGCAGTCACAACTATCGTGGGGATGATCAAACAGTGGCCAACAGCCACATACAACAGTTTCCAGGATTCAAATGTCCCTACATGTTGCTGCCAGGGGTTGAACCCTCGCCCCCGCCTCAAGAGGCGAGAGGCCCAACCACCAGGCCAGCGAACCGGGACATAAGTTACAATTTTTTTTTTTTTTTAAATGGAGGTTCAGCCGAAGCCTACTCCCCTGGACTTTAACTTTGAAATTGCAACTGTACAAGTGAATGGGCATAGTACCCACGGGATCCCCCGTATGCCACAAAGCAGGGGTTAGATAAAGAGACATGGTTACAACTGAAGGTAACATGGTTACAACTGGTTTCAACTGGCCTAAACCATTACATGTCCAGCCCGGGACTTGAACTCATGACCTCCACCTCAAGAGGCCAAAGCTCAACCAACTGCCCTACGGGACGTGGACACATAATTTACAATTTGAGTATAAACGAAAGAGCTTTCATTATGCTCATAGGAATATGTGCCCTACGTGATGAAATTTCTGTGTGCCCATGAATAAAGAGAAAGAGAGAGAGCCGCGTACCCGAGAAAGGAAGACCACAAAGGTATAGACGCAATGTAGAAGGTCGTTCAGACGCCTCTGCTTGAAGAGACCGGAGACGATGTGCATTTTCCCCGTTCTTCCTCAGCTGATAGCCCTCGCACATGGATTGAAATTTCGGTGACCGGATGTCACTTTTCGGGTGATCCAAAAAGTGCATCAGGTGCATGTGATAACCAGGTGACCGGATTTTCGATGAGTTCACTGAAGTTCGATCACAGAAAAAAACAAAAACTCTGATGTCTTTTTTTAATATTTTATTAAAAATCTATATTTTAATAAAAATCCGACATCTTTTTTCTATATTTTAATAAAAAACTGTATTGAATCTCTGTCCACTTTAAAGTTTATGCATAAAAATAGGAAATAAAAAGTAGCGCCTGGTTTTCGGTCACCCGAACGGACTGGTGCTGAAGGGCACCAGTCCGTTGGCCTCACAAACCTCCGGTCACCCAAAAAGGTGAAATTTCACCCGAAGTGCGGCAATATTTTCTCATGTGCGAGGCCTATGAGCTGAGCTGTAATGGCCGGATCATTAACGAGCGCTCCAATGTTCAGTCGGAGATTGTAAAATGTGCGGCTTTGGCGGAGCAGATCCAAGACTTGAGCTTTGGAGTACCCCTTTCCAACGCTCTCAGAGGCTACAGTTAGTGAATGGAGTGAGAAGCTTTTCTGCAGTGAAGCGAGAATATTGTAGAGCGAACTTGCTGGGACCTCGTATTGACAGATCTCAATAGAACGTAAAGATCTGTGATGTGAGAGCAACCTTCCCCAAGAGTCGCCATCTTCTTGCGATAGGGTTCTTGGAAATTCTCCTTCGGAAAGTCTGCTGAGCGCAAAGATGGTGAGACTTGTGACCGACATATTAACAAGAAGAGCATCTACCATTAGTTTGCCCGATTGTCCGTACCATAAGGGCATGCCAATGTTTTTTAAAAAAAATGGAGGTTCAGTCGAAGCCTACTCCCCCTGACTTTAACTTTGAAATTGCAACTGTACAAGTGAATGGGCATAGCACCCGCGGGACCCCCCGTATCCCACAAAGCAGGGGTTAGACAAGGTTACAACTGAGAGACATGGTTACAACTGGGTTTAACTGGCATAAGCCATAACATGTCCAGCCTGGGACTTGAACCTTGGACCTCCGCCTCAAGAGGCCAAAGCTCAACCAACTGTCCTACAGGACGTGAACAGGGCATGCCAATGTTGAGAACGAGGCAGGAAACCTTGCTGAATTTCAGCAGATCGCGGAAAGGAAGAAGCTTTCGATGCCAGGAGGACGAGATTCTGACGTTACGCTCCCTTGCCCCTCCTGAAAACATAAGCTCTCAAAAGACAAGTTCTGCAACCGAATTTCTCGACTCACCATTCGCATATCTGCAGCGCTGAAACGATAGCCGAACCAATCAAAGATCATAAGTTCCTCCAAAAGCGGCAAAGAAGGAATCGCGTGGAGAAGTGAAACGAACTCGAATCCCGCGCGATGAATATCGCGAGTGCGCTCTTGCCCCACTTATCGTTTTTCACCACAATTTTCCCACTGTCGAAAGTCTGTTGCGCCCAAGGATACATAAAAATATTTCCTAGGATAATTGTAGCTAGCGCAGATGGATTCTGTGCAGAAAAGGAGAAAAGGAAACTGCTCCAGGACTCGCATCCTGACTTATCCAACAAGGCTTTCGATTTCCAAAATGCATTCTGAAGTGGGAACCCCATGAACTGGATAAAGACCTAACCACGCGATTCACAGGAGGCGGGCGGAACTTCAATCCGGCGATGGACAACAATTCCCTGCAAGTAACGCGGAAGAAGAGGCCGACGTAGACCCCTACTGAAGACGCATAACAAGGTTAGAAGAAACAAAGTCAGAACGAGAGGAATGTCAGAGCGCCTTTTTTTTTGAGTCAACAAAGTAAAAATAAAAAATTAAAGAAGGGTGTTTGCAAGTAGTGCTGGGGCAAGACTCACAATACAATTACGAGTGAAGAATCTTTCCCTATCATACAAAGAAAAGAGAATGTCTTTCCGCCTCCTGTAAGGGTGCATCGCAAATACATTAGACACTTTGAAGCCTTTATCAGCTACATTGCACTCCTCTCCTATACAAATTAACTGTCCCAGGGTTAGGATATTAGAAAAAACAATTGAAGCTTAGAACAAAGTACAAATTTGAAAATCTCAAAAATAATGATTATAACATGATTTTATGATTGAAAAAATATACAATTTATTTATTTATATATACACAAAAGTGTTTGATAACCATTTGGTTTTTCATATAAATAATAATGATAATAATTACATCTTGATATCAAAATTCGATTGTTTGCTTAAAAAAGAAAAAGTAAAAGGATCTTGTGAAGCTATGTTATGTCGCAAACTTTAGAACATATATAAGAGCCATTGAAAATTCAAAAAAATTATGATAATGAGCGTGAAGGCTAAAATGAGCCTCAACATAATTTTGGACTACATAAACCTCTCTAGTATTTGCATAGAGTATTTAACAATAGGAAAGCGCTTGTCAAATTTCACAAAAATATGAGACAATGAGTGCGATGTATGCACCTAAAAAAAATGCATCTCTCTTATATTAATTATTGAAGTTAGAGGAGCAAGAAACATATGCAAATACCATGATATGAAAGAAGTTCAAGAACACAATCGTGAGTGATCTTACATTCTCTCTAATTGGCAATGCACTTAAAATTTAATGATTCTCTCTTATATTAATTAGTCATTGAAGTGAGAGGAGCAAGAAACATATACAAGTACCTTGATATGGAAGAAGTTCAAGAACACAATCGTGAGTGATCTTCAAAAACATACGATGTACAAAGATAATTAATAGGATTATGAAATATACACAAGCCTCTAAAAAGAGAAAAGAGTGTCCCATCATACCTCAACGTCTTCAAAACCACCCAGTTATAGTGTATTACCTAACTTTTTTTTATATTTTAATGAAGAAAACATGCATAATTATCATAAACGAAGTTCAATAATTGAGATCAACTCTTTAGAGTAAGCTTGGATTAATTGATTAGTACATATGAAGGCATTACACCCATGGGAACACTCATATCTCACAAAGCAAGGATTAAACATGCTTGAACTGCTCGAAGACTAGACAAGGTTTTGGATTGCACGAAGGCAACACGAGGTAACACAAAGGTTGGGATGTCTGAAGGCAACATGAGGTTTGGAACTTGCATGAGGTCCATACATGTTCGTTGCCACTAGGAGAGTTGGAACCCTTGGACCCAGCCCAAGAGATGAAGGGCCTTACCAACTAGTTCAATGCGCACAATGCAAACATATACAATTTTAATTAGCTAAAAGATTCTACATTTTAATGAAGAAATCACTTATAGTTTTCTTTGATTTTTAACTAATTCTCCTCATAATTTCATGAAATTTACATGTATAATTTTCTAGTTCCATCGTGATCATAAGAATCTTTGCTCTACGTGATCAAATTTTTTTGTGTGTATCCATGCATTATTTACAAGCCCGTATAGTCTAGTGGTTTGACGCTTTGAATCTTTGAGAGGAGTCTTGAGTTTAAGTCTTGGCAAGACATATCTATGAGTGCCTCAAAGATGAGTGTCTCCACCTTACGAAGTCGGGTGTGTGAATGTGTTTCCAATTCATCGTTCTCTCAAAAAAAAAATTAAAGTTTGAATATAACCAAAAGAGAGAGAGTCCTGGCATAAAGAAAGAGAAAGAGAGAGAACAACGTAGCCGAGAAAGGAAGGCCACAAAGTATAGATGCAATGTAGAAGGCCATTCAAAGGAAGGCCACAAAGCTTTAGAAGGCCTTTTTTTTTGAGAGAACAATGAATTTGAGATGCAATGTAGAAGGCCATTCAAAGGAAGGCCACAAAGCTTTAGAAGGCCTTTTTTTTTGAGAGAACAATGAATTTGAAATGCCCAGCCGACTGGGAATTGAACCGAGACATTCTGCCCTTCGGTGTTCAACACATACCCATTTGGACCTCTTTTTTTTTAAATATAAAGGAAGTTCGGCATAAGCCTACCATCTTTGCCCTCAGCAGACCTTTCGAAGGAGAATTTCCAAGAAGCCTACCGGCAGAGGATGAGAACTCTTGGGGAAAGTTGCTCTCAGATCAGAGATCTTTACCTTATATTGAGATCTCTCAAGACGAGCCCAGCAAGTTCGCTCTACAGTATTCTGGCTTCAATGCAGAAGAGCCTCTCGCTCCATTCAGTAACTGCAACCTCTGAGAGCGTCGGAAAGGCCTACTCTAAAGCTCAAGTTTTGGATCTGCTCCGTCAAAGCCGCACATTTTAATTTGCGACTGAACAATGGACCACTCGCGAATGATCCGGCCATTACAGCTCATTCGCGAGTGGTCCATTGTTCAGTCGCAAATTATAAAATGTGCGGCTTTGACGGAGCAGATCCAAAACTTGAGCTTTAGAGTAGGCCTTTCCGACGCTCTCAGAGGTTGCAGTTACTGAATGGAGCGAGAGGCTCTTCTGCATTGAAGCCAGAATACTGTAGAGCGAACTTGCTGGGCTCGTCTTGAGAGATCTCAATATAAGGTAAAGATCTCTGATCTGAGAGCAACTTTCCCCAAGAGTTCTCATCCTCTGCCGGTAGGCTTCTTGGAAATTCTCCTTCGAAAGGTCTGCTGAGGGCAAAGATGGTGAGATTTGCGACCGACGTATTGAGCGCGCAGAAGAGCATCTACCATTAGTTTGCCCGATTCTCCGTACCATAAGGGTACGCAACTGTTGAGAACGAGGCAGGGGACCTTGCTTAGTTTCAGCAGACCGCGGAACGCAAGAAGCTTTTGATGCCAGAAGGACGAAAGTTCTGACGTTAGGCTACCTTGCCCCTCATGAGCACATAAGCGCGCAAAAGACAAGTTCTGCACCCGAATTTCTCGACTCGCCATTTGCATATCTCCAGCACTGAAAAAATGGCCGAACCAATCAAAGATTATAAGTTCCTCCAAAACGCAGCAAAGAAGCAACTGCGCGGAGAACCGAAACGAACTCGATATCCCGCACGATGAGTACCGCGAGTGCACTCTTGCCGCATTTATCGTTTTTCACTACAATTTTTCCACTTTCGAAAGTCTTTTCCGCCCATGGGTACATAAACCTATTTTCTAGGATAACTGTAGCCAGCGCAGATGGATTCTGTGCAGAAATAGAGAAAAGGAAACTGCTCCAGGACTTGCATCCGGACTTATGAAACAAGGCTTCCGATTCCCTACATGCGTTCTGAAGTGATCACCCCATGAAGTGGATAAAGACTTAACCACACGATTCACAGGAGGCAAGCGGAACTTCAATCCGACGAAGTGGGCCAAGCTCGAAGAACTTTCATTGCAAGGAGTGCGGAAGAAGTGTCCGACACAGACCCTCGGGCCTCAGGAAGAAGAGGCCGAAGCAGACGCTTGGGCATCTTCGCTACTGAAGGAAGAAACAAAGTCAAAGGAGAGGAAAGTGAGGGTGCAACTTTTCAATCTTGAGCGATAGATGAATATGGTTGAGTTCACACAGAATCGGCGGTACAAACATTCAAAAGTGTAGTGTTCTAGGTGGAACAGTGAGAAAATCATTTAGTTTCACCCGTCATGTGTTCACACAAGAAGGCAGAACTGTGCAAAAGTTATTTTTGTGTCACCACTCTATGTGAACACAAGGGATGGCGGAACAAATACCAAAGCATCTCCATGACAAATGCAAATGTTATGGAGTACAAGACATGCAGCAACAAGATCTGGCATATAACGCAGATCCAATCACATGTTTTTAATAAAATTCAAAATCTTGCTTTCAACATGCCAACCAAGCAATACTTACCTAGCTCACCTCTTGCACATCTCTATCCTAATTCGCTTCTTGTGAAATTAAGGGAATCATGCATTGATCCTGCCCATCCTACATCATAATTCCAAATAGAGCAATTGGCAGCTACTGTTATTTGCAACAAGATAGAGTGAAAACCTTTGCGATTGAAGTAATCAACATGATTTTCATGTGGTGCAATTATAGGTACATGGCTTCCATCTATTGCACCCACAACATAAGGTATTCCTCTTATTGCCTCAAACTCTTTTGCTAACATTGCAAAGCGGGATGTTGAAGGCCATCTAATGTATGTGTCTCTAAGACCAGATGCTACAATAGCTTTAATAAAATCATGCACAATACCACAACATGTGCTCTTTGAACATCCAAAAGTGCCCCCTATGCCCATAAGCCCATCTTCAGTTGCTAGCCTTGTTAATGCAATAGCTACTCGATCTTGTAAAGTTATAGTATCATGATAGTTTGTGGTTTTCTTTTGCATAAAGGGTCTAAGATTTCCACACAAGTAATGGAAGGTTTTCTTGTTAATGCTCAAGTGATCTTTGAACACATTGTCACTATAAGCATTCAAAAGATAGCTTTCAACAAAACCATGAGCACGTGGGTATGCCCATGCTTATCTATCTTCATGACCCCTTCTTCGATTAATGGCATTATTCATTATCATTGATCGTGCCACACATTCATTTAAGTGCAACCAAGCATGTAGCATGACATGATGATGATTACAGCTTGACTCTTGAAGTAACTCTATCATAGCTAATGCACATATCAATGCACAAATTAATGCAACTTCCTTTGGCATGTCCATTAGAACCTACAAAAAGAATACAAGAGATATTTAGAATATAGAAAATATGCACATGCATACATACATCATATGCAAATGCAACATATGCATATGCATAATGCAATAGATGCACATGAATACATAATACAAATGTAGTCACGCAACATATGCAAATGCATAATGCAATAGATGCACATGCATACATAATACAAATGTAGTCATGCAACATATGCACATGTATACATGCAATATGCATATGCATATGCAAGTGCATACATGCAACATATGCACAATGCATTAATGCACAATGCAACATATGCACATGCACATGCAAATGTATACATGCAACATATCCACATGCACATAAAAATGCATACATGCAACATATGCATATGCAAATGCATACATGCAAAATATCCACATGTATGAATGCAACATATATGCACATGCATATGCAACATATATGCGCATGCATGCACAACATATATGCACATGCATATGCAACATATACATAAATGCAACATATATGCACATGCATATGCAACATGTATGCACAAGTGTAGCTCACGCATAAGCACCACCTTCTTTACTTGTCAATCCGTGGAGACGTGAGGACCGGTATGAAGACCATGAGCAAGTGAAGGCACGTGTGTGAGTGAAATCCCACAAATATGCACACACATACACACACACACACGCATAAGGTAAGATCAAAGAGAGGAACAATGGAAAGCTTCGATTGCAAATGAGTTCTCTTACAAAAGCTCTATTCTCTAACAATCTAACCTCAAAAATGAGCTCTCTAGCTCTTTTTATAGTTTTTTGACTAGTTTTGACCCTGTCCAGACCTAGTGTCCGACCTAGTTAAAAATTAGGTTCCAGGGCTTATTTGAGGGCTCAAACGAAGTCTAAAAATTATGAAAATTGGTAAGATGATACTTCTAATACTCCTCAAGCTCAAGAACTCCTTGGCTTGAACAAAATGGAGTTACAAAAATAGAAAATGTATTTACAATGGTTTTTAGTGATGAAAATCACTATTGTTGTAGGGGATTCTTTTGAAAATTTGACATACACTTCTTGGAGCTCCCTACTTGCTCCTTCTTCTTGTGTGTCCACCTCTTTGATGTGCTCCTATGCTTTGTCCTTGACCTTCAGCTTCAACACTCCCCCCCCCCCTCTCGAGTCTGTCGTCCCTGACAGACCCTTCTTGTAGTGGTTGTTCCAAGTAGTGCTTTGAGAGAGAGTGTCCCTTTTGTATGAACAAAAGTCGTCTGGCTGCCCAGATGTGGCAGGGTTGGTTGTCCAGTTCTTCAGCAGTCACTGCAAGCCTTTGCAAGTTGTAGTCCCTTGGTATGTGCTTCTTACTTGGATTCCAGCATGACTGTGTCATTGTGAGGCTCCGTTGATGTCCTCTAGATCTTCCAAAGTTGATGTTCATAGTAGTCATGCCAAGTACTCATAACCCATATTGAGTGATGGGTAAAAGTGTTCGTGCATGGGTTGAGGAAAATATGTGCCTTATGCACGGCCTTGTAATATAGCCCTATGCATGCGTACTTGGAAAATGCATTGGAAGAAGTACAGTGCAAAAATTGGGGGTTTTGAGCGAAGTGCTCAAGGGTATGCCGACGAAGAGGTTTCCTAATATATCATGGTGATGGTGTTTCCAAAGTAAGGATACTTACCATGGTGAAGAATCGATCAATGTTTATCTCCTCGTATTGTACTCCCGACATTTGTGATGGACCGTCAGCTAGTCTTGCATTGTCGATGAATGTCCATGTGGATGGTTCACTGATGAAATTCTTTGAGTGACTCGTCCTGTCTCCTCTTGTCAAAGCAACATTTGCCAAGTATTGAGAATTGAATTTCTTTATATTTCTTGACAAACAACATTGGGTAACTACACCATGCTTGGTTTCACATATTCTCTTTGGCTCACCATAAGCAGGAGTCTTCTCACCCAGTATACGGATAAGGATTCTCAGGGTACCAAACTACCTCTTGTAGATATCTCCCTGGATGCTCTCATACATGCAGTAGTTAAGCATCACTCAAGTAGTGGACCTTCAGGTTCTTCGCTCCTACCATGGTAAGAGGAAACCATAGTGGTGGATGCCATGTTCATGCCAAGTTATTGACATCTACCAGATAAGACAACAATTATATCATCTGCTAGCCGAGACACACTTCTACCCAAACTGATAAGTGCCCACTAATCAACAATTAAACCATCAACTAAGCATGACTCATTCATGTTTCATGAGCCAAACCTGGGAACAAGTGCTTTCTCTCTGTTTTTTTTGTTTTTTTTTTCATTTTTCTCTTTTTGTTTTTTTTTGAGACAATGTCACAAAACAAGAAGACAGATATTAGTATCAGAAAAAATAGTTGACCTATGTCAATGTGCTCTTGTGCATGGGACTCTCAAATGTGTCTATGCATGGCCATGTAATGTGGCCCTATATTAATGCATACTTTGGAAATGCATGACCTGAATGGTGCAAAAGACAGGGTTGTGCAAGGAGCACATGGTTGTCACTTGCTGAGGCCTGATGTCACTTGCAGATGTTGATGTCATCTTTGTTGGAGGTATCCATTGGATCTCGAGATGACAACTGATCCTTCCTCCTTATAGGGATCCATTTTAGAACAACATTTGGCACTGTAGAGATTACTTCAGGCGTCTTCCTCTTTGGATGCTTTCTGAATTGTGGTATCCAGTGTGGTTGGCGCTTTGGTTTGGTGGAGGCTATTGGTACTTTTGGCTTCCAAACCCATATCCTTTTTGCACGTCTTCCTACTATTGTTGAAGAGCTGATTTGATCTTATTTCGGTCTCTGTACGTGGTTCTTACCCTTTTCTCTTTTTGGCTTCTTTGTTGAGAACTTTAGCATGTGGGAGAACATAGGTTGGTGTGGATGTAAGAGCTTCTTAGGTACCCACATCTGTAATCGCCCTTGTTGAGCTGCAGCTAATTTCTTAGGCATCCAAACTTGTTGGATACCTTGTGATTGAGCTTGTCGGAGCTACTTCCTTCGCCTTCTGGCCTGGTTGGCTTGCCTGGATGGGATTTGTGGGGGCAAGGCTGGTGGTTTCTCTCCTTTGCGTACCCATATCTGCTTCATGATCGGAACTGCTTTCTTATCGAATGGTGTCTTTCTATTTGATGTAGCAGTTATCGTGAACAGTTGTGTTTGCCTGTGTGGTGGACTCACTACTGTGGCTACTTGATTCTTTGGAGAAGAAGAAAGATCCACCCGCCTTTGAACCTGTTCTTCCACGATTGACTCCTTCTGCATCATAGAGCTTTTGACACATACGACATCTTCTTCCATATGATTAGTCTTAGAAGAACTAAGAGAGTGTGTGGTGCTATGATCTGGGAGCATGCAGTTCTCTTATTCTAATGTAATGCATTTTTCATGTACCCAAACTTGAAGAATTTGACTTCTTAGGTTTAAGTTAACTGCATGGTCATAGATCCAATCTTGACCCAAGACAAGTGGTTCTGTAAGGTTCTCATCTTGACACACTAGCGCTTTGACTTTCATTGGAACATCTTGAAGGTAGATGGGAAGTTCCACCTCGCCCAAACAAGGGGTTTCCACACCTCCCAATCCTATGAGATAAGCTTCTATGGGATTGATGTTCAACTGCAAGTCTTGGCAGTAGGATAATCTAACTGCACTACTTGCTGCACCTGAATCAATCAATGCTTTCAGAGTCCTTGCACCCTTTCCTTGTCCTATCTCTATGGTCACAAAGGGACGTCAGTCAATGACTTGAGAAGTAATTATGCCTAATTTTTGGCACATATCCATGTGATATTTTGGGGCTTTTGAGTTGACATCTAGGCCTACTCGCCTTAACTTATTTCGCCTAATGCGCTCTCTAGCCTCTGCTTGTGCTTCTTCTCTCACCCTTAACTCCTCTTCTTTTCGCTTCTTAGCAGTGTTGAGTCTCGTAAGCATATCCTCTGTAAGAGGTTCTTGGTATAACTTGACTCTACATCCACTAATATAGTTGGGCAAGATATCACCTTCTAAAGTAGCCAATTGAACGGCACCGCTAGTGGAAATTTTGTTAATGATCATGGGTCCATATCCTCGTTTTTCCAACTTATGGGCATGTTGTTTTAGTGTGTAAACCAGCACTAGATCTCCCTCTTTCAATCCTTTATCTTTGATGTGTGCATCAAAGTATGCCTTTTGTCTTTTCTTTGCAGCATAGATGCCTGCCGCCGCTCGTAGCCTCATCTCACCTAAGCGTTCTAGATCAAAGATCCTAGAGGACAACTCATGTCCATTCCACTCATGCTCTTGTGCTACCTTTAAAGCTGGGCATAGGAAATCCAATGGTAGCACAACATTCTGTCCGAAGACCATCTGAAATGGGGTGGCGTTGAGTACCATTTTGTAGGCAACTCAATAAGCCCAAACAACATGATGAAGTTGTTTGTCCCAATCAGAGCGTTTATTATTTACCAGTTTTGTCAATATGTTACAGAGGATCTTATTGGTGCTCTCAGCTTGTCCGTTAGCTTGTGGGTGATAGGGGGTAGACTTCTTATGTATCACCAAGAATTCTTGGAGAAGATTTTCAATGGCTTCATTCAAGAAGTGTGTGCCTCTATCGCTTACTAACTCTATTGGTAGTCCATATCTCGTGAACACATTCTCAAATAAGAACTTAGCTGTTGTTTGAGCATCATTCTTTGTTGTGGCTTTTACTTCCACCCACTTTGTAAGGTAATCTGTGGCTACAATAATATACTCTACATGGGAGTTTCTAGCTGGGGGGTTAATAGGACCTACAAAGTCTATACCCCATTTCGAGAATGCACGTCCTCCCATCATTGGCCTCAATGGCATCTCATCTTTTCTAACTGGATATTGTGCACATTGGCATGTGTCACATTTCTTCACATAGGTATGTGCATCCATATGGAGAGTGGGCCACCAAAGTCCTGAGAATAGAATGGTCTTGATCACTCGGCCAGGACCAAAATGCCCACCTGCAACGCCACTGTGTGTAGTCTCTAAGACCTTTAAATAGTCTGATTCATGAACGCACGGTCTTAAGTAACCATCTTTGCCTCTTCGATATAGGTTGCCTCCTACTAAGGCATAGCCTTGAGCCTCTTGCTCCATGCTTCGTTTTCTTGCTAGACTAGCCTCCTTGGGTAATCTTCCCGACCTCATAAACTCTACCAATGGAGCACTCCAATCTGGAATTAATGACACTTGATAAAGGGTGGCATGCTCCACTGGGGGCCTCTCTTTGCATATTGGACAATTCTTAATCCACTCATGTATTTCTTTGTCCATGCTAGGCCAATACACTCCTAAACGCTTCAAATTTTGCAATGTTCGTTGTTTAGAAGAGTGATTTCCTAGCAATCCTTCATGAGCTTGCTGCAACCAACTACTATGTTCGTCATCCTCAACACAACAAGCTAGTACACCGTCAGTATCTTGTTTGTACATGCTTCCTGCCAATATGTGATATTTTTGTGATTTTACAATTTCTTCTTGTGATGTTTTAACATTCTTATTTGCAGGACCGAAGGTGAGGACTGGTACCAACTTATTTGCCCATTTAGGAACAACTTCCAAATTGAACAGATAAGCATCAGGTAGTTCATCAGACACTCCTTGCAGTGACTCTCCTGAAGTGATGCAAGAAAGGTGATCTGCCCGAAGGTGGGTTCTACCTTTCCTGACAACAACTTCAAAGTCATATTCCATTAGTAAGAGGAACCATCTTACTAAGCGCCCAGTATTGCAGGATTTATTGACCAAATATAACAAAGCTTGATGATCAGTGAAAAACTTGAACAACTTGGCCAATAAGTAGTGTCTAAACTTCTTCACAGCATATACCATGCCTAAGCCCTCTCGCTCAGTTGTGGTATAGTTTCGTTTAGCTGCGGTGAGTTGTCTACTAGCATATGCTATGGGCAAATCTAAGTTTCCTTCTCCTGTGGGTTGTGCTAGCACACATCCTATGGCATGATTGGATGCATCCACATGGACATGGAATGGTTTATTCCAATCAGGAGTGGTCAGTATTGGTGCTGTGCACAAACGTTTCTTCAGTTCGTTGAAAGAATTCTCGCATTCATCGTTCCACTCAAAATTAGAAAACAAGGCATAAAGGGGTCTAGCAATGATCGCGTACATGTGGATAAACCTACGGTAATATCCACAATGGCCCATAAAGGCTTTTACCTCTTTAACATCCCTTGGCCTTGGCAACTCCGCTATGACTCGTACCTTATCTTCGTCTGTTGAGATTCCATTCTTAGAAACAATATGACCTAAGATTTTACCTTGACGCACCATGAACACACACTTTTCTGGGTTCAGACACACTCAATATTCTCTACACTTGTTAAAGATTTGTATGAGCTTAGGGATGTGAAATTTTCTTTCTTGGGAATGAGCACATAAATCATCCACATATACTTCTAAGCTCTTTCGCAAGAACTCTTTGAAGACATGACACATGAGCCTTTGGAATGTTGCAGGTGCATTGGTGAGCCCAAATGACATCACACGAAATGCAAAGATTCCCCACTCAATGGCAATAGCTGTTTTGTGTTGATCTTTTGGGGCAATGGCTACTTGATTGTAACCTAAAAATCCATCAAGAAAGCTATAAACTTCCTTTCCTGCAACACGCTCCAATAGGCGTTCTGTGATTGGAAGTGGATAACTATCTCTGATCGTAGCGGCATTAACTTTTTTAAGGTTAATACACACTCGCAACTTCCCGTTCTTCTTGGGCACCACTACAATGGGGGAAACCCATTCAGTATGCTCAATCTCATAGATGAATCCAGCTTCAATCAGCCTATCAATTTCTTCTTTTATTTTGGCTGCATACGTATCATTATATGTGTAGGGCTTCTGTTTGGTGGGCTTGGCATCGGCAGTCATGGGGATCGTATGCGAGCATATTTTTGGATCCACTCCCTTCAAGTCTCTATAGTGCCAAGCAAACACATCCCTATATTCCCTTAATAGAGCTACGAGCTCCATTTCTTCTCTTGCACTCAGGTCATCTCCTATGTAGGTACATCTCTCTTCGTTCTCCTCAATGGTCACAACAATCTTTTTGGTCTTTTCTTTATTATCATATGATTCCCCTATGATGGCCTCTCTCTTAGGCATTCGTACCAAAATTTTGCGATCGTCCACTTCATATTTCTTGAAGTTTTCTGGTACTTCAAAAAATGATTCCTCCTCTTCTTGTTTCACTGCTTTTCTTTTCTTTTTCTTTTGACTACTCTCACTTCCATCCTTTGAATTTACCGTTTTAATACTTGTGAGAGGTTCTTCTTCTTTTTGGGTGAACACTCCTATATCTTCTAGATAGTGTTGCTCTGAGTAAAAGCAACTATCCATCACAATGGACTCTATATCATCATCATTCTCTTCTTCTTCTATGACATCACTCGGGTCACATTCTTCTAGCAAGGGCTGACACATGAATACTAAAATATCATAACCCTCCTCATCACAATGAGGTGTCCATTGTTCTTCATTGACAGCAATGTCCATGGTGGCTAAGATTTCAGGCCAGCCATGAGGCTCAAATTCCTCATCTAGAAAGATCATCGGTGTGTAGGTTGGGTCCCTAACTGGTCTATCTCCTGGCGAAGTTCCTTCTTCTCGTGCCTTTAAACATTTTTCCTCTTCCTCTGCGACCTTGCACATCCACAAATGAGTATCTTCATGCAGCCATGATGGATCAGGTGAACTTTCAGAATGTACAGAGACTGGATCTTCCTTTGCTTTGTGGATAGGTTCCACTGTAGGGGTGGTACATCTATGAAGGAATAATCCTTCAAATTGACCTTGGTGGTGACCCCTAAGTGTTGTAAGTACAAGGAGTTGGTTCCCCAATCCTGTACTATTTGCAATTGTCGTAGGAAGGGTCTTCCTAGGATCATCTCATAGACATTATTTTTCTCAAAGTCACATATAGCAAATGTATGTTCAAACTCTACACCACAGGTGGTTAGAGTTATCCCTTCGAGCAATCCTAGAGGTCTTTCAAAATGACCGTCTGCCATTTGAAGCTTCATTCTAGTGGGTCCTAATGTGGGTTTGCCCCATTGCTTCCACAAGGAGGTGGTTGCAATAGCAACACCAGCACCTGAATCTATGATTGGTTTGGTTGTGTAACCTTGGTAGGTGATTGGAAGATAAGTATTACCTTCTTCACCCTCACACATGTCCCCTATTTTGTCTAGAGGTATCTCTGGTACTTTCTTCTTAGAGCCTGCTTTTGGCATATTGGACTCAAGTTCTGGGACTTGATCCTTCACATGATTCCACAGCTCGGGTTTTGCTTTGAGCAGCTCTTCTACAGTGAGATGACACTGAACCTTAGTATTCTTCATGACATCAGTGCTCCTTGGGACCACTGAGTCTTCATGTCTGACCAGTATTGTGGGAGCTCTGATCTGAAGAGATTCAGATTCCCATGGGCCTGGAAATTGAGGTAATTCTTCTAAGGTATTAGATTCAAAATCTAATCTTCCGTTTTCTTGTTGTTCTGCTTCATCTCCGTAAATAGATGGGATGTCTTGGGGAATTGATCATGAAGATCATCAATCTCAGGAATAGGAGGGGAATTACCCTTCTCCTTGGCCCATTTCTCTTCTTGTATTTCCCACAAGAACTCTTGAGAGTACTGTTGAGTTGAAGGAGGTATTCCAGCATCCGTGGAATTAGGAACGTAAGCTCCCTTTGGTGGTGAGCTTCTTCTCTCAATAACTGGTTCAACCTGTGGGGGTAAAGAAACTTGTGGTTTGTTTACCAATTGCTCTAATCTTTCTAGTAAGCCCTGGAAATGCAAATCCGGTTTGACAGAGTTTGTTTGATTGAACCTTTGACTAGTCTCGAGTATCGCTTGAGCTTGTTCTACCATTTTCATGCACATTTTCATCCGTTCAATCTCTAAGTCCGCTCTAGGGTAACTCTTTTCTAGGTTTGCAGCTGTAGGCCCTTCTTGAAGTCGAGCCTGGTAGGCCTTGAACATCATGTCCAAGCCTTCTGGGGTTGGATCTGCAAGAACAGACCCTGGTTGCGGCCTATTTACAATGGGTGGTGGGGTGGGATGAGGTGATGTGGATGGAGTTCCGGCATGCGAGGGGCTTTGAGTTGCAGTGTCATCTATTTTTGTCTTTGCTTCTCACAAGCTTTCTTCTAGTTCTGATAACTTTTTATTCCACTTGCGATTGGCCTTCTCTCTAGTATCCTTCCATGTTCTTGTTTTCCTCTTACTAGGTTCTCCCGATTCACTCGACTCCGATTGCTCTGCTGGTTTATCCTGTTTTAAGGCTTGTGCTCTAGTGACAGCTTGTATAGGAGCCACATTACTGCTACTTGAACTTGAATCCGCCACTAAGCCTACCACATTAATGGGTGTAATCTTGGGTGCACTAGAGGGGTTTCTTGGACAATCTCTGGGGAGATGGTCTTTGCCACAATCAGGACAAAAAGCTTGTATTGTGATGGCCTGACCTTGACTCGGAGATGGTGGGTGGTGACAGTCACGAATGAAATGGTCACCTTGACATCTGGAACAAGATCCTCTAGGGGCTTGTGGTCTCATTTGTCTCAATTGGGGCCTAGGGTTAGGATTTGTGTACATGTCATTGGAGTATTCTGGCTCCCAATTTTGCTCCATAGGAGATGAGCATGAGAGTCATTATCTGGTATCAATGGGGTTAGTGGCACCAATGCTCTATTTGGATTTTCCTCTCCCACAGCATACTTGACTGGAATCACGTTGGCAGGAGCTGGTGGTTGGTTTCCCAAGACTGGTTGTGGCCTATATTGTGCGTGATATTGCTGTTGTGGTTGATAATATGGCTGTTGGTATTGGTTCTGATACCTACCTTGTTGGTAAGGTTGCTGATAAGTTTGTCTAACAGCCTGCCTATTGTAGGGACAATCTTGGGCCGTGTGGTTCATGTATTTTCTCTCAATAATGCAATATGGAGCATTCCTTTCTCTAATGTTTTGGTTTTACATTGGGCATACGTTAGCCATGTGGTCCCGTCCGCAGGTATAAAATCGGTTCAATGAGGTGACTCTTTGTGTTTGTCTATTTTGGACTCCCAGCTTCTTGGCAACTTGCTCAGCTATCTCATCTATTTCTGTGGAGATTTTCAAAGTATGACTAGTAGAACTATCAGAATCCTTATAGAGTTTGGACAATCCTAACTCCTCACCCAAGTTGTCTTCTATGTCAATGCAGGTCCGCACACACTCTTCTATGGATCTAGGCTCTTTCAAGTACACATATGATCTTAACTTTGTGCTCAGTAAGCCATCTAAGAACAAAGCCACTTGTTTGGCTGGTGTGGGTAACTCTGGACCAGGGCATCTTTCTAGGTACTGTCTGAACCTTCTACCTGCTGGTCGCACCATTTCTTGGGGTGTCTACTTGAAACTGTGGATCAAAGATGATGTGTTATGTCTGATACCACTCTTGGAAAATTCTACAATGAATTCATCTAGCAGCTGACCTATATCGCGATAGTTGCGACTACTCAATGGTTGAAACCAAGCTAAGGCAGTGCCCTTAAGAGTCAAACCAAATGCCTCGTACTGGGTGAACAAATCCTCAACCTGTTCAGCTCTTAACACTTGTTTGAACTCAGCCACATGATCATAAGGATCTCCTGACCCGTCAAAATAATTCTTCATTGCCTTGATCACTTGAGTGGGTCTAAGGGTTCTTGTGTGCTCTCGGGGTCTAGGCAATGGAAAATCATGTTCATCTCTTTCTTGCCTATGTGCCTGATGTCTCTCTCTTTCAGGTCTTTCATTTTCAAATCCTGCTCTATTTCTGCCCACCGTGTGTGGAAAACTTACCTTAGGTCTCTCTCTAGTTCTTTCTCTCTGGGCTTCATGAGCTTGGGATGATCCTACTCCTTGGAGGCCATGGGAAACATTGGATCTTGGTAGAGGGAAAATCAATTCACTCTTCCAAGTATATGCATGTCTATCATGTTCTGTTACCAAGAAAATTTTCTCTGATGTGTTATCCAGGTAGACAACTTTGCCTGGTATCTCTGGATCCTTGAACTCGTAGATGATGACTATGCCCAATTAGCTAGGTTGATCTGGCTTGAATCTCCAAAAGGCTTCCTCTGTTTCTCTATTCAAGAATAGTTCTATGCTTTTGTTGTCTTGAGGGATGCAATCTAGAGTGATCACTCTAGTCAAAACTGACTTACCTCTAGGAGTCTGGGGTCCTTGTCCTACATTTCCTTGTTCTAGGTCTCCTATCTCATTCTCAGGAATGATATTTCCAAACTCATCGGTCCTATCTGGTAGGTTGGTGACCACATACATGGTTCCTTCCTTATCAATGTATGAGCCCTCTTCAAACTTGACCACCGGGTGTTCAAGTCCAAAGGGTTGATCTGGATTTTTGAGTTGAACCACTGATCGCCTCAAGCCATCCTCATAGATGCGAGCACCTAATGGTTGGTCTGAATATATTCCAATTGTGTCTTATAGGGACCTTCTGGTGTTTGAAGATAGGCAGTTCCTGAGCCACATGCAGGTTTCCCCATGCTGAAAGACATTTCTGAGTCACTTGTGTCAGAGTTCAGTACGTAAGGACAACCACTTAGTTGTTGTGCCCAAGACTTAGCTGTATGGTTGACACTGGACTTAGAAGATCTAATGCTTTGTCTATCATTGCCTAGGTGTCTACCAGATCTAAGGTTCATAAGCTTTGATTAAGAGTCCAAAATTTTCCCTTGGTATGGCTCAAAATTCTTTGGAGTCCCCTTGGGTTCTAGGTCCCACCTGAAGGTCAACTTCAAATTATCCTATATGAGAATCATCACAATATTCTTATAAAAAACAGTTGAGGCTGTGTAGGATTCGAAACGAGCTTTCCAACAAGCTATAGAGCTCAAAAAAGAGACTTTGGATGAAAAAGTTATGTCAAATCAGGCTCCTGGGGGTCAAAACAGGCAAACAGGCACTTGTGGAAAAATCACGATTTTGTAAGAGAATCGCGATTTTGTGAAATCAAGAGAATCGCGATGCTATGAAATCAGATAATCGCGATTGTGTGAAATCAGAGAATCTCGATTGTGTGAAATCAAAGAATCGCGATTGTGTGAAATCAGAGAATCGCGATTGTGTGAAATCATAGAATCGCGATTATGTGAAATCAGAGAATCACGATTGTGTGAAATCAGAGAATTGCGATTTTGTTCCTTGAGAATCGTGTTTTCACAAAATCGTGTTTTTGGCTGAAAATCGTGATTTATGAGTCGCGATTTTGAGCAGAGAATCGTGTTTTTGAGAATCGCGATTTTGAGCAAAGAATCGTGTTTTTGAGAATCACGATTTTGAGCAGAGAATCGTGTTTTCAAAGAATCGTGTTTTGAAAATCGCGATTTTGAGCACATAATCGTGTTTTTACAAAATTGTGTTTTCACAGAATCGTGTTTTGAAAATCGCGATTTTGAGCAGAGAATCGTCTTTTCACAGAATCGTGTTTTGAAAATCGTGATTTTGTCTCAGAATCGTGGTTTTCAGAAATTTAGAGAATCACGATTTTGAGCACAACCACAGAATCGCGATTCTGAGAATGACCTCAGAATCGTGTTTCTTTCAGCAAGCTTTTAGGCGGGAAATAGAAAATCATGATTTTCGAAAAAAATTGAATTTTTCACAGAATCGCGATTTTCATAACAGAATCGTGTTTTTTGGCAAGAAATTCAAATTTCTGAGCACCGAGCAATGGCGAGCTCCATATGTGCAGAAAATCATGAAAAAACACAAGCGCTTGCTCTCTCTTGCACTTCCTAACTCCTTCCCTCACCATAATGAAAATGGTGAAAATGCACTAAAAACAAGAAATTTCTATGAAGAAGAAGATGGAAGAAGATGGAGATGGTGATGATGATGAAGATGAAGAAGAGAAAACAAAAAATGAACAAAAATGACAGTTTTTTACCTTCCAACGTCGCAAATCTACGATCTTACCATCACAACGCTCGTCCTCGAAGCTCTCTCCCCAGCAACGGCGTGAAAATTTGGTGTAGCTCAAGCATAAGCACCACCTCCTTTACTTGTCAATCCGCGGAGACGTGAGGACCGGTATGAAGACCATGAGCAAGTGAAGGCACAAGTGTGTGAGTGAGAGCACACAAACATGCACACACATGCGCACAAGGTAAGATCAAAGAGAGGAACAATGGAAAGCTTCAATTGCAAATGAGTTCTCTTACAAAAGCTCTATTCTCTAACAAGCTAACCTCAAAAATGAGCTCTCTAGCTCTTTTTATAGTTTTTTGACTAGTTTTGGCCCTGTCCAGACCTAGTGTCCAGCCTAGTTAAAAATTAGGTTCCAGGGCTTATTTGAGGGCTCAAACGAAGTCTAAAAATTATGAAAATTGGTAGGATGATACTTCTAATACTCTTCAAGTTCAAGAACTCCTTGGCTTGAACAAAATGGAGTTACGAAAATAGAAAATTGTATTTACAATGGTTTTTAGTGATGGAGATCCCTATTGTTGTAGGGGATTCTTCTAAAAATTTGACATACACTTCTTGGAGCTCCCTACTTGCTCCTTCTTCTTGTGTGTCCACCTCTTTGATGTGCTCCTATGCTTTGTCCTTGACCTTCAGCTTCAACAACAAGCATATGTAACATATGCAACATATGCACGTGCATCTACAACATACACACATGCACATGCATAGCAACATATACATAAATGCAACATATTCAATATATGCACATGCATATGCAACATGTATGCACATGCATATGCAACATGTATGCACATGCATATGCAACATGTATGCACATGCATATGCAACATATGCACATGCATATGCAACATATGCACATGCATATGCAACATATACATAAATGCAACATATACATAAATGCAACATATGCACATGCATATGAAACATATATGCACATGCACATGCAACATATATGCAGATGCAACATATGCACATGCAACATATGCACATGCAACATATGCACATGCAACATATGCACATGCATATGCAACATATACATAAATGCAGCATATACATAAATGCAATATATGCACATGCATATGCAACATATATGCACATGCATATGCAACATATATGCACATGCATATGCAACATATATGCACATGCATATGCAACATATATGCACATGCATATGCAACATATGCATATACATAAATGCAACATATATATAAATGTAATATATGCACATGCATATGCAACATATATGCACATGCGTATGCAACATATGCATATGCATATGCAACATATACATAAATGCAACATATGCACATGCATATGAAACATATACATAAATGCAACATATATATAAATGCAATATATGCACATGCATATGCAACATATGCATATACATAAATGCAACATATATATAAATGCAATATATGCACATGTATATGCAACATATACATAAATGCAACATATGCACATGCACACACATGCATGCAACATATGCACATGCATACATGCAACATATGCATATGCATGCATAATGCAACATATGCACATGCATATGCAAATGTATACATGCATACATGATGCATCATTGCATAATCTAACATGTGTAA
Organism: Ceratopteris richardii; assembly: GCA_020310875.1. NCBI lineage: Eukaryota > Viridiplantae > Streptophyta > Polypodiopsida > Polypodiales > Pteridaceae > Ceratopteris > Ceratopteris richardii. Next base: position 29,491,332 of record CM035422.1, read on the forward strand.
TTGCATACATGCAAACACGATTGAAATGCAAATAGAATGTAAAAAATTTACAATTAGCATGACTTCAAATTTCATGAATAAACCATCAAAACATAGCTCAAAGGAAATTCAATTACAAGTCAAGTGTTAAGACTATTGTCCAAGATAATAAACATTAAAGTTTTCTTCCTAGGAGATGAAACATGATAGAATCTAGCTTCTCTTCTTAAAGCTACTTAAAAAATCACACACGCTTGTATGAAGCCCACTTAAGAGCTTCAAACGTTCTTCTTCTATGAGCACATGCTTATTCTCCATTTTCTTGAAATGGTGAATAAGATCCTTTCCATTATCCACCAAACCGGTTAATGATTCATCCCACTTTGGAATGCTTCATCGAAAAGAGGATGAAGGTAAGGGTACGGGTTCACCCTCATGAAGTTCACTTCCACTTCCGCCATTGTCATTGGAAAGGTTTGCACTTGAACATGTGTGACTAAACGGAGTCACAATTGGACGAGTATGGTAGTACTCATCTACCACATCAAAGCATTTGCACGTTGTCTTCCTGTCGTTGCCCGAAATGGAGTTATGTGCCTTGTCTTGACGGTATTTCCCCAACACCTTTGCCCACTTCTTTCGACATGCTTCACTATCTTTATTGCTGTCCAGATAGGTTGATGCTAATTTTGTTGAAACTTTGGCCCATAAGTTGACTCCTTGCTTCGATGGATTGTTGAACTCTTCACTCATTCCTCCTCATATGTGAATGAGTTGGTCCACCCAATGGTCCTTCCATTTGCTCTTCTTGCCATCATCTTCATCCCCTAAGTCAATGACTATCTTCCTTTTGGTTGTTTTTCCTTTCTTTGCTATGGGTTCTCGTGATTGAAGACTTTCATCTTGTCATGAGGAAGGAGATGAAATCTGAGGTTGTTTGTGAATCACCCTTTCTCCACTTCTTTTCACATAGTCTTCAGTATCGATGTTCTCCGCGAGCTCTCTACAGCCACACTAGCTCTAATGCCATGTCACGAGGAAGGAGATAAGAAGAGAGCTCTCCACACACTCTCACACACAAAGAGAGGGGCACACACAGATTGAAGCAAGGAAGAATGATCTTCTTCTTCTATTACATAAAGAGAATATACAAGAATGACCCAACACAACAATACAATCGGTCCAATATATAAATAATAGTACATAAAGAAAACCCTAATGTTTGCGAATGAGTGAGCTAGTAAGAAACAAATGTGCCATCACTCTCGATAGATAAATCTAGTAAAACTCACTAAAGTATCCCTAACATATACTGGTGTGACCATTATACATGTCAAAGAAATGAAAAAGTGATACATTATCATCCTTGATCATCACATGTTGAGCTTCATATCTCAACAAATACTGGATCATGGGCTGAACATTTTGAATAAATGAAGCCCATTTAAGATGTCGATAATCAATCAATGGTTGATTTAATAAATTCTTAATGGCTTGTTGATCAATTTTGACCAATACCTTAGATCCCATAAGATAGTGTATTCAAATCCATAAAGCATGCATAGTTGCTAATAGTTCCATTCTTTTCAGATGGCTTAAGCTTCCTGCATCCAAATGCAGTGGGATGATTGTTTTGAATTAAAATTGCACCTATAACTGAGCCACCAACATCGATAAAAGGTTGTGCAAAATTAGGTAACTCCAAAAAAAGTGCATCTTTTTCAAAATATTGTTGTTGTGCTAACCCCCATGTAAGTTTTATTTTCTTTTTCAATAATAAAGTAAGGGGAAATGCTAAATTAGGAAAACTCTGAAAAAAATTTCTATAGAAACTAGGCATCCCAAGAAAAGAACATACATCTTTGATAGATTGAGGTATAGGCCATTCCACAATGAATTTAATCTTCTTTGCACCTACATGCACTCGCTCACTATAAATATACCCCCAATATTCTAATTTACTTTGGAAAAAGTAACTCTTTTCATGATTAGCATAAAGTGTGTTTTGTCATAACAAACTAAAATTGGAATGAAAGCTTAAAAATCAAGAAAATTTAGTTCATCATACGTGAAAAATGTAGCAAGAGCATTGGTAAGTTCAAAGGGCATTACCATAAACTTGTAAGTGCCAATTTGAGTCCTAAAAGCATTCTTGTAAATATCACTATGTTCATATGTATATGATGGTAACATGATTTAAGATCAATCTTATTAAATATATGGGCTCCTCAAAGTTTATCTAACAAGTCCTCTATCTAAGGAATAGAGTATCTATTCTTAATTGTGATCTTGTTGAGGGCTCTATAATCAATGTACATCCCATAAGTTTTATTCTTATTCTCCAATAAGTGAATTGGTGCTTCAAATGGGAAAGAATTAGGCCTTATAAGTCCTTTGTGGAGTAAGTCTTTAACCTGGTTTACTATTTCCTTTTGGTGAAGAGTTCCATGCCTATAAGGTGCATTAAAAGGTGGAGAACTACCATGAATTAAGTGTATATTATGGTCAAAAGATCCTTGAGATGATGATAGTTTAAAGGAATAATCAAACATGAAACAATCCTTATACGTAGTCATGAAAGGTTCAATAATCATTTATGACATTTACAAAAATGATGCATGAATCAAATCTTTTCCTAAATATATATTTTACTTGAGTATGAATAATCAATGGAAATGGTTGAAAATCATGCCTCGTGGACAAAGAAAAGATTTGACCTTTAGATTCATAATTAAAGGTATGCATATGATATACAATGTGCAGGTTATAATAATAAAGAAAATGTTGCCATTAATGTCCATGTGAAAGGTCAAATGGTCGTCGAATGCTTTTTTATATGTTCTTTAATAAAACATATAGTGGCCTGGACAACCATAGACTCTAAGTTTGACTGCAAAACACCTAAGAACTTTGTGTTCATGATCTTGTGTACTATGTTTTTTTGCATATTTTGCAGCTTCTATGCGGAGCACCCTATGTGGCACCTAGAGCTGGGTTTTCTACTCTGAGGATATCATCATTGATCTCTCGAGAAGAAGAGCACACTGTGGTGCATTGCCATTGAAATACTTCACTGGTATTAGAGCATTTTGACAAAAAACTTTGTTCCTTTCGTGTGAATGAAACGAGCACCTACCCACCCATCCAAGGCTTTCTCCAAGGTTATGACTGAAGTGACCACCAAGGCATAGACCTTGGCATACCTTGTCATCCGAGTCACCAAAGTTGCCATTGGCTGCATGCAAGGGAGGACCTCAATGATCAAGGAAGACAGAGGTTCCCGATACTTCTCAAGAGGTCACTCATCCCAGTATTGTTCCCCATAGAGCTCGCTTAACCGAAAATCTCTTGTCACTAAGCTAAACTCTTGTGGTGTTTGCAGAAAGGGAAATACTAAGGTTAACATTATGTTAAACATGTTTTGGGCCCTCAAAGCTTCATTCTTTGCTTTTAAAGCTTATTTTGAAGCATTTTTGGGATGACTCTTAAAGCCATTTTGGAGTACTTTCATGCATAGTTCTCTTTAGACAGGTTCAAGAACATCAAGAAGAGTGTTCTTTGTACTTATTTGACAAGGAGTATTCACCTTTGGGGCTTTTTTTTGATATGCACTAGTAAATCTACCGGTTTCTTGAAAGGTTTTAGTTGTGCTGGGAGCAACCCCCACAAGTCTATGCAGGTTTTTTGAGCCGAAAGAATAGAGTTGACAGACACTTGCAAATATTGTTAGCTAGTATTTGGGATACGAATCTAGTCCTTTGAGTGCCATCTTAGTGCATATATTGAGCACATGCACACTATGTATGGTTCTATGGATATCGCTTATGTACATCCATGTGGTCATTGATATAGCGGTTACATTTTTTGCATTAAGCCTTTTACGTGTGATAAAGAGGGTCGTGGTGAGGTTTTCTTAACTAGGAGATAGCCAGATATTGGGTTCTCTTCGGTGACCTACCCTTGCCATAGGAGATGTATGCTACTTGTTCATAGGTGCTCGATAAGCCTAGTTGGCTTCTATTGGGTAACTGATCATATGCAGTGGAATTAGTGATTCACTATGCAGGTTAATATGCTAGTACTTGTAGTTTTATGAGATTTTGACAGTGGCCATATGCTCATTTTGCAGAGGATGCTCTGGTAATTTTTTTCTAGATTTTTGGTTTTATCAACTATACAGTGGTCAATTTATACACTTACTAGTGTGAGCACATTTATTCTCACATAATCCTTTTGGTTGGTCATTTTTGTTCATTGATTCGTATTTTTGGGAAGACTCTGGGAAATTTTTCCCAGAATCTGACACTTGGTCATCCTTTTCTGAGCTTTAGTGGTGTTTGGGCTCTTCTAGCTCCATTATCATTCTAATCAGTTCTCTATCATCATGGTGTCAGAGGTCTCAAGCATGTCTGGTGGATCAAGGCCTAGTGCCAATGTTCTGAGGGGAAGCTATAACTTGCAAGGCAAAAACACTACAACATATCGACCATATACCGAGGCTTTTACCGAGGAAATTGAACGGGTGCATTTTTACCATGACGTCAGTGTACATGTCGGTATACACATCGGAACAAAGTGACGGTATATGCATCAGTATAAGTGTCAGTATAAGCATCAATATGAGTGTCGATATTTTTGATGCTCATGACGATGCTTATACTGGCGCCTGTTGGGAGTACCATTGCGTATAAAGACGACCATCTTGGGAGTACCGTCGCTTATATCGACGACCATATTTGCAAATTTTTTTTTGGGTAGAGTGTGTTGTCTTTTGCTACAACAACATTAAAATGATGTTGTTTAGCAAAAGACAATGCATTCTAGCAAAAAAAACTGAGTACATATGATGTGTACTCTAATGGCAACCAAAATATGATTTCATAAAGCAAAATACTATCGAACATAAAAGAGATAATCAGAATGAACCATGTACAAAAGAAGTTATATATTTCATAAATGAAGCATGTACAAGAGTGTGGGAGACCACTTTCATATATGAGGCAATTACAAAATATGGCAAAGCACTGCCATATAAGAATCTAATACAAAATTCTAGTGCACCACTGCCATATATGAGCCAAATAAAAAATTGTGGCACACCACGATGATACATATACACAGAATGATCGAAACATCCATATCAGCAGTCGTGCAACAAAGAACATTCATGAAATGAGATAAATTCACATGAGATTTACAAAGAAGTAAAAACCAAGTTTCTAAATTCATCACCTCATTGTAGATGTTCCCATGAAACGATCGCACCATTGTTGGAGATAGACGCCTGTGGAAGCACGCGAACAACACAAGGAAGAAGAAGAAGCTTGGAGCACAAACACACAATATTACTAGAGAATGTACAAAGATAAGTAGCCCATTAAGGCAATAGGTGTATATACAAGCCGGGGGAAAAAAAACTCCTAAAGAGGGAAAAAAGTGCCCCGACGGTCCTAGTGTGTTCACACACATCACTACCTAAATATATCAAGAAATCCCCCCTGGGAGTGATGCGATGAACAAGGAGTTGGCACTCATGTATAAGGAAGTGCCAAGCTATGTGGAAATCACTCCACAAAAGGAAGTAAGCCCAAAGCTTTGCGGAAAGCTTCAAACTTCTCCCTAGGCAGAGCCTTCGTGAAAAGGTCAGCAATGTTCTCCTGCGTGGGCACATATGCCAAGCTGATCTCCCCAGCAGAGAACCTCTCCTTGACATAGTGATAATGCACCTCAATGTGCTTAGTGCGAGCATGGAACATAGGGTTCCTTGCAACTGCCAATGCGCTCTGACTGTCAGTGAAGATGGTGGTGGCAGAAGACTGGCCAACACCCAAATCAGCCATAAGGCGTCTGAGCCACACACACTCAACAGTCGCTGTGAAAGCTGCCCTATACGCAACCTCACAACTGGAAGTGGCCACAATAGGCTGCTTCTTGCTCAACCAAGATATACATGAGCTACCAAGCATGAAGCAAAAACCACTGGTGGACACACGAGTGTCATAGCAACCAGCCCAATCTGAGTCAGAAAAAGCATGCAAATCTGGCGGTAGTGATCCCCCCTTGGGATAAAACAACCCAAGTAGCCGAGTACCACTCAAGTAGCAAAAGATGCGCTTAACGGCCTTCCAATGCGTGACTCCTGGGAAATGCATAAACCTGCTCATCTGTGAGACAGCAAACTGAATATCTCGCCGAGTAATGCATAAGTAAATCAAGCATCCAACAGCCTGCTGATAGAGAACAACATCAAATGCATCTCCAACATCATGAAGGCTCAATCGTAAACCTGTCTGCATAGGAATGGCAATAGGCTTACAGTCTTCAAGGCCAAAACTTTGCAATAATGTGTCAATATATTTCGTTTGACACAAAGCCATTCCATCATCAACGTGCATAAACTGAATGCCCAAATAGTGATGCTAATGCCCCAAATCAGACATCTCAAATGAGGCATGCAAATCAGCCTTAAAATCAGCAATATGCTTCTCAATAGGACCAGTGAGCAGCATGTCATCAACATAGACAACAATGATCAGAAGCACATCATTAGCACGCTTAACATATAAGGTGCTTTCAGTTGGACTGTTCTCAAAACCATATGCAATCAGATAGGCATGTATCTTCTCACACCAAGCACGTGGTGCTTGCTTTAAACCATATAATGCTTTCTTTAACCTGCAAACCTAGTTTTCATGCCCTTTCTGCACAAAGCCACGAGGCTGAAAAACATACACTTCTTCATGCAAATCACCATTCAGAAATGCAGTTTTAATGTCCAACTAATGTACATTCCAACTATGATGGGCTGCAAGTGCACAGATGCTCCGAACAGTAGTCATACCACATGTGGGTGCAAAGGTCTCATCAAAATCAATGCCTCTTTCCTGTGCATAACCCTTTGCAACAAGCCTAGCCTTATACCTGTCAACTGTACCATCCGGTTTATGCTTCAGCTTGTATACCCACTTAGTGCCAATGGCCTTCTTGCCAGGAGGCAAGTTACATAAAGACCAAGTACCATTCTTCATTATAGCATCATATTCAGATTGCATAGCAGCCATCCAATTTTTTGAATTCTGTGCTTCATCAAAAGAAACAGGCTCATTCTCATCACAGAGACTAGACGCAGCCATAGCATAGCAATCTGATGCAAAGGAGGCACTACGAGAGCCTGAACGAGTACGATATGACAAAGGTGCATCTAATTTGCTGTCACGCAAAGTCTGCACCAGCCATTTTGGCATAGTTTTTGCTTGCTCAATATCAGCTCTCTCATCAACAAGTGCATCATGTAAATCTGCATCAGAAATGGAATGATTTGCATCATCATATGAAGCCTGCAAAGGTTGAGAAGTTGCCTCATTAGGACCAGCACTAGACTGTCCACCTGTAAAAAGAGGCATCAAAGTATCATACATGTCTTCGGAGCTCACATATGTCTCCTTAGTACATGAAAGCAATGGCTGAATTGCATCTTCCACAAAAACAACATCACGGCTAACCAGAATGCGTTTTGTCTGTGGATGATACAGACGATAGCCTTTACTTTCAGAACTGTACCCAACAAAAATACATTTTACTGCTTTATCATCCAATTTTCTGCGATGTTGTTCAGGCACTAGTGCATATGCCAAACAACCAAAAACACGCAGATGAGCAATAGATGGATTACGGTCATGCCAAGCCTCATATGGAGTGATAGACTACAGCGCTTTAGTGGGACACGTGTTTAGTACATATGCTGCACACATGAGAGCCTCAAGCCAGAAACTATGTGGTAAAGCCTGACTCTTGACCATGCACCTCGCCATCTCCATGAGTGACCTGTTCTTTCGTTCAACAACTCCATTCTGTTGAGGTGTATACGGCATTGTACACTGGTGTTTTATCCCACGTTCAGCCAGAAATGCATTAAAATCAGAAGACATATATTCCGCCCCTCGATCAGAACGAACGGTGCCCATTTTACATGTTGACAGATTTTCAGCCAAAACCAAAAATTGTTTAAAGCACATGAACACTTCGACTTTGCTTTGAGTGGATATACCCATGCATGCCTGAAAAAATCATCAATGAAAGTCACGAAGTAAATGTAATTTCCAAAAGAGGGTCTCTGCATAGGACCACATACATCACTATGTACAAGCTGCAATTTCTGCGTAGCCCGAACTGAACCATCTTTTGGAAAGGATGAACGCTGCATTTTGCCCAAAATACAGCCCTCACAAACATGTTTTCCAGGTGCCTCAAGTTTGGGCAAAGAGGACACCATTTCAAATTTTTGCAGGCGTAGCAAACTAGCAAAATTCAGATGACCAAAGCGTGCATGCCAAAGCTTTGCATCTGATATAGCCTGAGAATCATGAACTGCACATGCCGAATCATTCACAGATCTTTCATAGTCTATGAGCTTATACAGCCCACGACATAAAATGCCAGAAGCAATAATAACATCGCCATTTGATAGATCATGAACTGTACATCTGTCATCAACAAATTTCACAACCAAGCCAATTTTGCCTAATGCAGAAACTGATAACATATTCTTCTTGATCCCTGGCATAAATAAAGCATCTGACAAAGTGAAAGAACTACCATCAATAGTAGTCAAAATGATCTTACCAGCTCCCATAATAGGATAAGAGGAGTTGTTGGCGCATGTAACAATATTCCCTGTAGGGGCAGGCTTGAGTGAAGAGAAGAAACTACGCTACGAGGTAATATGTTTGGTCACCCCACTGTCAAAGTACCAAACATCTGAGTCTACTGCAGACATGCACTGATCATGAGAAGATGGGTCAAAACTATAGACAGTAGTAAACGCCCATTCTTCTTCCTGCACAAGATTTGCAGACTCTGTTTTTGGTGTAGAGGCCTCTGCAACAACCATTCCAGCCTTCTTCTTTGCCTCTTTTGCAGCCAATTTTGGACAGTTCTTTATGATATGATCATTTCCTTTACAGTACTTGCAAAACAATTTCTGCTTTTCTGATTTCTTCTCATCTTTATCCTGGTTCTTCGATTGTGCAGCATTTGCAGATTTCTGCTTACTAGTAGACGAGCTCCATTTTCCTTTGCCCTTCTGACTAGCCAGGAAAGCTTGATCTGCAACACGCATAATGGACCTGTTCTGCCTGGACTGGTCTTCTTGCAATAGAACAGAGACTAACTCCTCAAATGACAAGGCATTTGGATTGCCTTTCATCATCAATTGAAGAGTAGAGGCAAAAATCTGATATGAATCAAGAAGACCATTCAGAACGGTCTGCACAAGTGAGCTATCTAGTATAACCTCATCAATGGAAATCAATTGTTCCGTCAGGTCTTTGATCTTTGTGAGAAAATTGTCCATAGAATCACCTTCATTCATGTGCTCACTCTCCAACTGTTTTCGGAGGTAAGCAACACGAGCCTCATTCCTAGCCTGGTACAAAGTGGTAATTGTATCCCAAGCATCCTTTGCTGTTCTGTAAGAGCGAATGTGAGGAATAATAGCACGTTTGACAGACAAAGCTATCAATGCATGTGCTTGAGCATCTCTGCCATCCCAACGAATTTGCTCTGCAGTAGGTGCAACAGAAACAACAGCATGAACAGGAATCTGCGGAATATCATCTTCGATACCATCTTCATCAGCTCCAGCACGTGTATTTGCAGTACCTATTGATACAGGTGTAACAGGACGTCTTTCAACATCCTGCACAATGTTCCACAGTCCTTTTGCAACCAATACATGTCGCATCATATAAGCCCATAATGGGTAGTTGGTACCATCCAACTTATCCTCAACAGCCAACATACGGAATACATCACTGCTTTCAGCCATGGCCGGTGACTAAAATACCTTGATGCAGAAAATTGACTGTATCTCAAAAAGTTGAACGGAACTGCCCAGACGAGTTCTGCTAGACCTGTAGCAGACTTCGAGATGCTTAAATTGGCGAACAGAAACTGGTATATACCTTTGGCACAAAAAGATGAAATAGCCTACACAAGCGCTGCGATAGTGCATTCGAAGGCCGAAACGAGCCCAGATCGCAATTTCGACACACAAAGCGAAGCAATTTTGATCTCGAAAACACGCTGAGTATGCTCACCAAAATTCGTGCGATTTTGAGCTTGCAAACGGAGGAGTGTCGATGGCGCCCTAGATGAAGCGACAACTTGCTCTGATACCAATTGTTGGAGATAGACGCCTGCGGAAGCACGCGAACATCACAAGGAAGAAGAAGAAGCTTGGAGCACAAACACACAATACTGAATGTATTACTAGAGAATGTACAAAGATAAGTAGCTCATTAGGGCAATAGGCGTATATACAAGCTGGGGGAAAAAAAACCTCCTAAAGAGGGAAAAAAGTGCCTCGGCGGTCCTAGTGTGTTCACACACATCACTACCTAAATATATCAACAACCATGTCCCTCTAGGTCCTCCAATAGTGCAATCAATCCATGACAATATCCATAAGCCTCCTCCATTCGTGTTGGAGGATGACCCATTGCTAGCTTCTGACACAAATATACAAAACATTAGAGGAACATACATGGCATGCTTAACACAAACAAATTCAATAAACCAAATGACACTTACAAATTCATGATGCATGGTGTCATATCTGCCGCTACCCAAATGTGATGGTCCAACTATATCTAAATGTGTGGATGTGGCATCTCACTACTGGCGATATCAGCCAGGAGTTTGTTGCTGCTTGTCGCGAATCATATCCCACTCCTTAGCATCTAACCATACAGGCTTTGGTAAGCCTGCTCTAAAAGCATCACAAGCCTCGGATCGTTGATGGGACATAACTTCACGTGCGGTGTGCAGAATCCACTTTGAACTAACAAGAGGATGCCCATGTGCTGGCCGGAACTCCTGATAAATCATCTTTGTGATATATTTTTTTTGATCTTTATCTTGTTCACTCCATTTCAACATGATAGAGTGTCCAAACTGTATGGAGCAAAGCTATCATATACGTTGATGAATGGCCTTTCTGACAACATCCATCACCGGAGCTCCATCACGGATACTATACACCTTGGAATCATCATGGTCATGAGCACCCCAAGGTGTATGTGGTGTACCACGTGGCATACATACATATGAGGTACTCGCTCTAGGAGTAGAAGTGGGCGACACAACGTCCATCACACTACCTCCACAGCAGCTGGCTCCTCTAGAGCTACCTGTAGATTCTCCTAGAACCTCCTGCTCTAGAGCATGACCTCAATCTAGGAGATGGGCCAGCACCTGTATCGCGCTGAGGTGTTGAACGCACATGTCTACTACTAGAGCCACTAGGGGATGGCTGAGAAGATGGTCGTGATGGAGTCATAAAGCTAGGAGACATACCTCCGGCAAGAGTAGCACCGCTTGCAAGAGCGACACCGGTGGGAGTGAGGCCAGCAGGAGTGAGGCCGACACGAGTGAGGCCAGCAGGAGTGAGGCCGACACGAGTGAGGCCAGCAGGAGTGAGGCCGAGGGGAGTGCTATCACGAGTGATCTAGTACCATGATGCAGCAGCCATATACATGAGAGGTACCTGAGATATGAACTCTGAGAACTGCTCCTCTGTCATGGAATCTGGAGTGTTTGGAGGACTATCTCCCATCATGCTCTGTAACAAAAGAACTCAAATAATTAGCATATGATAATATAGGTAATATAGAGAAATGGTAGTGTACAAAAGAACGTAGGAAAAAAAAAACAAAAATTAGTATGTACAGATGTTTGATTCAAAACTCCTCTATTCTAGCATCCTCTTGGAGATCCGATGCATAGAGAATATCTATCTCTATATTGGTGACCTCTAAATCACTTGGTATGCTAGCTTCTTCTTGATCATCATCTGTTGCTTCATCCTGTATCTCGTCTTCTTCAAGGACCTCTTCTTCTCAGACAATGATCTCTTCCTTCTTAACTATCGAATGAATCTCATAAAATGAATAGCCACTCTGCTTCTTTCGAATCTAGTATAAAAATAACTTGCTCATAGTGTTCGGGAAGTACAAATGTATCTCTTTCATCCGTCCATAATTTTGTGGAGTCCACTTGAAGCAAACCACTTTTATCCTACCTCACTGTTGCGTTTCTTCCAGAGGTGACTACTTTGAAACATTTCATATAAAAAACAAATTAATCAAACTTCCTAAAGGATAGCTTCAAGATATCTTGAATCACTCCATAATAATCTAGTTGACCTTCTTGAGCATGATCATCTCTTGCACCCACTCTACTTTTTTGCAAAAAGTTCACCATCAGCCCCACTCAAAAGTAGACCTATTTTTATCGATTCGTGCGATCTGAAAGTGTCGTCCATGAGACCATAGTGCATCGTATTTAGGATACTCCCAATCACATCCCTTTGCGAGTTCTTCTTCTTCTTCTTCTTCAGAGATATCTGTACCTGCTTCCTTTGCTTGTGAAACTGCTGTATCTAGCCATCTGCTCGTTGGAAAGGGTGAAAGAGGTCGAAGACTTTCTGGAAGGGGAAAAAATCAAGTGGAACGATTCCTTCAAAACTGAGCTCTTTCCTTTGCGTTTGTCTCCTTGGCAAGCTCATACTTTTCTAAGGACTTCTGTATAGGCTTAGAGTTAACGATGCAAAACTTCATTGCCTTCTCCCTAAAAGTTGCATCCATTTTTCTTTGCAGCCCTTTACCTTCTAGTTCATCACCTACGAGACAAACATCTTCATCATCGCTCCATAAGCGAGGCATTTTTGGATCTGACATACGTAGAAACTGAGTTATAAATACAAGAGACTCTTGTACAAGCCATCCCTCTTCCATGATCCCCTCTGGATGTCCTCTCTATCGAACAAGCCCTTTTAATGTCTTCATAAAGCGCTCTAAGAAGAACATCCATCGACTATGGATAGTTTCTGCTATTGCAACTTCATCTACCACATGAACCAATAAATGAAGTTGAATAGTGAGAATACTTGTGGGAAAGCATGGTAATCCGAAATCGACAAACTTGAACATTCACCATAACCAGGCCAATCATGCATCCTCCACATAAATATTCTTTGCATTCACACGTCTTGTCTTCTTATAGGGTGAGACATGTCACACGCAGTAATCCCATCCCATAAAATGTGCAGCTCTTCCACAAGTGGTGAAAGGTATACATCCATGTTTTTACCTTATACTTACCTGGCATAATAAGAGCTAATAATAAACGAGCTTTCTTTGTAGCCAACCATGGTGGGATGTTATGTATATGTGTGTATGCATGTGCATATATATGTGTATGTGTGTGTATATATATATATATGTGTGTGTGTGTATGTGTATATAGATTTAATTTGATAAAAAACCTTGAAATCCTATTTTGATAGATTTAATTATATATATTTACTTTATTTATTTAAAACACTATCTCTTTTCATATTTATTTATCTATAAAATTATCCTCTATATATATATATATATTCAGATTTTTTTATTTTTTTCTTTATTTTTTCCTTATATAAATTTAATTGAATTATATGTATGTAACAACCATAAAATCCAAATCCTAAAGACCTAAACCTAAAATATGTATATGTGTGTATGCATGTGTATATACATGTATATATGTATTATATGTGTATGTGTATGTGTGTATATATGTTATGTAGATGTATTTGTAGTTGATGAAGATGAAGTGGTGCTGTAAAAACTTTGCACTACACCAGTCAAATGGACTCCAGAGATATGTGGTGGGCCCTTTTAGCTTGCCAAAGGATGTATTAGACACCCTATGTACCTTGGAAGATCACTCTCAAAAAGTTGAATCAAAACATATAAGTTGGAGTAGATTCAAGAGCCAAAACTTTGCTATTTATGTTCATACACCTGTCCAAAGTTTTGAAGAATTCTCTAGCCACAGTAGCAATTAACTTAATTCCTTTTTGGGAACTCTTATTGGCTTAGTAACCTAACAATCAAGAGTTATTATGGACTACACAAGGAGAAAGATGTTTAGCAAGTGGTAGCATGACCCAAATTTTCTCGACTGTAACAGTACTCAGACTAGTGAGCAGAAAAATGACAATATCTCAAGATTCCAGAATCCAATGCTTATGCGATTTTTTAGGCATATACTAGACATATGAGGATTCCAACAAGCTTTGAATCATGGAAGCCTACGAACATGGATGAAGATGATTGGGATGAGTTAGATGAAATGGCCAGGTCTACCATTCTCTTGCACCTGGGGGATAATGTTTACTTTACAGTATTAGACTGTGAAATTGTAGAGGAGCTTTGGAAGAAGCTATGCAATACATATGAAAAAGAGACAGCATCAAATAATGTGTATTTGATGAGAAAATTATATGGCCTTCGCATGAAGGACACAAATAGTATTGCTACTCATCTAAATGCGTTTGATGCTATATTCTCCCAATTACAGGCTCAAAAAATGGATATGGATAATGAAATGAAAGCAATATTGCTATTATGCACCCTGCCATCATCATGGGATACATCTTGCACAACTATTAGCAATAGTGCACCTGGTGGTAAACTTGTCCATGATGACATATGTGGAGCACTCTTGAGTGAGGAGATTCGTAGAAAATCTATGGTTGGCACTCATAGTGGAGATGCATATAATGTTCATGATTCTTACCAAAGAAAGAATCAGCAATGTGGCAAGACCAAGAACAAGGAAAAGAATGGTCAATGGAATAATAGTAGAAGTAAATCAAGGAAGAGGGATATCGAATGCCATTATTGTCATAAGAAAGGACATATGAAGAAAGACTGTTATGCATTAAAGAATGCTAAAGGTAAAGGACAAAACATTGATGGGCATGTTAAATAGTTACCTATACCATCTACTTCGACTGTGAAGATTGAAGAAATTAATGCTATTTCTGATGATGCTGATGTGTTGACACTTGATAGTAATGTGCCATCAGAGGCGCTTATGATTGCTTCTCTTTCCCACACATGGCTGCTAGATTCTGGTGCTTCTTTCCATGTGACACCACATAGAGAATGGTGACTTGGTGACTCTTCCCAGTGCGATGTTGTGGGGATTGGAGATGTGGTTGTGCAGTTCATTGATGGTTCAAAATTTACTATGCATAATGTACGCCATGTACCTCAGTTATCATGTAGTTTGATGTCAGTTGGTCAACTTGATGACCTTGGTTACAAGGTGGTCTTCTATGCTCAGCCCTTTTGCATATTAAAGGGCAATATGGTTATTGCAAAGGAAGCAAGTTGGCTCAGTTTATCCTTTATTTGTATCACAAAAAGAACACTTGTTAGCTGTTACTGAACAACCTATGGCTTGTATTTGGCATGGTCATTTGGGCCATATATCTTATAGTGGAATGGAAAATCTTTCTCATTCTAGCTACTTGTGTTATCTTACTCCGATTTTTCATTTTGTTAGCATTGTCAATATGGAAAGCAAACCAAAAATGTGCATAGAATGCACATTGACTCTTCAATTTAGCCTTTAGATCTCGTTTATATAGATGTGTGTGGTCCTATGCCCACTAGGTCCTTAGGTGGTTCTCTTTACTTTGTCACTTTCATAGATGATGCTACTAGAAAAGTTTGGGTATATCCTATCAAATTAAAGGATGAGGTATTCCCTACTTTCAGAAAATTGCTTGCTTCAGTTGAAACTGAAAAAGGAACTAAGCTTAAGGCTTTACGTTCAGATAATGGGGGTGAGTATACCTCACATGAATTCAATATTTTCTCTCAGTCTAGAGGGATTTGTAGAGAGTTTACAGCTCCTTATACCCCAGTACATAATGGTGTAGTTGAGAGGATGAATAGAACTATTGAAGATAGAGTAGTCTCTATGTTGCATCATGCAAACCTCTCACAAGGCTTTTGGGCAGAAGCACTATTGACTACAGTTCATGTGATTAACCTTTCACCTAGTACTTCCAAAGGTCTCAAAGTGGCATAAGAGTTATGGACATGGAAGCCACCATATTATGATCATCTTCGAGTTTTTGGGTGTGAAGCATATGTTCATATACCCAAGAATCTTAGAAAAAAGTTGGACCATAAGTCAAAGAAATGCATTTTTCTTCGATATGGATGAGAAGGTCAATTTGGATATCGTTTATGGGATCCTAAAACACGGTTAGTGATCAAAAGTAGTGATGTCATTTTCAATGAGTCTAAGATGCATAAACAACCCATTAAGGAGGTTGAGGTGAGAAGAGTGGTGTTTGAGGACACTAGTCCTCTGGTTAGCATGTATAAAAATGCTGCACATAGGGATGTTCAAGAGAATGTCCATTGAGATCAGTTGACAAATGTTCTTTCTCAGCAACCATTGAGAAGTTCTGTATGTGTCTCATATCCACCTGATAGATATGTTCTAGGTTTGGATTTTGTTATGCTAATAGATGTCGATGAGCCATCTAGATAGAGGCTATGTAGATAGAGGATCATGTCAAGTGGGAGTGTGCCATGAAGAGTGAGTTGGACTCTATTCACAAGAATGGTACTTGCGATTTAGTACCTTTGCCAAAGGCTAGGAAAGCTTTACCATGTAAATGGGTATATAAACTGAAATTCACATCAAATAGTGCTTCTCTGAAGTATAAAGCATGACTTGTTGCAAAGGGTTTTATGCAACAACATGGTGTTGATTTCGAGGAAATCTTCTCTCCAGTGGTCAAAATGACTACCCTACGCATCTTGCCTGGATTCATTGTAATGGAGGACTTAGACCTAGTCCAAATGGATGTGAAAATTGCTTTCTTGCATGGAGATCTTACAAATGAGATCTATATGGAACAACCAGAGGATTATGCAGTTGCTGGCAAGGAAAGTCTAGTTTGTAAAAGGATCATTGTCTCTACACAAAGAGATGCTCAGACGGAAGCTTCATATGCTTGATACTTTATGTCGATGATATGTTGATTGCTGGGAAGTCCTCTTATGATTTGTCAGTTCTCAAAAAGAAGTTGAGTCAGACATTTGATATGAAGGATTTGGGGAATGCCAAGAATATTGTTGGCATGCACGTTACTCATGATAGGAGTAAAGGATGCATATAGTTGTCTCAAAGTGAGTACATATCCAAAGTACTTCACCAGTTCAATATGTAGGGTGGAAAGGCATTGAGTATACCTTTTCCCACATATGTGAAATTGAGCAGGATGATTGCCCCAAATCAGATGAGGAAAAGGAATTCATGACCAAAATTCCCTATCAGCTTGCTGTTGGTAGTCTCATATACGCTATGGTAGCTATGAAACCAGACATTGCATTTGTAGTGGGAGTTGTGAGCAGATATATGTCTAATCCTACCAAGAAACATTGGGAAGCAGTCAAGATGATTTGAGATATCTGAGTGGCACTAAGGACAAGTGTCTATGCTTAGGTAGAGGGAAAGAATCCATTATTGGTTACATAGATTCTGACTGTGTTGGTTGTGTAGCCAATCATAAGTCTACATCAGGGTACATTTTTCATTTTTTTGGAGGTGCTATCTCTTGGAGATTTCATCTTCAAGAATGTACAACTGTTTCCACCATAGAAGCAGAGTAAGTTGTAGCAAATGAGGCATGTAAGGAAGCATTATGGCTTTCTTGTCTTGCGTGTGATATGGGTTTACCTGAGCATGTACCTCGCTTGCTCAGTGATAGTCAGAGTGCCATTGCTTTGGCTAAGAATCTGATCTATCATCCAAAGACCAAGCACATTGAGGTGAGGTATCACTTCATTAGAGATTGCTTAGGCACTGAGCACATTATTCTTGAGAAGGTTCACACTTGAGATAATGCTGCAGATGCTTTGACTAAAGCTCTGCCACAGGATAGATTTCAACACTGTTGTCACTTGATGGGGGTTACTGTTGGAGCAAGTCTATGACAAGCCTAAGTATTGGCTTGAGTCCCACAAAGTCATGAAAAAAGCTTTAAAATGAAGACTATGTAAAGTTCACTTGTGAACTACCTCTTGTAACTTTTGAAGAGTTTACTTAATGTAAAAGTGAAAGAATCTTAAGTGGTTGAGTCCACTTGATCAAGAATGGAAAGAGGAGCCACGAATTCGTGATTTGTGGTAGGTAGAGAATCAAATCAATCATTGATTGATTGGAGAGTGATTGAGGGAAGTTAGCCTCCCAAACTCAACTATAAATAGATGGCAGTTTTAGTCGTGGTTAGAGAGACCTATGTGAAGACCTCCAAGAGCTGTGCTTTATGCCATATCAAGGTGTGATTACAAGGCACACATATGTATCAGTAAGGCATTGTATTCTACAAGCAATATACTTTCATTTTCATGATTATTTGAGTTCATATGTCCATGTTCTTGTGAAGTGAGTTTTCTCAGTCAGATTGTAGAGATTGTTTCTCTGAGCTTGGTCCATCCTTTTCAGTGATTTAACTTGGTAAAGTTAGCTCTATAAGTCTACTATATGCTCACAAATTGTCATGTCATTTGGATGTTGCAATCTTCAGTTATGTTCATTTGAAGTCAACAGGGTCTGTTCATCTTCACTTCTCTGTCATGTACCCGATTTTTTCACTCACCTTGTCACAGCCAGTTCTCAGTGGTTACTTATCCAAATTCAAGGATTTAAAGCTTGTTGGATTGAAGGTACTGTCTAGTATAACCATACAAAGTTTCATAATCATTCCTACATTTTGAGTTATGTTTATTTTTCTGCTCACTGGTCTCAAACTGTAGCAGCCCGTGAAAATCGGGATGATGTCATCACTTATTAAAACTCATTCTCAGTGTGTGGTTTATTATTTTTGATGAGATTACTCTTGAAAGTTAGCTCTTTAAGTTAACTAGACTTCCCCAAGAGGAATTAAACTAATTGCTGCTGTGCTCAGAGAATTATGCAAAACACTGGACAGGTGTATGAACCAAATTAGCAAGTTTTTCACTTGTGAGCTAACTCCAATTTATCTGTTTTGATCTATCTTTTTGAGAGTGATCTTCCAAGGTACATAGGGTGTCTAATACATCCATTGGCAAGCTAAAAGGGCCCACCATATACTCCTGGAGTTCATTTGGCTAGTGTAGATCAAGGATTTTGCAACACCTCTTCATCTTCAAGCACATACCTATCCATCTCTTCACAGTGGTATCAGAGCAAGGTTGGACAACATGGCAGATGGATTTCCTTCATCAATTGACAAGTTGGACAGAGGTAACTACTCAGCTTGGTCATTAAGAATGGAAGCTTATCTCCAAGGTAGAAGTTTATATGGTTATGTGGCTGGAGATGAAGTTATGCCAAGTTTCAGGAACAAAAGTCAACCAACACAAGAAGAGCAAGAAAGATTGAGCACATGGTGCTCCAAGGATGCACTTGCAAGGTCTTATCTCCTCAATCTATCTCAGATTTTTTGTTGCCTCACATTAGAAGTTGTAAGACATCTCGGGAAGTGTGGGATGCACTTGAAGCTTTCTTTTCTTCAAGTACCAAAGCTAGGAAGCATCAGCTATGGCTGGATTTCACAACTCTCAAGAAGGCTCCCAAACAAAATGTGACTGATTTTGTCACAAAGCTCAAGGACATAACAGATTAGTTGGGAAGCATTGGAGAGGTAATAGATGAAGAGCAAATTGTAAGGCAGGTCATTAATGGCTTGAAGGCAGATGACAAGTGGGAAGCATTCACCACAGCTATGGATGGTACTCTATGTCCCTACCATTACAAAGAATTTGATAAGTGTTGGGCAGATAGTAGAGAAAGGGTTGCAAGTCAGGTTCACAAAAGTAGGAGCATTTGTTGAAGATCCAAGTCAAGGATTCAAAAAAATTGCAAAAGGTGAAAAGACAGGTAGATTGTTCACATTTGAATTACAGGACACTAGAAACATTGCTCTCTTTAATTATGGTAGTCAGACACTCACAGAATTGGAAGTATGGCACAAAAGGTTAGCACATTGCAAGAGAACAAGGATTACGACCACCACATACTAGAGAGATGACTCTCCTCCCAACCTTATGCCTGTATATATAGCTGCTTGAACTAATGAGGACCACAAATGTAACTAGAGTCCACAAGTGCATGTGCAATCTCCTCCACTCCTTTCATATCCACCACTAGAGTCTATTAGTGGCTGGAGTGATCTCGACCACTACTTTAGTACCTTCCACTAGAGTCCACTAGTGGTTGTTGTACTCACCTCTTGAGTTAAGTCCACTGGACTCAAGTTAACTCACGTTAACTTGAGTTAGAAGGCTCTAGAGCTCTTTGGGTAAAACTCTCTTCGCATGCTCCCCATGGGAGTTGAACCCAAGACCTCTTCCTTCACAACCATGAGACTTAACCACTAGGCTAAGTGGATTACTTGAATATGACAACACATGACTTATGCTTGAGTCTACTCTTGAGATCTTTGGTCCTACAGACGAGTGACCAAACGGTATCCGATTTCAGATCTGTCTGAAGCCATCGGATCCCTAGATCATAGACTTACTTTATTACATTCTTCCCCCCTTGGGAAAGATTTTCGTCCTCGAAAATAAAGCTATATATATAACTGTAGGCAACCCCCGAGCCTCATGTTCTAAAACTTGGAAGAACATGGTCATGTTCTGGAACTGGAAGAACATGTCTCATCTCTGTGGTGGAATCCCTGCCCAAATGATTCAAAACACTATCCGGGTTTGCACTTTGATGAACGGGACAAAGTACAAACTAGTGAAGAATAATAAGGGTGGATCTAAACACATCCCTAGCCAATTCATAGTTTCTAGATGTGCGATCTAGGCACAAACATGTGAACTGGGTGGATTCAAATTACTAGTCCATTTCTAGGCATAACTGGTGCATGGGCTTAGTAATGAAGGTGGGATTCTTATCCCTCACAAGACTTTGAGAATTCTTGATTCACTTGAATTTGTTTTGGAGAACTTGAAGTTTGGTTGTCCCATACATCTAACTTTAGATGTCTGTACAATGGTTTACTTTTATCTAACAGTTACTTGATTTTTTCACCCGACTAGAGGACTACTTTGTCCCAATGAGTTTGAAAAAATCCTATGTAAACTGTAGGAGAAAGTTTACCATTTCTTTGAGTCAACCATACTATAACTTGACCAATACAACTTCAAAATGAAAATTGTCCAACTTAAGACACTTTTCTCAAAGATTTTAACTGAAAGTTCTTGGGAAGTGTCAATCCAATGAGCAATTCCTAACTTCTTTATTCTAGAGTATGCTGGACTCTAGGAAATGATTTATGCTATACCTTGAAGCAAAATCAAATGAATAAGTCTACTTAGCATCTTTGGAAGATTGAAAAGGTTCTTGTACATAACATCTATCTAGGATGTTCAAGTTAGTTATCTAATTCTAACCGGCTATCCCTGGTCTTTTGCAAAAAGAAATCAGATACCATATCTGAGTCAATTCCAAAAGATTTGGAAAGCGGAAAGAGATAACTAAAACTTTGTACAACCAATTCAAACTTCGCACATACATAAACTTGCTATGAGTCAAAGTCTAGTTGACTCAGGACTTTAACTTCTCAACGATCTATTTCAATAAGATATTGAAGCATTGTGTTTATCTTTAAGAGAAATAAGCTGGATTCTCAAAAAGATACAAAGAAAACCAAAAACATCATCCAACCACAAGATACTAGTGTGGTAACCAACATCAGTGTGTCGACCCACTGAGGTTACGCTGATGAGTTTTAAATATTCAAATAATACTTCACTTGAGACTAAGTTCATGTCACATTCAGTCTTTTTGACTCCTAATCGTGAATGCAATTCTTGTGCATTTCTTTGAGTCTAAAAGAGTGAATTTATCAAGTTACACTAGGAACTTGATACTTGACTTAGTCAATTAAATCTTAGTTGAAAAGATCAACTCAAAATCAAAGTCCAACTTCTTTCAGAAATTTATCAAATTTTTTTGATCAATAACACTTAAACTTGAAGTGTTCTATGAAGATCTTGGAAGTTACTTACTTCATATCTTCAGTTTCCTTAACCTTGAAGTTACCTTGAAGTATCGTAAGATACTACTTTCATCCTTTACGAATTAAACTTTTCCTTGAAGTCTTAATTCCCTTGAGGATGAAACCTAACTTCAAAATCCAAACTAGGACTAAAAGATAATCATCATCCCACGGTCCGATGTCCCATTCCACCTTTCCTACATCAATCTGAGTATAAAATCTGGTGTCCCATACTACCCTATTTTATATTCACATTAATGTGTGGGTGATTCTTATCCTAAAGTCTAAACATCTCTTGATAGAGTCCCTTATTTCTTCAATTTTTTTACAAGAATTGGAAGTTTCAGGCATTACCTCTAACTAGATTTTCCTAGGTTTTGATTCCTTCGCATGATCACCTCATAATCATGTGCTTTGCCTTTGGAAACTTGAAAACCTTTTTGACAGAATATCAATTAGAATTCCAAGTTCTTGAATTTTCTCGAATTCAAGTTCAATTGGTTTACCCTTGACCAATTTTGTAGCGACAAGAGCTTTTGACTTCTTGTCTTTAGATTCCTTTCTGTTAATGCTTTTAGGTACCTATCCTGGCCAGGACTTTTCATAGGAATCTCTCTACTGCTTAAGTCTAAGCATCCGCTCATGCTTCTGGATTTGTACCAAAATCCCTTTAAGGATAGGCAAACACTTATGTTTTACCTTCCACAGACTTAAGTACCGTCTTCACGGTTGCAGACTACATACTTGGAATTACTTCACTTTGTTCTGACTTAGAACAACTTACTTTTTTTTCACAATTTTCCATTGGATAAATGGAACTTGAGTGAATACTTCCTAAAGAAAATTTTTATTGCCAATACTTGGGCAATCTACAGGGTAGTTCCAATCGCATATTACTTGGACAATCATGGCCAAGATTGATCAAGTCTGGTTGATCTTGCGATAAAAATAAAGACTTATAGTCTTTATCTTTAAGATCTCTTAAACTATCTTAAGCTTCTTTGCTTACCTGCAGGATTTTTAGAGATCTTTCTCAAGTCCAAGCATACACTTATGCCTCTCAGATTCCAAAGCTAAGAATCTTTGATATACCGTTAGGTTATATCACTTATTTGGACTTAATTAACCAATACTGATGGTTTGGGAATTGCTAAGGAACTACTTACAGACTAAAGAGTATGAAGAATTTCATTCTCAATACTTGAAAGAATGCCATTCTTCAAAGACTTGAGATTCCTTCTAAGGAATCAAATAACTTGAGCAAATGATTCATCTTGGAATCTTTTGCAAAAAGAACATTTGAAAGAAATTCTTTCAAATAATATCCAAAAAATTTACTGATTCAATTGTATTCATTTCCTGAGTATCAAACTAGAGATGAAATATCACATTTGCCAGTATGAAAGTTTAAATTGAACTTTCATTTATGTGATATCGACTTCTATTCTTGAGTTTGATACAAAACTCATTATTATTGGTCAATCTTCAGATGTTACTAGAGTCCTTTAAACATATTTCACCAATCAAAATTATGTTTAAAGTCCAAGCATCTATTGATGATTGATCCAATAGTAATGTTACTGTGAACACAACTTTGAACTTTATAACTTGTTTAGGAGAAGTTCATGGATTGAAAATCCATTTCTTGGAACTTTCTATTCCTAAAGGAAAAGTTCACACTTGCTGCAAGTCCTTAGGGACTTATATTATTTCCTAAAGATTGCTTAGCTAGTTGCATCATTTACCAGAGATGCAACTATGGAACTTAACATCCTTTTATTGATATCAAGGATCAATTGATGTTGAGGTTTAACTTTTGATTTCCAGCACTCCTTGGGATGAAATCAAATGAAAATTTATAAAAGATTGGTACCTTTATATCTTGGCAAAACATTTATATCATAAAGAGGTTTTGCCTTCATCATTCCTTGGACCTATCATATAATATGAATTTATGTGTATTTTGGGAAGAGTTCATGAATCAATTAATATCCTCTACTTGGAACATCTACCTTCCCAAAAATAAATTCATCTTAAACATGGTAGGAGAATGATCTCACATGAAATAGAAGGCTTGACTATTTCATATCTCTATTCCAAAGAGTCACTTACCGAAGTTTCATCATGAGATACAAATCTTGAAACCACAAGAAACTTCTTTAAACTTTCGAAATCTTCTAAATAAAAGAGTACTCATGGAACTTAGAAATATAGTTGATGTTCTCATCCAACCTTGGGATGCTTGAGAAGTTACATAAAATGTATAACTAATCAACTAAAACTTTATCCGCATGACTTTCTAAGTACATCCAGGACTTAGAGTCATCATACATCACAAAAGAGTTTGCAAGTAATTAAATTTTCTTGGTCATCAAGGAAATTTATTACTTAACTTTCTCTTAGTGCTTACTTATACCTAGCAAGACATCTAACATACTTAATTCTCATTAAGTATTTATGTTTGATAGTAGAGTATCGACTTGGGAAGAAATTGACTAATTACTTGAGTTGCAAACTAGAACTAGTATGTCTTTGCAACTAACTAGTCCTTGGTCTTCCCTAATGTCAAACTGCGAGCTCTATAAAGTAAGCTAAGTACTAAGAGAGTACATTCTCATATCTACTTGCAAACATCATTCCATTCTTCCATGCAAATGCATGTATCTACATGCAAAAGCATATGTTCACATGCGTATGCATGCATGTTCTTTTGAATGCTCAAAAAATAATACAACAATCATGCATGAGCTTGATGCACGATTTTTTTCTTGTACTAAGAATGTATATCATGCAATCCTGATGCATGTATATCCTTTCCTTTGTCCTAATGCACTATGATATAAAAACATACCCTTGAAGTACAATAGAAAACTTACTCAATGGAAAGGAAATATGTATTTAAACTACCAAAATACATTCTTTGATGCACAAGGATCTTTTTGAAATCAAGTCTTTCCTTAATGCAAACTATTGCTTGAAATAAGAAATGGATTAATTCATTATTCTAATCTAGACTTAATCAATTGAAATCTTGGCTATTTCAATGTGCATCTAGGATTAAGTGTAGAATAATGAAAACAAGATAAATCAAGCATTAAGATCAAGCAGAAACTGGAAAATACTTAGCTTTGATCAAAGCTTCGTCCATCCCTTGATCCTTTGGAAGAGTGATTCATCCTCTTGATCCTTGCGAGGAGCTATTCACCATTCTTGAAGCTTCCTCTTCAAGAAATAGTCTTGGATGACTTGGTCCGTCGTGGTCGACTAACTTAGGCCTCCGGATCTTCACTCCACAGCTCCAATTCCTTCAAGCTTTGCTCAATCTTTGATTCTCCTTGTTTGTTTCTTTGGCTAAAAGCAAAATACTCCTCTGGTTCCAAGCTGCAGGAATTGATTTGGCTCCTTGGATGGATGAGAGGACTTGGCTCCTTGGATGGATGAGAGGACTTGGCTCCTTGGATGGATGAGAGGACTTGCACTTCAGCTCTGGCTACTGTATTATTGCAGTTTCTTCTGGATTAGAAGACAAGCAATGGGCGTTGACAGCGTGGCTAGACGATTATCCTCTCTAATTGATGGCACGGGTTCGAATTCCGTCGGCAGCAGCGGCAGCTTCGCGGAGTTCTTCTCTGATACCAATGCAAGAGAACAAGGATTACGACCACCACATACTAGAGAGATGACTCTCCTCCCAACCTTATGCCTGTATATATAGCTGCTTGAACTAATGAGGACCACAAATGTAACTAGAGTCCACAAGTGCATGTGCAATCTCCTCCACTCCTTTCATATCCACCACTAGAGTCTATTAGTGGCTGGAGTGATCTCGACCACTACTTTAGTACCTTCCACTAGAGTCCACTAGTGGTTGTTGTACTCACCTCTTGAGTTAAGTCCACTGGACTCAAGTTAACTCACGTTAACTTGAGTTAGAAGGCTCTAGAGCTCTTTGGGTAAAACTCTCTTCGCATGCTCCCCATGGGAGTTGAACCCAAGACCTCTTCCTTCACAACCATGAGACTTAACCACTAGGCTAAGTGGATTACTTGAATATGACAGCACATGACTTATGCTTGAGTCTACTCTTGAGATCTTTGGTCCTACAGACGAGTGACCAAACGGTATCCGATTTCAGATCTGTCTGAAGCCATCGGATCCCTAGATCATAGACTTACTTTATTACACACATATTGGTGAAAGGTCATTAAAGCAAATTTGCAGGGACCAAAGTGTACTTGGACTCCCTAATTTGTCAAAACAACATATGATTTATAAGTGTAGTGCATGTCAATTTGGAAAGTCTCACAGGTTACCATTCATGAAGAAAGGTTATATGCATGGAGATCTCTTGGAGTTGGTTCATACAGATGTATGGGGACCTAGCAAGGAAGCTTCAATATCTGGATCAAGGTATTATGTCTCCTTTATAGATGATTGCAGCAGATGGACTATCCTATTCTTTATGAAACACAAAGATGAAGTTTTTTCATGTTTCAAAAGATATTTGGCTCTTGTGGAGAATCAAACAGGTAAATCACTAAAAAGGCTAAGGTCAGATGGAGGGGGAGAATACTTCTCCCATGAGTTTGATTCTTTTCTTCAAGAAAGAGGAATCAAAAGAGAGGTAACTACAAGGTACACTCCTGAGCAAAATGGAGTGGCAGAAAGGAGGAATATGACAATTGTTGAAGCTGCAAGGTCTATGTTAAATGAAAAGCATTTACCTAATTACTTATGGGCTGAGGCTGTATCTACAGCGACTTACTTGATTAACAGGTTGCCTTCAAAATCCCTTGATGGGATGACTCCATATGAGGCTTGGAATGGAAGAAGACCAAGCTTAGATCATTGTAAAATTTTTGGATGTATTGCTTTTGCTCATGTTCCTTCACAGGTTAGAGCCAAGATGGATCCAAAGGCAGAAAGGTGTGTATTTATTGGATATGACAACAATCAAAAGGGCTACAGGTTATACAACCCTACCAACAAAGGATTCTTGGTAAGCAGAGATGTAGTTTTTTATGAGAACAATTCATGGTATGAAGATTCATGTAGGAAGGTCAATTTACCATATGATCTTGAAGAAGATTTTCCAAAGCTTGGTAGAGAACATATTGGCCTTTAGTGGGAGATTGTTACCGTTAGTGTCCATGTGAAAGGCCAAATGGCCACCAGAAACTTCCTTGTATATGTTCTTTGATAAAACATATAGTGGTCTGGTCAGTCATAGATTGTAAGCTCGACCACATTTGTAAGACCTAAGAAGTCTGTCTTCATGCTCCCCGTGTACTGTGTTTTCTGTGTATTCTGCAACATTTGTGCGAAGTACTATGTGCGGCCTTAGGAGCTCGGTTTTCTACTCCGAGCATATCATCGTGGAGCTCTTGAGAAGGAGAGCGCACTGTGGTGCAGGGCGATCGAATCACTTCAACTAGATCTCCTTCTTGCAGATCTTTTCCCTTGATGTGTATATCGTGATACGCTTTTTGACTCTTTTTATGAGCATAAATACTCATGAATGTTTGTATTCTGGAGGTTCCTAATTTTTTTGATTCCACCATTCTCTCATATAATTCATGACGTGTCCATTGCATTTGATTGCTTATTCTTAAGGTTGGTATCAAAAATTCCATGGGCAAAACTACATTTTTGCCGTACACCAAATTGAATGGGGTTGTCCCAATAGCAGTTTTGTAAGCTACTCTATATGCCCATAGCACACGATGCAATTGTAAGTCCCAATCTGTTCTTTTTATATTTACTAATTTTGAAAGTACAGTGCACAATACTTTATTAGTACTTTCTGCAAGACCATTGGCTTGAGGATGTTAGGGTGCTGATTTCCTATGTATGATAATAAATTTTGAAGTTAGTTCCTCAATCACTTGATTTAGGAAATGAGTTCCCCTATCGCTTACCAATTCAATTGGCAAGCCATACCTATTAATAACATACTCATATAAGAATTTAGCAATTGTATGAGCATCATTATTGTTGATATATTTAGGTAGTGATGTGTGTGAACACTCTAGGACCGCCGGGGCACTTTTTTCCCTCTTTAGGAGGTTTTTTCCCCCGGCTTGTATATATGCCTATTGCCCTAATGGGCTACTTATCTTTGTACATTCTCTAGTAATACATTCAGTATTGTGTGTTGTGCTCCAAGCTTGTTCTCCTTCCTTGTGCTGTTCGCGTGCTTCCACAGAGTCTATCTCCAACAATTGGTATCAGAGCAAGTCGTCGCTTCATCTAGGGTGCCGTCGACACTCCTCCATTTGCAATCTCAGAATCATGCGAATTTTGGTGAGCATACTCAACGTGTTTTCGAGATCAAAACAGCTTTGCTGTGTGGTGCCGAAATCACGATATGAGCTCGTTTCGGCCTTCGAATGCACTATCACAGTGCTTGTGTAGGCTATTTTGTCTCTTTGTGCCAAAGGTATATACGAGTTTTTGTTCGCCAGTATAAGCATCTCGAAGTCTGCTACAGGTCTAGCAAAATTCGTCTGGGCAGTTTTGTTCAACTTTTTGAGATACAACTAATTTTCTGCATCAAGGTATTTTAGTCACCAGCCATGGCTGAAAGTAGTGATGTATTCCGTATGTTGGCTGTTGAGGATAAGTTGGATGGTACCAACTACCCGTTATGGGCTTATATGATGCGACATGTGTTCGTTGCAAAAGGACTGTGGAACATTGTGCAGGGTGTCGAAAAACGTCCTATCACACCTGCAACTGTTACAACTGCAGGTACTAAAGCTGATGCAGAAGGTGTGAAAGATGATGATATTCTACATATTCCTGTTCGTGCTACAGTTTCTGCTGCACCTACTGCAAAGCAGATTTGCTGGGATGGCAGAGATGCCCAAGCACATGCTTTGATAGCCTTGTCTGTCAAACGTGCCATTATTCCTCAGATTCTCTCTTGCAGAATAGCTAAGGATGCTTGGGATACACTTACCACATTGTACCAAGCTAGGAATGAGGCTCGTGTTGCTTATCTCCGAAAATTGTTGGAGAGTGAGCACATGAATGAAGGTGATTCTATGGATAGTTTCCTAACAAAGATCAAAGACTTGAAGGAATAGTTGATTTCTATTGATGAGGTTATACTAGATAGCTCACTTGTGCAGATCGTTCTGAATGGTCTTCCTGATTCATATCAGAGTTTTGCTTCTACTCTTCGGCTGATGATGAAAGGCAATCCAAATGCCTTGTCATTTGAGGAGTTAGTCTCTGTTCTGTTGCAGGAAGATCAGTCCAGACAGAACAGGTCCATTATGCGTGTTGCAGATCAAGCTTTCCTGGCTAATCAGAAGGACAAAGGAAAATGGAGATCTTCTACTAGTAAGCAGAAATCTGCAAATGCTGCACATTCGAAGAACCAAGACAAAGATGAGAAAAAATCAGAAAAGCAGAGATTGTTTTGCAAGTACTATAAAGGGAATGATCACATCATAAAGAACTGTCCAAAATTGGTTGCAAAAGAGACAAAGAAGAAAGAGGCTAGAATGGTTGTTGCAGAAGCCTCTACACCAAAAACGGAGTCTGCTAATCTTGTGCAGGAAGAAGAATGGGCATTTACTACTGTTTGCAATTTTGACCCATCTTCTCATGAGCAATGCATGTCTACAGTAGACTCAGATGTTTGGTACTTTGACAGTGGGGCAACCAAACACATTAGCTCACAGTGCAGTTTCTTCTCCTCATTCGAGCCTGCCCCTATAGGGAATACTGTTACATGTGCCAACAACTCCTCTTATCCTGTTATGGGAGTTGGTAAGATCATTTTGACTACTGTTGATGGTAGTTCTTTCACTTTGTTAGATGCTTTATTTGTGCCAGGGATCAAGAAGAACCTGTTATCAGTTTCTGCATTAGCCAAGATTGGCTTGGTTGTGAAATTTGTTGATGACAGGTGTACAATTCATGATATCATTAGGAAAAAAATGAACATTGCATGGGCCTTTTGGATTAAGGAGTGATTAGTGATGGACCAATGAGAGGAGGGTGGTGGACACAGTCTATAGCCTATAAATCACTAGGCTGAAGGGGGATGAGGGGACAGGATTCCCCTATGTTCAGGTTTTGCCTCTAAAGAGAGAAAGGAATCTCGTAACTTACCTGGGCCCAAAAATTCAAAATTTTCAAAAAGTTATAAAACTCATCATAACACCATTTAATGGTCCCCCAACCACTTTTTAGGATCAAAAGTGCTATTTTTGGGTTCTAAATCAAAATCCATGCATGAACTGAAGTGAAAAAAGTGACTTTTTCAAAAATAACTCAAAATGCAACTTTCTCCCTCCAAAACCTCACATTTTCATACCCAGGTCCCAAAAAGTCATCTCTTTCCACTACTTTCTCTCCCTAACACACCATTGAAGCTCCTGCATCTCCATTTCTTTCTTTGTGCATCATCTTCTTTGAATTCCTACTGTCAATTCCATAGCCTGAACTCCAATGGAGAAACCTAAATCTCATAGACGTCCAAAACATGAGGTTATCGTGATAAAATGTCACAATATCAAGGCTACAGAAGGATTTTGGGTAGGATAGGAGTTCTGCAAAGGTGCATGGGTGTACATGCAACACTTTGGTGTTGGTCCTCACCATGTGAGAGATCGTGGAAACTTGGATCTTCATTGGAAAGGGAAGTTATTAGGCTTCAAAAAGCTCAAAAATGGTGAAACTGTTGCCATTGTACAACATGTTTTCACAATGTCAACCATGAAATTGGAAAACTCAAACAAAATGAGATATCCTATCAAGTGTAAGTATTACTCATTGACTTTTGTCCAAATTTCATAATATACCTAGCTAAGTTGTGTAGTTTTTTGTTGTAGACATATTTCCTTGTACTTTGGTGGAAGAACAACCACTTCATAGTCTTACAGGTACTTTCCAAGCATTGCATGCAGATGTTGGGTCGATCGTCTTTCCACAAGCCTATCCTGCTCAGCTATTACGTGAGAGAGTTTTCTTTTACACACATACATATGTTGTACCCTCTTCATCAAATGATTTTTGCAGGTTAGAGATGATTAAGGTAGATTCTGTCTTAAAGCTCGAGTGGCCGCAACCTGATGCATGGACATTAACATCTTTGAAGCATAAGATGGTGATGGACATGCACAACTCTTTGAAATTTACAAGAGTTTCAAGATCTATAGGATTACATTGGTGTGTTCCTGTTCATTGTTTTGTACATTTATTTCAGATATTCACAATTCTAGAGACTTCAAAAATGTTCATGTTAAAAGATATCATGTATGAGCAGGTAGAGGGTTTGCTAGGTGAAAATTGGGGACTTTTAGAAGGATGCACCAAAGGGGATAGATACCTTTGTAAAATTGGTGCAACATGCATAGGATTCCGATACTTGAAACACCATACTTCATTGTACATTAGATTCTATTATGATCATTGGATGTGTAAACTTGGTGAATGGATACCATTACAAAGTTGTGAGGGTTTTTTAATTTCATTTGAAATTAAGATAAATCTACCCAACAACAAAATGGAAGTTATTTCAGTAAATCATCATTGCACTCTTGCCAACGTGAGAGAACATCTAGTAATCATGGGATTTCAGGATCTGGATCAATCAAAGTTCAGAATACAAGGGCATAAGGTAAGTAGCATATGGTATTTTTTCTTTTGTTTATACAAATTCTTATACTCAAATATGTTCATTTAAAGTTTTCTATTTGTCTGCAGATTGGTAAGAGGTTGGAGGATAAAATTAAAGTCCTTCCTGAATGGATTGTGGATGGAACTCAACTTTCATTGTCATAGCTCAAGAACTATTTGAGTGCTACAGTGTACACACAACCTATGTTCCATTTATAATCCTTTGTCTGCAACAATGTATTTAACATGCAAGACAGGTAGCATGTAAAATTTTTGATCTCAATATGATGTACAATTTGCCAAATCTTTGATTTTTCCAATGGCAATTTATTATAATTTTAAAGTTCTGAGAATTTATTTTTTCTATTGTGTTGTGGTGTATCTTATTCTGGTTAATGATTCTGTTCAATCTTTTTTATGAGCAAAAGTTTTTTTTTGAGAGTTCTGTGCATGATTGTTTTATTTGAAGGTATCAGTTTTAGTTTTAAAATGGGTCCCACTCACTTTAAAATTTTGAAACTACTATAAAAGCAACACTTATTCTCTCATTTCTCACTTTTGCAACCAAGAAGAGCTAGAATCACTTGCAGAGCACGCACACAAGCTAGCATCACGCGCAATGGCTGCCGCATCCTCTAGTACCCTGCAACCCAAACGTCCATGTGAACTCTTCAATGGGTTCTTGGAATCAACTGAGTTCAAAGGTCAAAACCACTTGTATGACCTATTGTCTAGAGTCCCTGATCTAGACAAAACAATTCAACTGAACTCTGATGTGCTCAAGGAAATCATAGAGTTCCTTGAGTACTACATCTTGCATTTCTCTATAGAAATACCGCATTATGAGGGTAAATGGGTCCCATGTGACCTTCTACTCTACATACACAGAGGTGATGAAGCCTTCATGAAGCGCCTTAAGCGCTTCATGGCAATTGCTGAAACTGCATGGCACTTACTAGATGACTCTCTGCCATTAGTAAAAAAACTTAACAAAAAGAAGAGGATGGGTACAAAGTACCTTTCCTACATTGCAACAACATATTTTATCATTAATGAGGAGCCCGAACATACACTTGTTGAGCTCTCCAACCTTGTCACTGGGGGTTTTGTTAAGGAGAAGAATGAGCCTCAACCAGAGGCCATAAATTTTGCCAAAGAAAGCATTACAATCCACCAAGAATTTCTTGGTGGTGTTGAGGATAAACTATGTGCACAATCAAGCATGGAGGAGGCCCCCCTTCAAATCTCAACCCCTCTGAGCCCACATTACCAGAGGTGGAACTTGAATATCTCTCCAACATCATTGTGGATGGAGAGGAATTTAATTTACTTCATGACATTGAGAAGGCATTCGGTCTACGTCTAGATGAATGCTTGAGTATTTTCTCCACAATGTCAGATGTTCCACTTGACAACACATCTGACATACTTGAAAAGAAGTCAATCCCACTTGGGGATTATGTGGCAGACACCATAGCAATGGTGTGTGTTGATATTTTAGAAGATGACAACAATTCTACTACGGAGGAGGAGTTCAGTGCAGCACGGGAGATAATAATGAAGCAAAAAATTCCTACATCCCCCATAGCAGAGCAGAGTGGCATGGCCCACTCTAGCATTGATCTTGATGCCCCTGGAAGAGGGGATGAAGAAGACAAGCTTCATGATGTAAGTGGTAATTGAATTAAATAAATGGATAATTTAAGTTAACATTGTAAGAGCTTGAATTCTCATTTTTTCTTAACAGGAAGCAATTGAGCTCAAGAAGTTCGCAGCAAGATCTGGTGGGGATCAAGCTTCTCGTGGGAGTGGTGCATCCTTGGCAAACTACATCGGAAAGTTGCCAAAAGATGATTTTGTTATGATACACAAAGACTACAGTCCGGATGGGCACTTCATGACTTCGTGCTTGAAGGCACTTAGCAAGATTTTGTGTTTATGTACAATTACCCAAGGCACTAATTGTGTCATTTTGGTTAGGAAATCCTTAGTTGTAACTACATTAGGACTTAATTTTAGAGGAAAAGTATTGGGGCAAATAAGTATCGCCATGGGTCTTGGAATGCAAGACCCCCATGTAATATCAAGATCTGTATTGACTTACCAGCTGCCTCAATCTCTACAAAGGAGAAAGAAAGTTGTAGAGAAATTGAAGGCAGCTGAGAAATGATGTAAATGTTTTGATAATACAAACTTTTTTTTTCATCATTTGTCTAGTCCTATATATGAATGTGCTAATAAATTGAACTTATCTTCTATCTACAAATTGTATCTAATTTGAAGTCTTTGTATTGTCCTTCTGGTCCTTTGTATAATTATATGCATAAAAAAGGCCAAAAAAGCCCCAGCCACAGAAACGCGGAAAACAACCCTGTAAAAATTTTGCAGGGCTGTTTCCTGCATTTCTGTGGCTAGGGCTTTTTTGGCCTTATCTGGTGTTTTTAGGTGCTACAAAACATAGGAAAGTATGTAATTCTAGATTATCACTTGGTTTTAGGGTATAACCTCAGCTTTAACTAGACCAAAGATCTCATCCATACCTTTTATGCATACAATGATTAATGTAGGGTATAACCTCTTAATTAATAGACCATTACATCACTACCATACCTTTTATGCTTACACAAGCCCAAATAATGCAAAAAAACCCCCAGCCACAGAAACGGGGGATTCAGCCCTGCAAAAATTTTGCAGGGATGAATCCCCCGTTTCTGTGGCTAGGGGTTTTTTGATATGAAAAGGACATGTGGGACATCAATAGGTAGAAAATGAACATATCTAGGCACACAACAATAGGCAAGTGCATGCATGTTTAACTGAATCCATATATAACTGACTGAAAGAGAGAGAGAGTGAGAGAGAAAAAAAGAGACAAAGAATATAGGTTAAAACAAAATTTTCTATTATCCATTGTATTACATCGCAAAGTAGGCCTATCATAGGGTATACTATACACATCACGGGTTATTTCCTCTAATTCTTCTTGCTAGCTGAATGTCCTTCGGTTGTATGGTTACTCTCTTGGCATGGATAGCACAGAGGTTAGAGTCCTCAAGCATGGAGATGAGGTAGGCCTCAGCTGCCTCTTGAAGTGCTTCAAGTGCTATCCCTTGTATTCGCAGACCTGCTTGGTAGCTTTGTAGTTCCTCTTTCACTACCCTTGCAAAAGCTCTTCGTGGTATGAGTAGTTCAACGGACTTTTGGTAGTGTCGTATCTCTGCAAAAGCCCTGCAGTGCTTCCTTCGTCTTTGTGGAGATCTTGTGTTGGGAGGTATGTTTGGCTGGCGTTGAGGTCGATGTCGTGGTTGATAGTTTTTTTTTCTCCGATGTACATGATGTGAGGGCCCGGCTTCATCTTGCACATTTTGTTGTTGATGTGGTTGTTGACTTTGCTCTCTTTCCTCCTCTATTGGTATTTGCCCTTGTCCTTGTGGAAGTGTCTTACCTCCATGTGCCTATGCTCGTTGGAATTTGCATATCATTCCATGGTGGTTGATTGTTGCTTTCCTCATTTGGGGATGACTCCTCTTCACTCTCTGGTACACTCCTTCTGATCAACTTCTGTTTGGGTCTTGCCTTGATGGGTGTCCTTGTTGGTGGCTCATCATCTGAAATGGACCCTGATCGTCTTGGAGTGAAATACTCTTGTCTATTGGACACTTCATTTTCTCATGCTGAATTGCTCCCAGGTGGTATGCCATCGTGTGACACAGGCACATATGTGCTCTGGGAACCACTTCGAGGTCTTTGGGGGGGTTGCAACCATGGTGGGCGTTGTGTCCCTAGATGAGGGCTAGGAAAGAAGACACGATCTTTCCTTGCAGTTTGCTTGGTGCGACCATTCTCTTGAGTTGCAAAAAGTGTGAAATGAAGTGAGTTCGCTCTATTTATAGAGTTTTTTTAAAAACTGTTTGTTCACACTAGAATGGACAAAACCTGTTTAAAACCATACAAAATATTATATATTAAATAATAACACATTGAAACCAAAATTACAATAATCATAGGTACTACCACATAATGGGAAATAATGAATTCACTTTACTTCCAAGCTGAGCCTTCTCGTTGTCTCCTTGCATGCCACTGAGCATGATGAAGGTCTTAACGATGACTTCCATTTCTCACTGGCAATGTTGTGTTGCATCGTTCTTGCAAGTTTTGCCAATTTTGAATCCCTTAGTCGTTCCACAAAAAACTTTCTCGAGAATGTAGTGCGGTAAAACCAATTAAACATCTCCTCCATGTAGTTTGATTGCATTGGGCCACCACCATGTTGGGTGTTTTTGAAGTAGACACCCCTCGCTTTGTAGTGTGACTTTTCCATTCCTTGGGTACTGAAAATCTCTAATGACCCATATCCATGCATGAAAAAAGCTCCATGTGCAAACAAAATATGCCTTGTTTGCACCCTAACATGCATTTGATAGTCTTTAAGTCTCCACCTAAGTGCCACTCTACTTCAAAATCACCAAGGCTTTCTACAGTGATTTTGGCACCATCAATTTGAGAAGTTATCACCTCTGTGATCCATGGGGTCCTACTGAAAATCCATGTAAGAACATCATTGGATTCTTTAGGTACTTCAATAGCACCTAACCACCATATATCTTTCTCAGATTGGACACTATATGTAAAGTGATGGGTAGATTATTCACTATCATCAATAATAGCATGGGCCATAGCTTCGTTCATGAGTGTCACACTAAGTCTCTCCATACGGCGTCCCTTTATGGTTTGACATTCGTCTAGCTTCAATACAAACTTGAGTTTGGAACCACAATCTACATCAAATAACAAACATTATATTATTAAAAATACCATGAATGTCATTATCAAAACAATGGATATACCTTGAAGTGTGGATTTGTAAAATTTAACCATTTCCTTTTGAAGCCTCTCCAAATTGACAAATATGTTGTTGTACTTTGTGTAGATGAATCCCTTTCTAGATGTGTTTTTCAACTCTTTCTTTGATGTAGATGAATGATAAATGGATGCAGGCATAACATCCTCTATATGCAGGTAATTGCCAAGAGTATTGGCTACATCCTCATTGCTCATCTTCTTCTTCAGAGATACCTTGTAAGGGCATGGCAAAATGCTCTGGAAAATACCTTTGTTTTGTAGATCCTGCTTCAAAAGATTGTACAATGCAGTGTACGCTCTAGTACTAACACCTGCTTCATCACATACCATCTGTACCTCACTAGGACTAATAATATCTTCTAAGTTGCCTGCAAAATCTTTAATCACTTGGGTTTTGATGTGATTTCCTATTGGTGAATCCAAAATCATAAGCATATGCTTGTTGCTAAGACAAGAATTCAGAAACTTCAATTGATCCTCCATTGTTGAGGAAGCACTCGCATCTTCAACAAATGACCTGCACAATAAGAATCTCAATCTAAAAGTCTTTTAACATAAATAAACAAAGGAAATACATACCTAAGTGCGTAAACACGTCGCTTCCGTGCTCCACCACCAGTTGAAAGAGCTTGAAAGGATGATAATGGTCGTTTCCTATATCTCATCCCAAGTGGAGTCTCTTCTAATTGTGTAAGATTGGCTTTTAACTTTGTAATTGTGCTCTCCTTTTCTTCCACATCTTGTTGGAGTCTATTATTGTGCTCATCCAAAGATTTGATAGCACTTCCTAAAGTGTGTATAGCACTCTCTGAACTATGTATCTTGAAATGGTTGTGATGACATTGTTGTATCCAATAATTTGCTATAGATGTAGAATGGTTAGACAATCGCTTGCAATAGCCTAGCAGTCCATCTTCACCGCAACCAAGGAATTGTAGAAATGTGGAGATAGTATGGAATCTAGGATGAACATTAGCCATTGGATCCAAGGGATACAAAGCACCATGGACCCAAAGATCAATATTCTTCTCTCGAGCTGCATGTCGTGTATTTTGAGAATCTATGTCATTGCTACCTCTAGTTGTTGGTGTAACTTCTATAGGAACACGAACATGTACACTCTTTGTCTGAGGAGCACGCGCTGGTGCTAGTGTCATGTTCGTAATACATGTGATCACCATGATGTTCCAAAACTCCAGCACCGAATGGGAAGAAGCACAGAGATGGCTGGAATGGCTAGTACAATAGCTATGTGCAAGAAAAAAAAGTGTGTTTTGGTATGTGGATAGGTCAAAATGACTTTTTTCAGTATGTTAGAGGGGAAATGAGCTTTTTTTCAAAAATTCATGTTTTGAGGCAACCAAAGTTACGAGTTTGATGATGTGACACTTAAATTTTGGAGGGATTTTGAAAAGTATGTTTTTAAAGTATTTTTTTATAAAAATAAGATTAAAAAAATTAAGTTCTGACATATACATAAAAGTATGGGCCATTTTGAATAAAGAATAGCTGAAAAAGAGACTTTTTCAGAAAAGTCATTTTTTTATTCATAAAGGTGGACGGATTTGATGAGGTGGAAAGTGTTTTTCTCTCTCTCTATGTGTAGAAGAGAGAGAAGGTCCTAGCTCAGCCTAAAAAAAGGCCTACTTCAGCCTACCAAAAAGTGCTCTATTAAATGCACTTTGTCCCCTTAACAAAGTACAAGATTAAGCTTAATCCCTAAAAATTAGGAATCCTTACAAGGCCCATGCAGGGTTCACTTTTTTCCCTAATGTATCGAGAATCTATGCAATCCCAACAAAGTTTCTCCAGAGTAGGTGTAGTAGGAGTTGCAGCATGAACAAGAACTTGAAGAATATCACCATCTTCAACACCACCCACATCACCTTTAGTAACTACATTTGTAGGTGTAATAGGAAGTTTTTCAACACCCTGCACATTATTTTAGATCTTTTGCAACCAATACATGACACATCATGTAAGCGCATAATGGGCAATTACCAACTTATCCTCAATAGCCAACATATGGAATACATCATTGTTTTCAACCATGGCCATTGACTAAAATACCCTAATATAGAAAAATGATTGTATCTCAAAAAGTTGAACATAACTACCCTCTTGAGTTCAACTAAACTTGTAGCAGACTTCGAGATGCTTATACTAGTGAATGAGCTCAGATCATGTTGAGTATGCTCACCAAATTTTGTGTGATTCTGAGACTGTGATCGAAGGGGTGTCAACAACGCCCTAGATAAAGCGAGGACCTGCTGTGATATGAATTGTTGGAGTTGGACTTCTACTGAAGCACATGAACAACACGAGGAAGAAGAAGCAACTTGGAGAACAACACACAATACAAAATGTATCACTAAGAGAATGTACAATGATAAGTGTCCCATTAGGGTTATAGGTGTATATACAAGCTGAGGGGAAAAAACCTCCTAAAGAGGGAAAAAAGTGCCCCGGTAGTCCTAGTGTGTTTGCACACATCATTACCTAAATATATCAACAACTAGGTTACGAAAATCACTTTTAGAAGTAGACATGTATCTAGCAACTATTGTTGCCTCTTTCTTCTTTGAACCCTTCTCTTAGTTGCAAGTTTAGAATAATTCTTTATAACATTATCATTTTCCTTATTGTACTTGAAAAATTGTGTTTGCTTATCGTCAATATTTTGATCTTTTTTATCCTTCTTTGATTGTGCATTAGTTGCATATTTGTGCTTAGTAAAGGAAGAACAACCTTTATCTTTGCCCTTCTAACTAGCAAATGTGAGTCTTACAACATGCATAATGGACATGTTTTTCCTAGATTGTTCTTCATGCCACAAAACAAAAAGTAGCTCTCCAAATGTTAAGACATTTGGATTTCAATTAATCACCAATCTAAGAGTAGAAGCAGAATTCTAATAAAAATAAGGAAGAACATCAAGAAAAATCTCCACAATTGAAGTGTATGGAAAAGTTTTATATCCAATAATCAATTGCTTCTTCAAATCTTTGATCTTTGAAAGAAAATTATCCAAAGAATCATCTTCCTTCATATTTCTACCCTTCAATTGGTTTTGAAGGTAAGAAATATAGGCCTCATTTCTTTCCTAATACAATGTGGAAATATTATATAAATCATCCTTAACTATTTTCCATGGGTGATTAGTAATAACAATGACATGCTTGATAAACAAACCAATCAAGTCTTATGCATGTGTATCCTAGCATCCCATTGAGGTTGTTGTGTGATGGTTAGGGGTCTTGGTGGTATACCTAACATAGTAAAATTACGGGTGTGAAGAGGACTAGAAATGGGAACTAACCAAGAAATGAAACATGTAACATCCTCAACACCAAGTACATCATCTATATTTTGAGCACTTGTGTCTATAATAGGATGTATTTTAGACCCTACGCAATATTCCACAATACCTTTATGGCCAATACATGGTGCATCATGTATGCCTCAATGGGTAATTGGAAATATCCTACTTATCCTTAATAACCAACATGCAAGATACATGATTGTTCTTAACCAAGGCTAGTGAGTTTATGCTAGAGACCAAGTGCTAGAGAGATGACTCTCCTCCCAACCTTATGCCTATATATATAGCTACTCGAATCAACGAGGACCACAAATGTAACTAGAGTCCACAAGTGCATGTGCAATCTCCTCTGCTCCTTTCATATCTTCCACTAGGGTCTACTAGTGGTTGGAGTGATCTTGACCACTACGTTACTTACCTTCCACTAGAGTCCACTAGTGGTTGGTCTACTCACCACTCAAGTTAAGTCCACTAGACTCAAGTTAACTCACATTAAATTGAGTTAAAAGGCTCTAGAGCTCCTTGGGCAAAACACTCACCCGATGCTCCCCATGGGGGATGAATCCAAGTCCTCCTCCTTCACAACCTTGACGTGAGTTAAAAGGCTCTAGATGTCCTTGAGCAAAACACTCTCTCCATGCACGCCATGGGGTTTGAACCCAAGACCTCCTCCTTCACAACCTTGAGACTCAACCACGAGGCCAACTGGTTTACTTTTTTAAGAAAGCACATGGACTTATGCTTAAGTCTAGTCTCAAGATCTTTGGCCATACTTCAACACTTTCATCATCACATCTCTACTATTCAAACTTCTCTGTGTACTTTCATGAGGCATGAAAGTATTTTTTTCTTAGTAGTCCAAGAAACTTTGCTTCAACTTCCCATACGTGTACATATGCCTGCCAAGTAATTGATGATAGTGTAGATTAAGAAGCTTGGTCAAGAGTAATGAAATCTCTAGATCAAGGGAAGATGTATCATGAAATTTTAAAAATAGCTAGCAACAAAATTCGAGGGGTGACTAGATGGAAAGACCCAAATTGTACACTCTCTGTAGTCACATAATTATGTTCATCAATGGGACATGAAACTATAGTCAAAGAGAAAGGGAGAAGGGTTAATGCGGGAGAGGAAGAGAGAAGAAGAACTAGGTGATAGTAGAAGAATTGAAAGATCAACCTCAACCACAAAATCTAAATCAAACAACACAACTAAATCAACCCACACAAATTGTTCCACCACCACCAATAAATCAACCAAACCAAAATCCTATTGAAATGCAATATCTAGCTTCTGGTGAGGTGCCAATGTGTATGCAAACTTTAGATCTTCCTTAAGACTGAGAAGTAAAGCCTACTAAAACAGGGCAAGGAAAACCTAAAAACCCTTCTTATATGCTAATGTCTCATATAGAACACAAGCTATGTAACATAATCCTGGTAGGAGATGGTTGAACCACACCCTAAGAGAGAGGATTAGGAAGTAATCCTCAACCATGGCTTTTGGGGCAAGTGGTTAGCCCATCACATTCCTAACCAAGAGGTTGTGAGTTCAATCCCTTACAAGCTACTAACTTGAAGCAAGTCCTTGAGAAATGAGTGCTTGATAGTGCAATTGAATTTACTCTCAGAGATATTTTAGGGATAGCCCAACATGTTGGTGCATTTTACCCAAGCCTACATGCTTGATATATTTGATATCATCCTCATTTGTAAGTCACATGAGTAGTCATGTGAACACCTCTTGTAAAAGAGTTCATTTTTATCTCTTGTAATTGAAAAAAGAAAAAGGAAAAGGATGGCTTACCTCATGCATGATGTAAAAGCAATTTTGTGGCTCTAACTACCAAAACCCACGACTTTTTGAGCTGAGGGAATATCTCCTAACTTTGGGGATCACTTTTAGGTGGAGCCATTCGAATTCGAATTCAAAACTCCCTCCAAGAATAGCTATAAAAGGAGCAAGAAGGAAGAGGCGATTAGCAAACCTTGTACGTGACCACTTCATGTCATTTTGTAGAGATTGAA
The DNA here is from genome assembly GCA_020310875.1 of Ceratopteris richardii. Classification (NCBI taxonomy): domain Eukaryota; kingdom Viridiplantae; phylum Streptophyta; class Polypodiopsida; order Polypodiales; family Pteridaceae; genus Ceratopteris; species Ceratopteris richardii. Next base: position 29,533,072 of record CM035422.1, read on the forward strand.
GAGCTTACTCCATAGCTCTATCATTCTACTCCCATTGTGCAAAGATTCGTTGCCAATGTGGTTGTAATCATATGTGAATCTATACATTTATTATCATCTACTTCTCTATTTTGTTCTCTGCTATACTCACTCAGAGCAGTACCTTCAGAAGGTCATATCTCGAGTTATACTGATCGTTTTTCAGTGCTGTAACATGCGTTGGATAGCTCTTACTGTCTAGTTTTTGCATATCAATTTTCAAGGTCATTGGATTTATAGTTTTGGATATATATGCATTTTACTGCTCACTGGTCTATCTCTGCAGAGCCTCGAGAATAGTGGGCATGTTCCAAAAATTGATAAATCTTGTTCTTAGTGCTCAGTCTATCATTTGAAGTGTTTTAACTTGGATTGGGAAGATTGCTAAGTCTATTTGCTATGCCCAAAAGGAATGTTTCAAATTCTTACCAGGTTGAGAGCACTGTTCATTTTTTCCAGCAGGTGTATGTCCAAAAATAGCAAGTTTTGGGAGCTAGTCATTTCGCAACTAGTCTATCTTGACTTAAACTTTTGGGATACATGTTCCAAAGTACTTGGCTGATATTTTGGTGGATTTAGGAAGCTTAAAGGGTCTACTAATCAACTCTGAAGTCTCAGTTGGCTGGTGTGAAGGTGGTTGTAGCAGCACCTACTCATCTTTGGATTGCATCCACCATCTCTCTTCACAGTGGTATCAGAGCATAGTCAAGCAACATGGGAGATGGATTTCCATCAACAATTGACAAATTGGATCGAAACAACTACCCGGCATGGTCTCTAAGGATGGAGGCTTACCTTCAAGGGAGGAATCTATATGGATTCATATCCGGAGATGAAGCAATGCCAACCATGAGGAACAAAGGGCAACCATCACATGAAGAAGTGGAAGGACTTTCGAATTGGTGTTCGAAGGATGCACTTGCAAGGTCCTATATTCTAAACTCAATCTCTGATTTTCTTTTACCTCATGTCAAGGGATGCAAGACATCAAGAGAAACCTAGAATGCACTTGCTTCTTCCTTCTCTTCCAACACTCGAGCAAGGAAGAACCAATTGTGGATGGAGTTCACAACAATGAAGAAAAGCCCGAAGAAAAATGTGACTGATTATGTCACAAAGATGAAGGAGATTTCCGACCAACTTGGAAGCATTGGAGAGGTAATTGAAGAGGAGAAAATCATAAGACAAATCATGAATGGAATCAAAGCAGACGACAAGTGGGAGTCATTCACAACAGCCATGGATTTATACATGCATATGCATGTACCCGACCTCAACACACTCATGGGCCAACTCTTCACTCATGAAGCAAAGATTAGCAAAGGTGGTGAGTCCTCAAGAGGTAATCAAACTTCTGCCTTATATTGTGATAAAGCTAAGGTCAAGGACAAGTCAAAGAATAGGAAGAATGAAGATGAAGGTAGCTCTTTCCAAGCAAACTTTGCAGGTAGAGGAAGAGCTAGAGGAAGAGGCAGAGGTGGAAAGCAAGGCAGGGGGAGATTCCAATCATCTCAACCTTGCAACATATGTGGCTTATCTAACCATACTACTGAAGAATGTTTCAGGAACCCGAGGAACTCAAGAGGAAGAGGATTCAATAGAGGTGGCTATGGATCAAATAGAGGTAGATACAATGGAGGCTACAACAACAACAACTACTACAACAACAATTACAACAACAACAACAACTATCAAAGTGGCCATAGAGGAAGAAGAGATTACAATAACTATGCAGAGGACCAAAGTGAAGAAGATTCATTATTGATTATGAATCTATCAGCGAAGAAGGGTAAGGATGATGATCACATATTTTACATTGATTTGGGATGCTCGAACCATGTAGCAGGAAATGTGGCTTTACTTTCTGATTTGGAAGATCCTCATAACAAGCATGAAGTGCAGACAGGAGATGATACAAAGCACTCAGTGGAGAAGATAGGTAATGTGAAGACATCAGATGGGAATATGAACCTCTTAAGCAAAGTCTTGTATGTCCCTACAATTACCAAAAATTTAATAAGTGTTGGACAGATTGTTGAAAAAGGATTGCAGGTTAGATTCAATCGATTTGGAGCATATGTTGAAGACCCAAGGCAAGGCTTTCGAAGGATTGCCAAAGGAGAAAAGACAGGAAGGCTTTTCACTTTTGAAGTGGAAGATACAAAGAACATAGCTTTGTTTAGCTATGGATCTCAAACTCTAACAGAGTTGGAGATATGGCACAAGAGGCTTGCTCACATTGGTGAGAGGACACTCAAACAGATTTGCAGGGACCAAAGTGTACTTGGTTTGCCTAATATCACAAGGCAACACATGATTTATAAGTGTGAAGCTTGTCAACTCGGCAAGGCTCATAGACAACCTTTCAATAAGAAAGGATATATGTATCAAAATCCTTTGGATCTAGTGCACACGGATGTGTGGGGTCCAAGTAAGGAGCCATCTATATCAGGCTCAAGATATTATGTGTCTTTCATAGATGATTGTAGCAGGTGGACCATTCTGTTTTTCATGAAGCACAAGGATGAAGTGTTTAATTGCTTTAAGAAGTATATTGCTCTTGTTGAAAACCAAACAGGTAGGACTTTGAAACGACTCAGATCAGATGGTGGAGGAGAATACTTCTCTTCTGAATTTGATGCCTTCTTGCATGAAAGAGGCATTAAAAGGGAAGTCACTACAAGGTATACACCCGAACTCAATGGTGTAGCAGAGAGGAGGAACAGAGCTATTGTCGAAGCTGCAAGGTCCATGCTCAACGAAAAGGGATTGCCGAACTACCTATGGGCAGAGGCTGTGTCGACAGCCACATATCTCATAAATAGACTTCCATCTAAGTCACTAGATGGAACCACTCCATATGAAGTGTGGAATGGAAGAAGACCTAGTCTAGAGCATTGTAAAATCTTTGGATGCTTAGCCTATGCTCACATTCCTTCTCAAGTAAGAGGGAAATTGGATCCCAAGGCAGAGAAGTGCGTATTTATTGGTTATGACCAAAACCAAAAAGGATATAGATTGTACAATCCAACCAATAAAGGATTTTCTGTGAGTAGAGATGTAATTTTTGATGAAAACAAATCATGGTTTGATGATGACAGGAAAGTGAAGCTTCCATATGACTTGGATGAAGATTTTCCATCACTTCAACCAAAGGAGCCAAAGCAGATTGAAGAAAGTGATTCGGAGATTGACCTAGAAGACTTGGAAAGACTAAAGCTATGGAAGAACAAAGGAAAAGCAAAGATGCAGGATGCTACATATGAACCCGAGAGCTCACATCAACCACTTAGAAGGTCTTCAAGGGAGAAGAAGAAACCAGAGAGGTTTGGTTATGATACTTCTTTGGTCACCAAGCACTCAATCTACATTGCAAAGGATTCAACCAATGAAGAACCTACCACATTTGAAGAAGCACAAAGCAAGAAAGCTTGGAGAGATGCAATGGATGAAGAAATGGAAGCCTTGAAGGAGAATGACACTTGGGAGCTTGTACCTAACAAGCCATCTATGAAGATAATCGGATCTCGATGGATATACAAAATCAAGAGGAATCCAGCTGGAAGTATAAATAGACACAAAGCAAGGTTAGTTGCTAAAGGGTTTGCTCAAACCCATGGTATTGATTATGAGGAGACTTTATCTCCTGTTGCAAAAATGCCTACAATTAGGGTTCTCATTAGTCTTGCTGCATCTAGAAATTGGAATCTTTATCAACTTGATGTAAAGAATGCTTTCTTGAATGGATGGATTTATGAGGAAGTGTATATGGCACAACCTCCTGGATATGAGGATGCACATCATCCTAACTATGTATGCAAACTAAAGAAAGCTTTGTATGGATTGAAGCAAGCTCCAAGAGCTTGGAATTTCAGATTGGTGACTTATTTGCAGGACCAAGGATTCAAAGCTAGCAAGGTGGATACCTCTTTGTTCATAAAGAGGAATGGATCTGAAGTGATCTATTTATGTGTGTATGTTGATGATATTATTATCACAGGCAATGATCTTGAAGGAATCAAACAGGTAAAGAGTCAAATGAAGGAGGAGTTCAAAATAAGTGACCTCGGACCACTCACTTATTCATATTGAAATCCAATACCATTACGTAAGGGAGAAGCTAATGAGCAAGGATATTCAACTATCCTATGTCTCTACAGATATGCAATGTGCCGACATGTTGACTAAAGCTCTTGATGGTACAAAATTAAGTAGATTCAAGTTGATGATTGGCTTGCAGGAAATCAAGGACAATTGAAGACTTATTTGGAGGCCAAGCATGTTAGGCTTGAGGGGGAGCTGTTGGTGCATTTTACCCAAGCCTACATGCTTGATATATTTGATATCATCCTCATTTGTAAGTCACATGAGTAGTCATGTGAACACCTCTTGTAAAAGAGTTCATTTTTATCTCTTGTAATTGAAAAAAGAAAAAGGAAAAGGATGGCTTACCTCATGCATGATGTAAAAGCAATTTCGTGGCTCTAACTACCAAAACCCACGACTTTTTGAGCTGAGGGAATATCTCCTAACTTTGGGGATCACTTTTAGGTGGAGCCATTCGAATTCGAATTCAAAATTCCCTCCAAGAATAGCTATAAAAGGAGCAAGAAGGAAGAGGCGATTAGCAAACCTTGTACGTGACCACTTCATGTCATTTTGTAGAGATTGAAGAGCTTACTCCATATCTCTATCATTCTACTCCCATTGTGCAAAGATTCATTGCCAATGTGGTTGTAATCATATGTGAATCTATACATTTATTATCATCTACTTCTCTGTTTTGTTCTCTGCTATACTCACTCAGAGTAGTACCTTCAGAAGGTCATATCTCGAGTTATACTGATCATTTTTCAGTGATTTAACATGCTTTGGATAGCTCTTACTGTCTAGTGTTTGCATGTCAATTTTCAAGGTCATTGGATTTATAGTTTTGGAAGATAGATGCATTTTACTGCTCACTGGTCTATCTCTGCAGAGCCTCGAGAATAGTGGGCATGTTCCATAAATTGATAAATCTTGTTCTCAGTGCTCAATCTATCATTTGAAGTGTTTTAACTTGGATTGGGAAGCTTGCTAAGTCTATTTGCTATGAACAAAAGTAATTTTTCAAATTCTTACCAGGTTGAGAGCACTGTTCATTTTTTCCAGCAGGTGTATGTCCAAAAATAGCAAGTTTTGGGAGCTAGTCATTTCGCAACTAGTATGTCTTGACTTAAACTTTTGGGATACATGTTCCAAAGTACTTGGCTGATATTTTGGTGGATTTAGGAAGCTTAAAGGGTCTACTAATCAACTCTGAAGTCTCAGTTGGCTGGTGTGAAGGTGGTTGTAGCAGCACCTACTCATCTTTGGATTGCATCCACCATCTCTCTTCACACAACATAAATATTTAGAGTTGATAATCGATCTCTTGAGACAAAAAAGGGAAACCAATAACTGAAGCTAAGGAAATTGAAAGAATGGATGAGGATTTAACCATGCAAATTTTTATGGGGGAAGATTCTAACACCCCAATGCAACAATGGAAGATGGTTGCCCTCTGCTAGGCCCACAACAATTATATATGTGCACTATTCTATAATTTTATTTGTACTTCTATAGAGACTTAAAATGAAACATTGCATACCTAAACTAGACCTTGAGATCTATCCAACGAGTTTTAAATCAAACCAAATTGATGTTCAAACTGTGAGAACCATCCACTGCAAGACAAGCTATCTACTTGCATCACTCTCTACCTATGTGCAGAGATATGGCTTCAAAAAGCATATATTTTATTCCTCAAACACACATACAAGCTGATGAAGAAGAAGATACACAAGCAAGAAGAAAGGAGCACAAATTTCACAAGTTAGTTCTGTGTCATGACAAAAAGTCTTTACGAATGGTCACACAAGTTAGTCCTTTCACACATGAGAGTAGAACTTTCTCTAGAAATCTCAAAAATCCTACTATTGTACATGGATATTGTTACAATCTTTAGGGAGTATGTATCTATAGTACTTCTCTAGTGGTTTTACATGGTTTTTCAGTGTTTCATGATGGGATGTGTGAAAAGAAAAAATGGCTATATCTTCAAAAAAATGTGGGCATGTTCTTCTTCTCTTCTTCTCTTCTTCTCTCTACTTCCTACTCTTGTCTTCAATTCTTTACAACACTCTCCCTCTCTTTGTCTCTGTTGTCCCTTGACATGCTTCATTCACGTTTTCTTGAAACACAACAAATGGAAGGAGATGCCTTCATTGTCAATGTCTAATCTTCAAATAGCTTTCCTTTTAATGGCTGATCTCCATTCCCTAGGGTTTGTTGTATTGTTGTTGGAATTGCATGCAACCAATGGATGAAATGGCATCCACAACTATTCGGCAAAAGGATTTTTGTATTTTTCCCTCTTTCTAAAATTTGGTCCACTAACTGGTCCTCCTTTGTATTTCTTGATTTGCATCCACTAGGGTCTGCTTCATTTGTTCAGCTTGTGTCTTTTCTTCACAATATCTCTCTTTAGCCTGATGCATGCCCCAATAGGGCTTTGGGAAAAGGGTAAGATTATTCATTTTGCTCAATAATTTGTTATCTTTTCTTTGATTTTCTTCTTCTTTTCCTATTGGATTCTCCCTCCACATGTCCCTCCTCTTGAACTCTTTAATCCCTAATAGACTTTTGATGGCAATGCATGTAAGTCTGATAAACTCTTTCTTCCTTTGTATTGAGTAGGTTTGCTTCATGAATCATGAAATGTTTCCACTTTTCTAATTTGACTCCATCATTTGGGGCTTGTCAATGATCAATGTAATAATGTAGCTCATATGCTACTAATCTTTCATTCGAGTTCAATGACATCTTTAAAAAGATTTCAGAGTCCATCTCAAAAAATCCTATGAAGAATGCCTCTTCAAAAGTTTGTAAGTAAGGAATTGATAAGAACATGAGTCACGAGTAGTATGCCATGATTGTAGTGCAACTAGGTGTAACTAACAAGTCAAAAAGTAGAAGAGCCACTCCTTGGTTTATATTGATGAAGTTTAAAAATGTTTACTCTGCATACTTAAACACTTTCAAAATGGTAAATTCCAGGCTCAATATCTTGTTTGTGAGTTTTATTGTTAAATCTGGGACATAAGCATGCTTGGCAAGCCAAAATTGGATTCTGCAAGTCTTATATTCTTTTGTAGGTAGGTAGTTATGTGGTGGGGTTGGAAGTAAAGGAAAATGGAGCCATTGTTTATTGATAGTGCCTCTTTGCTTCTCTTCTTAAAAATGTGGCCATGTTCTTTGTCTAAGTACTAGGCAAAAGACGAATTAAGCTATAGGAGATAGGGTTTCTCTTGCTAGTGTACTCTTAAGGTTGGATTCTTTTCCAAAAATTCTTATGCCATATAGGATCAACCTCATCAAACAAATCTTGTGTGTAATTGAATGTTGTTGCCATAAATTTTAAGTCTTAGTCGAGATGCTTCTTTGTGATCTTCTTTACGTATCTACAAGTCTGTTCCTTCATGATACCATAAGGGATGTTGAATGAACTCATTATTCTATTGAAATATTTACTTCTGATTTTTTATTTGTTCATTACTCATACTACTACTTCAAATTCATGTGTCATGAAAGACACTCATAGTGCCCACTCTTTTTTATATAATTCTATGGTATATGGCATTAAGACCTCATCACAAACTTCTACTTGTTTCTCTTGGATAGGAGAATGAATGATCGATGGGGAAAGAGGACTTATCTCAGTCTTCTCTGCAACCACATTAGTTTCGGGCATTATTGATGTCTCGATGTTCTTCACTTGCATCCTTTTTTCATTTTGTAGCTTTACTATCTATTCTTGAAGCTGATTTTTCGTGTACTTGATCTTTTTCCTATACTTGACTCTATACTTCTTTTAATTCCATTTCCACCTTCATTTTGCTTTCATAAATTTCCTTTACCTACTCTAGATCTTGACTACACTGCTCTACATACATCTTTATCGAGTCATTCTTGTTCTTTTTCAATTCATTTGTGTAGCATATATACTTCTCTTCCAACTTTGCTTGATGCAATTTTTTTGCTTCCAATTGTTTCCTTAAGTTTTGGATTCCTTCATCATTATATGCCTAAATTTTTATCTGTTCATTCAAGAGTAATGATGTCATCAATTCTTTATGACGGTTCCATAGAGATTCAGCTTCCTCCATGTAGGCTTTTATCTAAGATGCAATCAATTTGGCTTGATTAATTGTGCGTACCTTTTCTACCTCAACGAATGAGTATTTACTTTGTAACTTCACATTTTCCTTTTTTTTCCTCTTTGATTAATGAGTCCTTTTTTTTACTATGGATTGCCATGTTGCACTTTCAAACACCAATGCATCTATTTTTACCATTGCATCCACCAGTTCCCCCTTTGTCTTTTCTAGTTGAGTCTAGGACTTGGCAATTTGCTCTGAAAGTTGTTCAGTCAATGCTCTGAATTGGTTCTTCTCAATGTTCATACACCTTGTCTGCTTCCATCATCTCTTGTTGTGTATCCATTGTACTTTGTATCATATGCTTTACTACAGGTTTTAATTGTGCGACATCAATATTTAAGCATGTCTTTGGAATCATTGGTGGTTCACATGTTTGTAGTTGTTGTCCTTGAACAATGTGTAACATCTCATTGAATGGTTACCTAATTTGAAGATTCACATTCATTTGATCCTTGGTCGACTCAGGAGTTACCTTAGAACTATTTCCCATTGTATGAACATCCATATTGGAGGGTTTAGCAATAACCCTAATTGGCAACACTCGTTCTTCATTCTCCTCTTGTCACTAGGACTCTTATTTTGGTTGGATCTCATCTTTTCTAGTGTCTAAAGTCACATCTTCCTTAATTTTCAATTTAGTAGCGGGATTTATTCGGAGTGTAAAATCCATGCAACGTCTTGGGGTACAAAGTACCTCTTCATCTTCATCTTCTTGATCTTTTTGTTGACTCACAACTTCTTGATGAGTGACCATCTAGTTCAGTTCATCCCACTTGCCATCATCATTTACATCAGTATTCAAATCAGCATTCAATAATGATTGTTTTTCTTCATTCCGAGATCCTGAGTAAGAACTTGAATTTTGTAATCCCAACTATTTATGCTAAGACATCCTAGAGAGCCTCTTGCTTGCCCTCTACTTTCCTTTAGCTTTGCGTATTTCCAAATAATGGTGACCTTGGACTTTAAATTGGCTTTTCCTCCCATAAACACATGAGTTTCTTGTAAAGCTTCTTCCAATTCTTTCTTTGTGATTGATGATCGTTGAGCCAAAATAGATGTTGGAAATGTATGAATTTTCTTGGCTAAAGATGTAAGTGTTGATTCTTCATACTCTTTTGCTCTTGTTGACCATCTTGTTCTTGACACAATACTTGTTCCTACATCATGCGTAGAGATCACTATCTTTTTCTTCTTGGGTAGTGATGTTGATTTAACATATTTTGCTGTTTCGAATGTAGTAGGCATTGGTCACAATTGATCATGAATATTAAAGTCATGATAGATCAAAATCATCAAATTTGTGCTTCCATTTAAGAACTTCTTTATTCCCCATTACTTCTTGGCTTCAAACAATCTTCTTGGAATAAAGGGGGTTAAATTTATCTAATTCCCTACTTACTTCACTACATGTGATGATGCACTTCTTCTTCCATGTCTATGCAATCCATACCCATAGATGTTCTCTTCTTTGCATCATTGTTTTCATCCTTCAAGTCTACTACTCTGTCCTTAATCCATCTGAAAGCATCTTTACTAAGTTCATGAGTGACCCTAATCATTCTAAGCCTCCCTTGAAAGTCCATGACTTGAGCGTTTGGTATGTATGGTTTGTCATTTGTTGAATGCAATGTGTTCATAACTTGTGTGCATATCTCAAAATCCAATTCGTAAATATGAGGCTTAAGATATGCATATCTCATGACAGGGAATTGATGATCTCTATCCATTATCCATATAGTAATCTGGAATAGGTGTTTACTTGTTGGTTGGTCATTTCTAAACTAATGTCTTCTTGACTTAACATCACACTCTAAAGGGAACTCATCCACTAGAGGCATTTCTTTGGTATCCTTAGAAGCCATTTGCACTCAAACCATCAATTCTTGATTAACATGAGAGAGTATGAAAGTGTGAAAGAGTTTCATAGTGCTCGTGTGAATCATCCTTCCTTCAAGCGATATCATCACCTTGTTATCCCTAAAGGATGTGGTTATTCTAAAATGTTCAGAGGAGTCATTAAGAAAAGAATTTGGCACAAGAGAAGGTGGAAGACAGTATTATATGATGAAAAACGCAGGATATGCACGTCGGGAGCAGCTAAAGTGGTATTTAGAAAGATTATGTTTTATTATTAAGTATGACTACATGTCAAGAGAAAACTTTGCGCCATTAGCTTATGCTAAATTGAATGGTAGTGTAAGTTGGGCTCATTGGCTATACGAGCACATGCATGAACAAATCTTTATGGGAGATAGGCACAAAACATTGTTGAACAATCGAATGTCAGCGTATATGGCACTTTTTGAGTTTGTACAGCAGACGGATCATCAAGGGCTGCCAAGTCCTAAGGAAACCAAAATTCCAGGTGATGAGTCACGACTTCGGGGTCAAGTGCAGGTAATGCAGAAAGAAGTGGAAGAATCGCTAGAGATGTGTACGGATTTGCTGAAGGTGGGATATACGACAGAAGAATTGGCACCAGTTATGCAAACACTTCAGACTGATTATGAAAAACAGATGATAAATGATGATAAGTTGTTGCAGGTTCTGAATAGTGCGGAGCAACCAAAGGTAATAGGGAAGGTATTTAAACTATCTAAAAAGAGAAAGTTAGAAGTGCAGTTGCAAGCAATGGAGAATAAACAGGGAGAAGAGGTTAAGCAACAATCAATATTGCGAACATGTTTTGATGTATCGAGTATGAAGGAGAAAATGTAGGAAATTTCTGTTTTTTGAGAGTGGGAAGAGGAACAATTAAACAAGTATGAGAAAGCTAAAGAGTCTGTTAATAAAGAAAGTTATCAATTCTTATAGAAGCAAGTGCAATTACTTCAGGAAGAGGTAAACAAGAAAACACAGGTGTTGGAGGAATACAGTCAACAAAGTAAAATGCAGCAGGTAATCGAGTTGTCAAAAGTGAAGCGGTCATTACAGGAGTTTGATGAGTGGAAGAACACTATACAGGAAAAAATTGAAAACGAGATGAATGGGTTTTCTACACTGAATGCTAATTTGCAGACAGAAGTCGTAGTACTTAGATCTCGGATGGAAGCATTAGTGTCACGAGAGAAACAAACATTGGAAAATGAGGATGTGGAGTTTAATGCAGTTTTAATGACAGAGTCGGATGTTGGAGTATTGAAGCAGCATGTGTAAAGATATGTTCAAGACATATGGAAGGTGGTTCAAGGTCGTTTGCAAACTCTTTGTAGAAATCAGATTGAGCAGGTACGAAATTGTTTTGTTTCAAAGCATGAGAAGGATTTACTGCATATGGTTGAAGAATATCAGAAGCAGATTGATGAGCATGTGCAAACAATCAAAGAACTGCAAGAGGAATTGTTGCAAAGAGATTTGGAGCAGAAAGTGGATGTAATCGTTGAGCAACAACAATTACTTGATTCAATGGAACTGCAGGAAGCACAGAAAGGTATTGAGGAGGATGTGAAAGTGCTGCATAGTCAAGAAGTTGGAACAGAGGAAGCTGCCAGTCTTAAATAGTCGAAGGAAATAATATTGCATGATCAAGGGATTGTAAATTTGAGTCTGATTTTTTTGAAAAATCCCCCACCGGGCTGTGCCAAGTGTTGAGGATAGAAGAATATTGAGGATAAGTAGTTAATTTGAATTCTGAAAGTGATGTGTATTTTCTTGTTTGGATTTTAATAGACAGTTACTTTTTGTAAGGCGCTGATGTTGCAATAAAGAAAAGTAGTTGTATTTTGTTCACGAGAAGAGGAAGTTAGAGAGGGGCAGAAGCTTCTCCAAGAAGGAGAGCGCGAGAAACTAAAAGAGGCAAGATGCATCTTCAGAGAGAACAGCGCAGAGATAGATCTATTTATTCTCGTAATGTATTTTCAATGTTCAGAAGTTCTATTCTATTTTTCTCTCATGTAATACCTGTTGTAGAAGAACTCTAATGGAGAAATTTACTTAAGTACATTCACTGCAAGAATGAATTTTTGTCTAACTCAGTATTGCTCGTTGAAGAGAGAGTCTACTGCAGCATAGCAGTGTTAAATCTAAAAATCTGTTTGGAAGTGAATCTTTTGTGTGAAGTAGATCAATGAGAAAGTTTGATTGTCCAGAAATAAGTAGTGATGTGTTGAATGCGAACCCCAATAGAGAGAGACTCTCACCATTTTCCTTGCTGTCGAAGATGCTCCAAAACGATAGATGAGAGAGAAATTCAAAACAAAAGATGTGTTCTCCACTCTAGACGTGTTCTCCACTTTCTTCAGATTGCATTTGATGTGTGACATCATGAATGATGTCATTCAAACATACTTTGGATCTTCTTACTTTCAGAGTCAACACTAAGCAAGAGAACACATTTATATTCTAAGTTTTATTTTGAAGCAAAAAACATGGGTCCATAAACTTTTTTGCATTAAGTTTGACATCATCTATGATTTGGAACTAATTCCTCATATTATTTTTGTGAATTACTCATTAACCATGATTTATTCTTTTTGCATAGGGATGGCTACACATATTAAGTACCTTTACTCAGGAATTCTCACAACACATTTCTTCTCCTTTATTCTTAAGGAATCATACCATTTTTGTCTCTGACTTATCTTCACTTAAGGACCTCCCTCTCTCCACCTTCTTTTTGCAATAAACGTAAGGCCCATGGTTCTCTAGATTCACGTTTTCTTATACTATTTTGGCACTAAGTTCCCATTGTTGTAACCACATTCAAGCACATATTTGTAGTGGCTCATCTTACTTCCTCATTTATCCTCTTGATATTTGATCAACCTCTCTGTCTATATGCATCTCAATTTTTGGCACATCTCTTTGCACTCCTTGCCCATCATTGTAATCGATAAACTAAGGATTTATTTTGTATTTTCCCAAACATATATTGACCTTATTTTGCCACACTGTTTGGCACTAAGTACCCTACCACCATTGTAACCTCAAGGCAATATAAAATTTATTTTGTGCGTATGTGAGTGGGTAAGCTAATCTAATCCACCCAACGGTTTCAAAGTGTCAATTGGGTTAATCTATTCCTCCAATCTTTGATGTTGAATCCAATATTTTTGTAAGTGTGGTGTACAAATTTCTTGACTTTTCATTTTCCTCCACAAGGGCTATATAATGTCTACACTTTTGAACATGACTTGCTCGAGCGCATTGTATTTACTGTCATTCATGCCAATGTTTATGCCTAAAAAAGAACGTTCAAATGGCATAAATTATAACTCATGGAAGGATAATATCAAGAATTAATTGTATACAAACCTCTTGCATGAAGTTATACATGCCATCGAGCCCGAACCCAACAAGGCTAATGATCCCAATGCATGGAACATATTTCTTGAAGTTTCATTTTCCTCTATGAGGACTACACAATTTCTACATTTTCCAACGCGACTTGCTCAAGCACATTGTATTTACTCGTCATGCCAATGTTTATGCCTAAAGAAGAACGTTTGAATGGCACAAATTCGAACTTATGGAAGGGGATTATCAAGATCTAATTGTATGCCAAACCTTGTGTATAAAGTTATACATGACATCGAGCCTGAACCCAACAAGGTGAGTGATCCCAATGTGTGGAACATATGGTTTTAAGAATGAGCCTGCCCTAGGGCAACTCTCATTAGCTTGTGATGAGGTAACCAAATGTCACATTACCTCTTGTAAAACATCTCATGAAGCTTGGAGGACCCTTCAAGACTCGTATAAAGATAAAATTCAATCTAAAATTTATGCCCTAGAAACATAGTTCGACAACCTCTCAATTAGGCCCCAAGACCCTTTCACAAAAGTAATTGCCAATTTTAAAGACTATCAATGCAAGCTCACAATATGTGGAAGACTAATTTCAAGTGAAGACATAGCCATAGGGCTTTTCAGTAAGCTCCCAAAGTCATATAAAATGTTTTCATGACCCTCTACAATAGAGGTAATTATTGACTTGGGAAGAAGTCCGAAGAATTTCACTTCTACATGGCTAGGTATTTCTCTAGGTAATCATACATGCCTCTTTATTGGCACCTAGTCAACCTTGGCCATCACTAAGAATCTAGTCTTCCATGCTTGGGCCAAGCACATGGAGATTCAATACCACTCGTTTAAGGGCACTGACAATATAATTTTGGTCTTTAATGAAGTTTGAGAGTTTATTTTTCATAACATTGACTAACCACATGCCATAATGAGAAAGAGGCTCAAGAATGTGATATCATTGGATGTGCATGGATTTTGTACTAGTTATAGTGTCAGGTAGCAAAAGAAGCCGACTATGCCAACATAAAAGAAAAAAAATAGGCATTATGACTTACATGGTAAGTACTAGATTTATTATTGTTGATGAAGTGCATATTGGTTTGAAAATAGTGTTAGAAATCAAGCTAAAACCTTATGAAATTGGATCATATTCAAATAAAAAAAATGGGTCTAATCAAAGATTAAGCAATGGTTACAAATTCTTCAACTAGTGCCAAGTGATTATCATTTGCATTCCACCTAATACTAATCAAATTAAAAGTACTTTGTGATTGAAATTTAGCTCCTACAAATTACAAACATCCTTTCAAGGGTTTAAATCTATCAAATCATCTCATATATGTGGCTTGTTTATCCATGCTATGTATAATAGATCACATAATTAGTGTATGTTATTGCCCAATCAACCTACTTGTTTAAAATAGCCCCTACTCACTTTCTATCCAACTTTGTGAAGGTTTATATTTATGCATCCATAGAATCTGATAGCATTCAACTTAGAGTAGTATGTGTTGATTTAAGACTTCCTACTTCATGTTACATCTATTTTCAATGATTCTAATCTCATTAAGTACATATTGTTTATCATTGAATTTATCCAAAATGATTGGATTATTATTTGAGTGACTTAAAAGAAACAATATATTGTTAGAAAATGCACAAAAAGGTCCCACCTTCCACTAGATCAAGGCCTAAATGTGCAAGACAACTCAAGAATTTGGAAGTCAAAGCTCCATCAAAATTAGTGTAAATTTTAGGTGTGGAGATGTTGGCATTTTATTTTAGTGCTCGAATATAACCATAAACAAAAGGTTCACAAAACCCTATGTTGACCTATCAAATTTCAAAGTCAATGTGTTCACACTATAATGAATGTGTGAAGACATTAATTCATTGTAAAAAGGTAATTGATAAATAAAAAAGATTCATGTACATAGCAATAGAGGTGACAATATATTGAAAAGGATAATTTTTTTATCAAAGAGATATTTAGTTAGAATTAAATATATGTCATATTTACCTGCACTAGTTGAGTTTTTTTGTGGCTTTTTTTTCTATAGCCATTTGTGTGTATGCTCATTATTAGCATCACTTTTTGGAGAGCATAACTTCAACTTTGAGCTAACAGGAGGACTTCTTCACCTTAGTGGATCAATAGCTTGCTTCCTTAGCAACTTCAACATGTGTTTTATATCTTTCTTATGAATAAAATAAGAAACTTTGAGGAGTTTGACCGAGATTCACACGATGCATGAAAGAACTGTATATCTTGTACTTCAATGCCAATATTTTGGTTGCCTTCTTATAACTTCAATTATTTGAATCTAATGAAATATTTAGAGCATGTCTCCTTATCTTTCTTGTGCGTGCTCTCTATTCTTGGTGTTCTCCCTATTATTTTACTATCCCTGTACCATTTTTAGCTTGTTTGCTAACAAATTGGTATCAATGTAGTAAAAAATAGAACACATTGAGAATTAAGCCATATGTATGAAGAATAAATCTTCATGCTAGGTATAAACTAAGCTAACACAAATGTTCAATAAATGACATCAAGTGGTCAATATATATGAGGCAAATGAATATCATATTGACGAGTTGGAATCCAAAAGGGATGATATACAAGATCATGATAGCCTTTAGATTATATAACAACAATCAAAATATAATGACATCATGTGAAGCTATTTGGAGTAAGTCAAAGTTTTATATAATTTTGATAAAAAACTTTTGTTGGTATAGAGCAAGGAGGTTTTTTTTTTCCACGTGAAGATACTTGAACATGAGAATAAATCTGGTGGACAATATGCTTTATCTTCTTTTGATGTATTTGTGTGCATGTTGGTAGGTGTAGATTAGAGTATAGAATCTTTATTTTAGAGGCATGGTCAACTTTGGGAAGCTTGAGAGTATATTTTAGTCAATATTCTATCTTAAAATAGCATCCTTTTGTTTTCTCTCTATCATGTTTGGTATACATTATCTGTGTGCATCCTAGTGCTAGGTTAGAAGGGAAATTGGTAGCAAATGGTAAAAAATGGTCAACCCTCTTCTCGTACGAGATTTGGTGGGATAAATTTATAGATTTTCCGGTTCATTCAATACATTTTGATGTTATTTGAGATCTATTTCATCAGTACATATAGTTTTTTAGTGAGTTCAAATTTGATTCTTGATTGGCCCTAAGACAACATTTGCCTCCACTTATCGAGCAATGAATGCGAGTCCTGACTTATCCTTTCCTTACTCACATGTATGATCCATCATCTGTTAGCATTTCACTCACTAATTGAGCATGAATATATGAAGCATATGAAGATATTTGATGAAGACATAAGTGAAGAAAGGAAGAGATAAAAGACTCTGAAGCTTGGACATTCAAAACCATGCCTATGTGTAGAGAAAATTCACATGTGTAACATACACTTAGAAGTTGGATCCAAAATAGTTTAGAAGTTTCAAATTAACGAGTTTGAGTTGTAAGAGCATAAGACCTGAATTTATAATCATCAATTTAGATCCTAAACATTTAGAATTGAATGTCATTGTACTCAATGTAAGTCCTAAACTTATGTATAAGCAATCGGGGTACTCAGGGTGAGAGATTTGGATGAAAAGTTCTTCATTGGTAGAGCCTTTTCTGTGGTTATGAGTAGAAGGAAGTCAAACCACTTTGTACATATATTTCATAATAGTAAATCAACTTTTTTGTAGAAGCAATGGAGTCAATTTTTAATGTGTGAAGAGATCCAAGTGATTTTCTAACTATATGTATGACAATTGACAGTTGTGAGGATTAGGTGCAAAATTTCATGAACTTCTCAAAGCCAAATCTCAAAGTACAAAATATGAGGGGTATACTGGGGCTTCTATCAGTGCAAATGCATGGGTGCCATTTTACCTTTACATCAATGCAAGTGCCAACATAGGTGTCGATACCGAACCGTTGGTGGCATCGGTATGAGCGTCGATAAACTATCGGTATAAGCATCGGTATAGGCATTGGTATAAGCATTGATATGCCCCCTGGGCAAAAGCGTCAGTATAAGCATCGGTATGCTCGATGCTCATACTGGCGCCTATATCGACGACCATATCTGCAAAAAAGTTTTTTGGGCAGAGTGTGTTGTCTCTAGCTGCAACAACATTACGATGCTATTGTGTAGCAAAAGACAATACACTCTACCCCAAAAACCTGAGCACATGTGACATGTACTCTAGTGATAGCTGATCTAGTGTTTAGATGAATGGCAACCAAAATATGATTTGATAAAGCAAAACACTGTCAGACACAAAAGAGATAAGTAGAATGAACCATGAACCATGTACAAAAGAAATATCCTATAAATGAATCATGTACAAAACAGATGTACATTCCATAAATGAACCATGTAAAAAAGTGTGGCAAATCACTTCCATATATAAGCCAAATACAAAATGTGGCAAAGCACTGCCATATAGGAACCAAATACAAAATTATTATGCACCATTGCCATATATGAGCCAAATACAAAATTATGGAATACAACTACCATACACATACCTAGAGGGATCAAACCATCTATATCTGCAGTCTTGCAATAAAGCGAATTTGTGAAATGAGATAAACTGACATGATATTTATAAAAAACAACTAAAAACACCAAACCAAGTTTATAAGCTCACCTCATTGTAGATGCTCCCATGAAATGACTGCACTGCATCCCTTCAAGTCCTCCGATAGTGCAACCAATCCATGACGATATCCATAAGCCTCCTTGATTCATGTCGGAGGATGACCCACTGCAAACTCCTGCAACAAATATGCAAAACATTAGATGAACATGCATGAGATGCTTAACACAAGATAATTCAATAATCAAAATGACACTTACAAAATCATGATGCATAGTGTCGTATCCCTCACTACCCAAATGTGATGGTGTGATTGCATCTAGTCATGTGGCTACTACATCTTGCTATTGGCGATATTAGTCAGGAGTCTGCTGCTACTCATCACGAATTATATCCCACTCCTCAACGTCTCACGATATAGGCTTCAATAAGCCTGCTCTGAAAGCATCACGATCCTCGGATCGTCGATGGAACATCACCTCATGTGTTGAATGTTGAATCCACTCTGAGTTGACAATAGGATGCCCAGATGCTGAAGGGCACTAATGCTAGATCATCTTTGTGATATAATTTTTGTGATCTTTATCCTGTTCACTCCATTATATACTATAGTGTGTTTAAAATATATGGATAAAAGTTGTCGTATGCACTGATGCATGGCCTTTCTGGTTGCGTCTATCATTGGAGCTCCATCATGTATATTATACACCTTGGAGTCATCATGATCATGAGCACCTAAGGTATATGTGGTGTACCACGTGACGTGCCTGCATTTGAGATACTCGCTCTAGGAGTAGACGTTGGAGACACAACATCTTGTCATTGCCTCCACAACATCCACCTTCTCGATAGGCACTTGTAGATCCACTTCTGGAACCTCCTCCTCTAGAGCGTGACCTTGACCGATGAGATGAATCCGCTCCAGTATTCCGTTGAGGTATCAAATGCATACATGTACTATTGGACCTACGAGAGGATGGAAGAAAAGGCAGTTGTGGTGGAATCATAAAGTCAGAAGTACCTCTGGATTGCGAGAGTGACATTGATGGGAGTGAGGCCGGCGAGGGTGAGGTTGGGGGGAGTGCTAGTGCAAGCAATCTAATACTGTGATACGACTGCCATATAAGCGGCAGATGCCATATGGCGAGGCTGGGTAAGTCTTCCACCTGCATCACCGAAGAGACCCCAACATCTGGGTGTCTCTCAGTTAAGAAAACCTCACCACGACCCTCTTTATCAAACGTAAAAGTCTTTATGCAAAGAACGTAACCGCTATATCAATGACCACATGGACGTACATAAGCGGTATCCACAGAAGCGTACATGGTGTGTATGTGCTCAATTTAAGCAGTAAAATGACACTAAAAGGCTGAATACACAGCCCAAAAACTAGCCAAGAACACCTACAAGTGTCTGTCAACTCTAATGTTTTAGGCTTTAAAAACCTGCATAAATTTGCAGCGACTGCTCCCACCAGAACTGAAAACCCCTCGATAAACCTGTAGGTTTACGAGTGTGGCTGAAAATACAGCCCCAAAGGTTGATATTTATTGTCTGAGAAGTAAAAGGAACACTCTTCTTGATGTTCTTGGACCTGTGCGAAGAGAACTATGTGCGAAAGTACTCCGAAATGGCTCCAAAAACACCCCAAAATTGCTTCAAAAATAGGCTTTGAAAGCAAAAATGAAGCTTTGAGGGACCAAAACTTGTTCAAGGTAATGTCAACATTAGTCTTTCCCCTTCTTCAAACACCACAAGAGTGTAGCTTAGTGGCAAGAGATTGCCACGGTTAAGCAAGCTTTGGGGGGAACAGTACTGGGATGGGTGACCTCCCAAGAAGTACCGGGAACCTCTATATTCCTTGATCATTGAGATCCTCCCTCGCGCGTAGCCAACGGCGCCAACGGTGACTTCGGTGACTCGGATGACAAGGTCTATGCCTTGGTCGCCGCCTTAGTCGTAAGCCTTGGGGGCGGGGGTGCTCGCTTCGCTCGCACAAACGGAACAAACCTTTTGCCTCGAACTGCTCTGATACCAGTGAAGTGTTTCAATGGCGATGCACCACAGTGTGCTCTCCTTCTCGAGAGCTCCACGACGATATGCTCGGAGTAGAAAACCAAGCTCCTGAGGCCGCCCGCACACAGTACTCCGCACAGAGGCTGTAAAATACGCAGAAAACATAGTACACAGGGAGAACGAAGACAGACTTCTTAGGTCTTACAAATGCGGTCGAACTTACAGTCTGTGACTGACCAGGCCACTATATGTTTTATTAAAGAACATATACAAAGAAGTGTCCAGTGGCCATTTGGCCTTTCACATGGACACTAACGGTAACATTCATTAGCAACTATCTAATATAACTTCATGGGCAACTATCTAGTATAACTTCATGAGCAACTTCATGAGGCTCACTCTCCAACTCTTTTTGGAGGTAAGCATCTCGAGCCTCATTTCTTGCCTGCTACAAAGTGATAAGTGTATCCCAAGCATCCTTTTTTATTTTGCAAGAGAGAATATGAGGGATAATGGTAGGTTTGATAGACAAAGCTATCAATGCATGTGTGTGAGCATCTCTGACATTCCAATGAAGTTGCTCTATAGTAGCAGCAGTAGGAACCGTAGAACAAACATCAATTTCAAGATCATCATCTTCAATGCCATCTATATCACCTTCAATGACTGTATTTGGAGGTGTAGTGGGATGTTTTTCAACAACCTGCATAATATTTCATAGTCCTTTTGCTACCAATATATGACATGTCATATATGCCCACAATGGTTAATTAGTATCATCCAACCTATTCTCAACATCCAACATATGGAATACATCATGGCTTTCAACCATCACTATTGACTAAAAGAACATGATGCATAAAAATGACTATATCTCAATAAGTTGAGCAGAACAAACATATCGAGCTTTGCTAAACTTGTAATAGACTTCATAATGAACCAAGAAGGTCAAGCAAAATAAGGAGACAACCAACAAAGTATTCCTATCATACATCTTATATGACTCAGAAAAGCTATGCTTGTGTGGTAAAAGATGATGAAGAACCTCAGAACAATGATTAAGAACCTAAGAACAATGATGAAGCAAAAGGAATGAAACAATGGGAAGAAGCAAAAGGAATGAAACAATAGGAAGAAGCAATGAAAGTCAGTGGATTTTTATTTTCTGTGGATAATTTGTGACAAATAAGCCTTCTGCTCTTAGACCAGTTCATAGAGAATTCTGATGCGCCTGCTGCATTGTGACTTGTTTGCTTTTCTTTTGATGAGCCAAAAAAAGTTAAAGCCAGCACTTAGAAAGTATTCTCTTCAATGTAAACGGACTCTCTCGCACTGTATGTGGTGGTTTCTTCTCTTTGATGAGCTAATAATGAATCAAATACCACCACTTTGAAAGTATTTGTTTCAGTCTAACACTGTTTATGTATCAGAGATCTTTGCAACGATAATCCAAATAAGAGACTTGGAGATACATTAGACTTCCACTTTATTTTATGAAACTTCGTTTCCAGAGTTTACATGTAACTGCATCTCGGACATTGATATTCTACTTAATGTCTTATTTTATAGCTCATTGTTCTTAATATATTCCTGCCTGTTCGTACTTTGCTTTCGATACTGCTGATGCCCGTAATACATCTCATCTTTTCTTGTGGAAATCCGTTCCGGCATTTCTTTCTTGACAAGAATTTCTTCTATGCAAATTTGATTGTTTTGAGTATGCAACAGAGCTCTTTCATGTTTTTGTCTTCTGATCATGGCTATTACCATCTATTGACCTGTGCTTCCAGGAAAGACGACAATCTGCAAATCACTATCAGTGGATTCTACTTCGAGCAGCGCAAATTGTTTTCACAAAGCAAGAACGAATTCCCTGAATCAAGCACCGAGAACAAAAGGGATTGAGGTTACTGTTATAGAGAAGAAAAATACAAATACCAAGATTTCGATTTGGGACATGGCTGGTCAACCTCAATATCATGCTTTCCATGACAGCATGCTTCCGGATATGAGAGATCGCGACATTTCCCCACTGTTTTTGTATGTATGGAATCCATTTCATATGGAGATTGATGCACGTCGCAGGTATAAGAAGAAGTCCAAGGATGCGTTTATAAATGATTTCAAATATTCGTTAAGGTTCATTGCCTCTAAAACTTCGCCATCAAAAAGATTCATGCCAAAGGATTTTGTTGCAATAAGCCGAAAGGATTTAGAGGCTGAAAATATGAGGCTCTGGCTAGACAATGAGCTTCAGACTCTTCGTGATGAATTTCAAGCGTACATTGAAATGAATGTCAGTGACGGAATATTCGAGGTGGATGCGAGAAGTCCGTTGTCAACCTCGACTCTCAAGTCTCATATTTTCTCCTCAGCAGAACGTCTTCTGTGCAGAAATGCCATTCTGGATATCGCACCCAGAGAATTTAAAATTTGTCAGGAAGCGAGAACCTTTTTAAACCTGTCAATCCCTAAACGCCTGCTTCCTCCGCTGATTTACAAGGATAAATTAATGCAGTTGTTTAGAACGCATCTTAGTATTGAATCTGAAGGAAAAGTTGATGTAGTTGCAAACGCTCTAGTTGCATCCGGAGATCTCATATATTATACGTCTGTTGGGCTGGTGGTCCTGGATATTCCGTGGTTCTGCAATAACATAATGGGTAAGCTGTTGCATTTCGAGATGGGCAGCTCATCTCGCATTGAATGCTCAAAAGGGTTCTTCGGAGTTCGATTCTTGGAGTATTTGCTGGAGAAACATGCGAATGCAGCACCAAACTCAGTGACAAAATGGCGGCCTTGGCAAAAGTAAAATTTTTCTGTTTACTATGTAATATTGAAGGTTATTGCTGTGACTAGGGATCAAATTTTTCCTCGTTTTTTGTCTTTTGCATGGAAGACACGACGAAGATCCTTCGGCAAAGGTTAACGGCTCAGCTCTAGTGGAGCTCTTAATGGGAAAACGCATATATTTTCGTTCCAGCAAGTTTGTCCGGGAAAAGCCGGGACCAGCCAATCAAATCAAGTTCATATTTGCACCCGCATGCGAATTGCACAGTCGTAGGCAGGCGGCTAGCTGTGAAGGACAGATTACGAACATTACTTACACCTGGAGTCTTTCCTGTTATGCAGGTTTGTAGCTAAGCGAAACTGATTTGCAGATCCTAGGGTATGACATATAACTCGCCCGGAGAGAGAGAGAGAGAGAGAGAGAGAGAGAGAGAGAGAGAGAGAGAGAGAGAGAGAGAGAGAGAGAGAGAGAGAGAGAGAGAGAGAGAGAGAGAGAGAGAGAGAGAGAGAGAGATCAACATCTTGCTTGTGTTCCAGGTTTCATTTCACAACATCCTAAGTAAAGTGAATGTACATGTTGAACTGGGACAAGATGTCATTGCTTTTGGAATGGATGGTGCAGAAGTTTATATTGAATTTTGCGCTTTAGAAGGGAACGATAACTTTATCGACGTTTTAGCTTCTTTCAAGCATGAGAATAGAATTGTTGTCTCTGTAGACAATCTTCAACATTGCCTTAGGAGACAGATAGAGCAAGAAGAGAACAAAAGTATAGTGTACACTTGGCAAACAATACCTCCTTTACATGAGTCCATAATGTGCCTGTTAGGAAGGGTGGAGGTTATGAAAACTGTTCAAGCATGTCTAAGGTTCTTGAACACAGCCGCGAGAGAAGTCTCAGAAGTAAATGCTTGTGAAGGCGACGCGTCACGCCATGCTTCTGGAGTCTCTTCCAGCTAGGCCCACATTGGGAGAAACTTCAGCTACGAACGAAGGACGAGCCACTTGGGACATTTTAGGCGAAACCAGCAACGACATCCAAACACTGATAGATGAGTTTGAAAAGTTACGCAGCTTAGTCTTATCAGGGTTGCAAAGACTATTCGCACATGCAGACCAGGGAGGAAAGGGAAAATCATAAGATTGTCTCCAGGTTGATAACGAAGATGATGCCAGATGTCCATAACTACTCGTTGAATTTCTTATGTGAATGTCCGAATGAGCGACTACATATTCCAGATGGGAAGTACGGAATGAGAATTACTGCAGTGGCTTTGGGATTTCTTAACCTTCCATAACTGTGAGGCCGAGCAAAACATCAAAAACGTGTTTGGACTCAGTCGTGTCCGATACGATGATGGAACAGTTTTGCATGGGTTTGCGACCTGCATAAGCCTTAAAGAACTGGATTGGCATGAAATATACACAATAGTGGCATAGCTTTCTGACCTACACAAACCATAGACAGATAGGGTGTGCAGTGTGCACATGGAGGGGAGGTCAACGGTGAGCAGAACCTCGGGAAAAATGGTACATTTTTGCCATGTCCAGGGGCCGAGCACACACATTGCGCTTCTAGACTCAATGCAGCGTTCGCTCGCTTTTCACATTTCCATTCACGGAACGTTTAAAAAGTAAAAGGGTAGTATGCTCTAAGTATGCTGTACACTTGTTTTTGCAATTAATTCAACCAATTCAACCAAGCGAGAGTAGGCTTTGCTCCAACTTTATTTTAAAAAACATTCATATATATATATAAATTTAAAATAATTAAATATTATTTTCTCAATGCACGCCTTAATGGCTCACATACCCACTTTTAGGCTTGTCAATCTCTCGATGGTTTAGAAGTGAGACTTTCTTCTATCAACAACATTATTGTGTTATTGATAAAGTAATCAAATTTTTATTTATATATTTTAAAGTTTATGTCAAAGAAGATATTTTATGCCAACAAATGTGTTTATTATTGTATGTAATTATATATGCATCTAAATATATGAATGTGTGTATGTGTATCTTCATGTATGTAAGTGTACATCACACACACACACACACACATATATATATATATATATATATATATATATATATATATATATATATATATATATATATATATATATATATATATATATATATATATATATATATATATATATATATATATGCTTATCTAGAAATGTGGAATTTAGAATTGACTCCCATTGCGAATTTTCTTGGATGCGGAGAAAGGAAATGGACTCCAGATCAGATAAGAAACATCAGGATAAGCCTTAAAGATAAGGATGGAGAGATGAACTCTAGAATTGAGGACCCTGCTTAAAGGCAAGCCTATTCGAGTTTTGAATGGTAGAATTGTTGGGTGTGTGTAGAAGTGCGAGAGACACACAAGAAGCACACACAAGGAGCACAAAGGTAGCAAAACACACAAAGAAGGATGGCTAGAATAGCTCTCTCTATTGACAATGAATTGAACTGAAGTAAGAGCAGAATAAGATCCCTAAGTACAAAGTACCACATATGAGTGAATCATGTATGTGGTAACATGGGGAAAAAGCCTCTAGACAACACTAGAGTAAAAAGTGCCCATGTATAGGGAAAAGGTTCACATCAAAGCTACTCGGGAACACATAAGTGTAACAAAACCCTTGGAGGGAATGATGTGAACACATACATGGAGTAAAAGATCAACCCCCACATGGTAATAAGTCAAAAACTTTGCAAAAAGCTTCAAACTTTTCTTGTGGAAGAGCTTTGGTGAATATGTCTGCCACATTATCTTGTGTAGGTACCATTACCTAATCAATATCTCCTACATGAAGGCGCTCTCTCACATAGTGATAATGCATCTCAATATGTTTGTTTCGTGCATGAAACGTTGGGTTTCGTGCATGAAATGTTGGGTTTCGTGCAAGAGCCAATGCACTATGACCATGAATGAGAATATGTGTAGCAACATCAATCTCCATGCAAAGATCCATCAATAGGTGTCTCAACCATATACACTCCACTGTAGCTGTGAAAATTGCCCTGTACTCAGCTTCACAACTCGATATCGCCACCGTAGGTTGCTTCTTACTCAACCAAGATATGCATGAGTCTCCAAGGAAAAAGCAATTACCACTAGTGGACATGTGAGTATCATTCACTATCTGTAAAAGCATGCAAGCATGGCTGAATATCTCTTCCATAAAAGAGACCTAAAATCAAAGCGCCTCTGAGATATCTAAACACACGTTTTACCACTTGCCAATGCTTAGTGCCAGGGCTATCCATGAATCGACTCAACTTAGAAACTGCATATTGTATATCCGGCCTTTTGTTGCATGCATATATAAGACATCTCACATCTTGTTGATAAAGAGAAGTGTCAAATGCATCACTTGAATCCTCAAATGAGAACCTAAATGTGTCTTAACTGATGCAAAAACTAGCTTGCAATCCTCAAAGTCAAAATGTTGAAGTAGTTTTTGAGCATACTTTGCTTGGTGCATAACAATTCCCCCCCTCAATGCATACAAACGTGATGCCAAGATAGTAGCTAAAAAAACCAAGATAAGTGACATCAAAAGTATGCTGCAAATCAGCCATAAGAATGTCAAGTTTTGCATCACATGACCCAGTCAAGAGTAGATTTCTTTGCCTTTACATCAAACTTGTAGCATTGTTGTGATGGCACAAGAGCATATGCCAAACAACCAAACATGCGCATATGAATTACCATAGGCTTATGTCCCTTCGAAGCCTCATAAGGAGTGATGACTCTCAATGCTTTTGTAGGGCAGTAAGTTAACAGCTAGTTTGCACACATGATAGCTTCCATCCGAAACTTATCAGGAAGTGCTTTCCTTTAACCATACATCATGCCATTTCAAGTAGAGTTCTATTTTTACGCTTGTCAACACAATTTTGTTGAGTTTTATATGCACCGTACATTGGTGTGAAATACCTCTTTCATGAAGAAAAGCATTAAACTCATGTGACATGTATTCACGACCACGATTTGTGCATAGAGTCAAAAGGTTGTTTGAAGAAATAATTTTAGCCATAGTGGAAAATGATTTGAAGCAAGAAAATGCCTCATTCTTTGCTTGCATAGGATACACCCACATATAG
Source organism: Ceratopteris richardii (assembly GCA_020310875.1). Taxonomy (NCBI): domain Eukaryota; kingdom Viridiplantae; phylum Streptophyta; class Polypodiopsida; order Polypodiales; family Pteridaceae; genus Ceratopteris; species Ceratopteris richardii. The sequence continues at coordinate 29,560,116 of CM035422.1, forward strand.
CGAGTAGCATCATCAATGAAGGTAAGAAAATATACATGCTTTCCAAACGATGGAGTCTTGACGGGATCACGATGCATTTTTCCAAGAATGCAACCTTCACATGCATGTTTTCAATGGAATCAAGGTTTGGAAAACCAATAACCATGTCCTTCTTTTGCAAATAAAGCAAACTATTGAAGTTCAAGTGACCAAAACAAGCACACCAAAGCTCCATTTCAGCCATGGAAGAAGTATGAGCAAACAAGGCATTTGAGGAAGCCCTCTTATCATTGACAGTGTACATGAAGTCCAGCTTTGGCAATCAATGGAATTGAAATTAAGTTCTATTGATATATTTAGGTAGTGATGTGTGTGAACACTCAAGGACTATCGGGGCACTTTTTCCCTCTTTAGGAGGTTTTTTCCTGCGGTTTGTATATATGCCTATTGCCCTAATGGGCTACTCATCTTTTGTACATTCTCTAGTAATACATTCAATATTGTGTATTGTGCTCCAAGCTTCTTCTTCTTCCTTGTGTTGTTTGCGTGCTTCCGCAGACGTCTAACTCCAATAGTTGGTATCAGAGCAGGCTGTCGCTTCATCTAGGGCATCGTCTACACCTCTCCGGTTGTAGTCTCAGATTCACAATGTTTGTGTAGGCTATTTCATCTTTTTGTGCCAAAGGTATATACCTGTTTCGGTTCACCAGTATAAGCGTCTCGAAGTCTACTACAGGTTTAGTAGAACTCATCTGGGAGTTCTATTCAACTTTTTGAGATACAGTCAATTTTCTGCATCAAGGTATTTTAGTCACCGGCCATAGCCAATAGTAGTGATGTATTTCATAAGTTAGCTGTTGAGGATAAGTTGGTTGGTAGCAACTACCCTTGTGGGCCTATATGATGCGACATGTATTGGTTGCAAAAGGACAGTGGAACATTGTGCAGGGTGTTGAAAACTTCCTATCACACCTGCAACTGTTACAACTACAGGTATTGAAGCTGATGCAGAAGGTGTCAAAGATGATGATATTCTACATATTCTTGTTCGTGTTGTGGTTTCTCCTGCACCTACTACATAGCAAACTCGTTGGGATGGCAGAGATGCCCAGGCATATGCATTGATAGCTCTGTCTATCAAACATGCCATTATTCCTCACATTCGCTCTTGCAGAATAGCTAAGGATGCTTGGGATACACTTACCGCATTGTACCAAGCTAGGAATGAGGCTCATGTTGCTTACCTTCGAAAACAGTTGGAGAGTGAGCACATGAATGAAGGTGATTCTATGGACAATTTTCTAACGAAGATCAAAGACTTGAAGGAACAGTTGATTTCTGTTGATGAGGTTATATTAGATAGCTCACTTGTGCAGACCGTTCTGAATGGTCTTCCTGATTCATATCAAAGTTTTGTTTCTACTCTTCGGTTGATGATGAAAGGCAATCCAAATGCCGTTTCATTTGAGGAGTTAGTATCTGTTTTGCTGCAGGAAGATCAGTCCAAGCAGAACAGGTCCATTATGCGTGTTGCAGATCAAGCCTTCTTGGCTAGTCAGAAGGGCAAAGGAAAATGGAGCTCTTCAATTAGTAAGCAAAAATATGCTAATTCTGCATAATCGAAGAGGAAAGACAAAGATGAAAAGAAATCAGAAAAGCAGAAATTGTTTTGCAAGTACTGTAAAGGAAGTTATCATATCATAAAGAGCTATCCAAAACTGACTGCTAAAGAGGCAAAGAAGAAAGAGGCTAGAATGGTTGTTGCAAAAGCCTCTACACCAAAAAACAGAGTCTGCTTATCTTGTACAGGAAGAAGAATGGGTGTTTACTACTGTTTTCCCTTTTGATCCATCTTCTCATGAGAAGTGCATGTTTGCAGTAAACTCAAATGTTTGGTACTTTGATAGTGGGGCGACCAAATATATTACCTCGTAGTGCAGTTTCTTCTTTTCACTCGAGCCTGCCCCTATAGGGAATACTATTACATGCACCAAAAACTCCTCTTATCCTGTTATGGGAGTTGGTAAGATCATTTTGACTACTACTGATGGTAGTTCTTTCACTTTGACAACTGCTTTGTTTGTGCCAGGGATCAAGAAAAATCTATTATCAGTTTCTGCATTAGCCAAGATTGGCTTGGTTGTGAAATTTGTTAATGACAGATGTACAGTTCATGATCCGTCAAATGACTATGGTTATTGCTTCTGGCATTTTATGTCATGGGTTGTATAAGATCATAGACTATGAAAGATCTGTAAATGATTTGGCATGTGTAGTACACGATTCTTAGGCTATGTCAGATGCAAAGCTTTGGCATGCACGGTTTGGTCATCTGAATTTTGCTAGTTTACTCTGCCTATAGAAATCTAAAATGATGTCCTCTTTGTCCAAACTTGAGGCACCCCGAAAACATGTTTGTGAAGGCTGTATTTTGGGCAAAATGCAGCGTAAGCTTCTATTGTTTAATCTATTATCAATCCTCGGTTCTTGGGATGGTTAGGGGTCTGTAAAAACAGAGGGCCTGTTGGTATTTTCCCAAATCTACAGATCTCTCGTATACTATTTCGCAGACTTAGCATGTTTAACCTGCAATTACTTTCTAACTGCGCATTACAACATATTTGAGCACAAGATAATTAACTCCACAGTATAATGTTCTTCACCATTAGACATATATCCACGTAGTTCATCGCATCACCGGAACATCAGGTAACTTAATACTTCATTAAGACTTAATTAATTATTAAGCTTAATCAACAGAATGTCCAAGTAATCAGACTACGTAGAGTTTCGACAACACGCTACGATCCACTTCAGGCTTCTTTGCCCAGACGAACAATCTAGTGACACACACCCTGTGCTTCATGCGCGACTCTTCTTTCATTAGATCGTAAAAGATTACAACTGTTTACGCTACGCCCTTTCAGTATGCATGTGACTTTTCAAGGTTATATTATAGAAATTATGAGTTCCTTTCCGATGGCTCACACTGGCATGCAAGGTGGACTCGAACCCAAAAATGATGAATACAAAGGTCAGGTTTCATCTACGATACCCTGTACATACATAGAGCGGGCTAATTTAAATGTACGGGTGATCTTCTGCTTCAAGGAGTCTAACATATTCTTCAAATTTCAGGTTCAATCAACTGTGCATCAGTTCTAACTGAACTGATAACTATGACCTGACTTATTAGAGACTCCGTCTGAGTCAGCAAAAATGCTTCCTGTAAATAAAATTCATTGGCGACAGCAACATCTTTGCGCAGCTTCATTTCGGCTACTTCTGCATCAATGCGAGAGAGTCTGTCCGCTTGAACTCCCAATTGCTTTTCGCTGCACTCGAGTTCCTGAGCTTGAAACTGCATCATTTTGTAAAAAATTTCTCTCTCTTTTTTGATGGCTTCCATCTCCTTATTTAATTTGATAGTCAGACCAATCTCTTCTTCCAAAGCAGGAATTTTGTGGAACAGCTCGTCTGTAGCCTGCTTGAGTTCTTTCTCAGCGTTTATTACATTCATAGCGAGCGACTGAGAGGCTTCCTCTAATATACTAAACTTATTCTTTTTGGCATGCAACTCATTGCCTAACACAGTCATGGCATCCTGCTTATCTGCAACTTCCTACTTTAATCCTTTAATCTCGTTGTCCTTGTTGGCACTAATCAGGTCTTTCTCTGTCAATTGTTCTTGCAGTCACTGGATTTGAGTCTGTAGAGAGTGATTATCGGCTTTTGCCTCAAGTAATTCTTCCTGGAGGGGCGTGATGTCAGCTTCCAGGATATCGACTTTACTCTACAGCTCTTGTCGAAGAGTTTGTTGTGTCGTCTTCATCTGAAGAGGCAACTGCTGAGATAATTGAATTAACAATTGGCCCATGGATGCCAATTCAGTGAACATAACCGAAGGGGAAAGAGATGAAGTAGGCTGCAATGGTGGGGCAGAAAGCAGGTGTGGAGACGAAGGTGGAGAGTAGTCGAGAGACGACGGAAGTTTTGGTGAGGCTTCTCGGATTGCAGTTGGCAATGAGGAGGTAGAAGCATCCACAGCAACAAGAAGGGTGGTTGGAGGAGAAAGGGGAAGAAGAGCTATCGGCACTAGGACAATTCCAGTTTCATTTTGAGGCACAGACAGAACACTGGCAACTTTGATAACAACCTCTTCAGCACATGTCAGTTGCTTTACCGTGCCTGCTTGATCATCTGCTATGTGTGAAGAAGATGGATGACACACAATGACAGTGGTGCCTTCCACTGTCTCCTTCACAACCTCATCATCCGATTGATGTGTTTCCTCCTGCTGTGAGAGTTTAGCTATGTCTTCCATAATAACATCTGTATCTGGCTGCTTACTAGCTTTGAGATGGGCTGATACGTCTGCGTTTGCGCTAGAAGAAGTGGAGCAGATCTTCGTCATCATCATCCTCCAACATCTGGGTAGACTTCTCATGTAAAAGCAAAGTAGTCGCTGGAGATGGTTGCTTTGCTTGGATCAACGGGAGGAGAAAGGTGATCAGGTGCGGTAATTGAGTCCGAGGTATTTCATGCTTGGCTAATTGTTTTGTAACGGCTTGGCATTCACGGTGAATGCGTTGGAAAAAGAACGAAGTAAAATTGATGGTTTGATGGGATGCACTATCGATCATAGAGTAGAATGGTCATGAAATGCCGTAAGTGCGCTTCTGCAAATTCAACACAGAGACCAAGAACCGGAGTGCAGTGCGCTCTGGTTCAGGTCGACACAAAATGGCAAACTCGTTAGACGAGTGCCTGGGGAAAAGTTCTTTCATAGTTGCCAGGGGAAGGAGAGGCCATCAACCAAACCCTCCTGAGGGAGACGAAATCCCTCAACGACTGTGCCAAGTGTGACCACAATGCGAGGACTCAAGCGTGCCAATGGCCAACATTGTTCTATGGCGGGTGTAGTAGCGATATCAGAAATGATCTGAGTGATGAAAGGATGACACTCCACTGAATGCCAAGGCAATTTAGCGAAGGCCAATTGGTCGTGAGCACGCAGGTACTCACTCACGTCCGGTTTGAGACCCGCACGGAAGGTAACGATATTCGCTAGAGCTTCAATGGTGCACTCAGAAACTCACAAGAACACAAATCGCACGCACGAACACGGGTCGCACAAAGATCACAAGCACACAGGGGCGCTAAAAATACCGATGACACATCATGAAGACGTAGGCGGTGGGTAATAGGGACGAAGCTTCGAGAGGCACAACTGGTTGGAGCCGAAAGAGATGTCATTGTAAAGGCTGACCGGAACACTGACACGCATGACACTACCGCACATACTGGGTTACATCACGATACATAGTAGGCCACCATAAGACACTTTGCAGAATCTTTCGGTGTGTCAGTTCAATTGCAAAATGTCCTCCGGTTGGGGCAGAATGGGCCATTATAATGACCATAGCAATTTCATGTGGGGGAACACATCTTAGTAACATGCCCAAGTGATCCATATAATATAACTTCTCGACAATTAGGCGAAATTGTCGACTATACATGGCTAGTTTGCGTCAAGTAGTTGAAGAGGTCGTACTAGGCAGACATCCACTCGTCAAGAACAGAAGCAAGGTGTCATAGTAAGAGGGGGTTACCGACAATGCTTGGTGATTATCTTGCACAGTCTCAGTTGCATAAATAATAGGTGTGGTATCGTCAAGACCTTTCAGAAGTTCATCAGAATCCAACCGGGATAAGAAATCAACGAGTGCATGTGCGGACCCTGGTCGATGTACTATCAAATAATCAAACTCTTGGAGCAACAAGACCCATCTTGCCGGACTCCAGTTATCAGCCACCATTTGTAAATCCACAGTGCCGAGTGCCATCAGATCCTTGTTGGCTTTAAGAAAAGCTTCCTCTTCATCATCTGAAAGACCATCCAACATGTGTACAAGTTCGGCTACATATGGTCGTGCATGCAAGTCACAAGGCTTCATGTCATCCAATGGAAGGACATATTTACGGTGATTATTCTTAGAAATCAATTCATGCGCTCACCAATCCTGAACTACCTTCGATTTCTTTAACCATGGGCGTCCAAAGAGCAGGTTATAGTCAAGGCTAGATTCAAGTAGTTCCAGAACAACAAATGTCATTTTAAATACAGCCCCTTGAAGAGTAATAGGAATATCACGTACTAATCCCACCGGATGGACTCGGGATTGATCAGCCATTCACACAAAAAAATGGACTCGTTCAATTTGTGTCCATCCCATCCATTGACAAAGTGCTGCCATCGCAATGTTTACACCAGAACCTCGGTCAATTAGAACTTGTGTTATTTTATGATTCTTGTACCAGACCATAATTAAGGGCACCGTATGATCCATCGTCGCATCAAGTTCTGACTGAATTGTGGCTGTCGAAGGAGCACATGAAGGTCCTAGACTAACTTGTTGTTGGAACTGTTGTCGTACACCAGGGACTAAGGCCAATAGTTGTCCCAATGGTAGTGTAATTGATGGTTTGGATAAGACATCCCACACCGGGTCAATTTTTGCTATTTTCGGTACAGTGTCCGGTGGGGATTCCGGTACTCTTTGGGTTAGGTTTCCGCCTTCCGATACTGTCTGCGGTATGCTTTGCTGCATTATTGGAACTGGGTCAGGGAAAATAGTTTGTTCTTGAGTTGCCCACTTACTTGCTTTAGTAAACTCCTTGTGTTGTTCATTAATTCCAGGTTCAAAAATATCCACAGCTGGTTGTAGTTGCTTTCCTGAACGTGTTTGCACTGCTGCTGTTTGAGTATCGACTGGTGATATGTACACCATATTTTCCATTGGGTGTTGTCGTTCCTTTTTCTTTTTATTGTACTCAGCCGCATCCTTATAGTACCTACGGATATGTCCTATTTCTCCGAAAAAATGACATTTAGGTGGTGGAAGAGATGCACCTTCACCTGATGTACCCGCATTCCATCGAGTTTGCCCAAAGTTAGTTGATTGTCCTCCTCGATAATTCTTGTATCCCTGGTATAGGGTATTCCTCATCTATGGTGCTACATAATGACTGGCCACCCTTGTTCTTGAATGATGGCATTAACAACGGCTCTGCTATGTGCCTTTGCATTATATGGATAAGTCTCCATAGTGTGGTCTGCTGTATGGCAAATGGCGCAATACATTTGATTCAGAGCGCATGATGAGCTGCTGTGCCCTAGATTTTTGCATTTAGTACAATAAATCTATTGCAAAGGATCCTCATTGGATTGCCTGGACGCCTTCAGCCACTCTAGATCTTCAGTGAAGCCACCCACTTTATTTTCTAATTGTAACGCCATAGCTATAACGACATGCAAAGTCATTCCATCCACACACCGTATGATCATGATCTGTTTCAATTGAGGATTTAATCTATTTATGAATTACTAAGTAATAACGTCGTCTGGTAAATTGGCATGCGTTGGTGGTAACTGCCGTAAATGAGTCCGAAATAGCGTGACATGATCCTGTACATTTTGGTGCGGCTTCTGCCTATTATTCTACAGATAATAAAAAATTTATGCTCAGTTTTTCTTTAACCAAAGCCGTTGCAGAAAGGCATCGTTCACATCATCATACTGTCGGAAGTGGTTCAAATCGTATTCCGTTAACCAGCGAGCAACTTCATTAACCAAAGTTGACTGGAACACGATGGCTTTATAAGTAGGGTCTGTTGGGTAATTCAAAACGGCATAATTAATTTCAAATGTCCGCACATGCGTGTCGGGATCATCTCCCGGGAAACCTCCAAATTTTGTATACGTGACTCCGGTTGGCACCGGATGCGGTGGAACAATCTGTTGCTGTTGTTGTTGTTGTTGTTATTGCTACTGTTGTTGTTGCTGTTGTGGCTGGGAACTACTCATGTTGCCTGAACTTCGAGAACAGACTTCTTGATGTCCTTGGACCGTATGGTCACTTTGCCAACTTTCCGGTCCAAAAATGTCTCTGAACCGATTACTTAACTTGAAATCTAGGAGCCCTTTCTCAACCTTAGTATCAAAATTGGCTAGAATTGCACCTAAAAATGGTGAATGCAATAAATTCTTGCCAAACATACCCGTAGTATCACCTAAAAGCATTGAATTGTCACTGGACAATACCAAACTGTCATAAAAAATCACCAAATTGTCTCTAGACAATGCTGAATTTTCACCGGATAACACCAAAATACCACCATGAACTAACGTACTGTCTTCAAAATGTACTGGACTGTCACCGGAACATGCCGTATTATCACCACATTCTACCGAACTGCTTCTACACAACACCGAACTGCCACCAAAATTGCCACTTGCTTGTTGAATTGGTCCTTTTGCAACTGAACTTAATTGTTCTTCACTTCTACTACCAGAGGGTGACCCTAACAGATTCGAAACTACCCAAGGATGTGGATCACTTCGATATTTGGGATAAGATTCACCGGAACGTGTTACCGGCACATATCAAAAAGATTTGTCTTCGAGCCTTAACCTTCTTTTTCAACTGGCTACTCCATTTCCCACAGATAGCGCTGGTGTTAAACTTCTATTGTTTCATCTATTATCAATCCTGGGTTCTTGGGATGGTTAGGGGTTTGTAAAAATAGAGGCCCTGTTGGTATTTTCCCAAATTTGCAGATTTCTCATATACTATTTCGCAGACTCAACACATTTAACCTACAATTACTATCTGACTGTGCATTACAACATATTTCAGCACAAGATAATTAACTACACAATATAATGTTCTTCACCATCAGACATATATCCACGCATTTCATCGCATCACCGGAACATCAGGTAACTTAATACTTCATTAAGACTTACTTAATTATTAAGCTTAATCAACAGAATGTCCAAGTACTTAGACTACGTGGAGTTTCGGCAACACGCTATGATCCATGTCAGGCTTCTTTGCCCAGACGAACAGTCCGGCGACACACACCCTCTGCTTCACGTGCGACTCTTCTTTCATTAGATCGTAAAAGATTACAACTGTTTGCGCTACACACTTTCGGTATGCATGCGACTTTTCAGGGTTATATTACAAAAATTATGAGTTTCTTTCTGGCGGCTCACACATGCCATGAAAAACATATATAACATGTCATGGAAAAAAAACCATAAATGCACACAAAAGATCAAAGACTTGAAAGTATTGAATATATATACACATAAAATAAGTATTCAATCAATATAAATGGATTCAATGAACATACGCACACATTCTTCTATCTTATTTCATCTCTAATTTTTGTTTTGTCTTGTAGGTACAACTTCAAAGGATCTTAGTCAACTCTGTTCAACAAGTGATTTTACTCATATTTTAGAGGAGATGTTTGGGTATTCTCTAGAGATGAGCTGGTGTTGCACAAAACCTTCTATTTTGGAAATGTAGGTGCTCAGTATTTTGCTCAAAGCTCACAACCTCGTATGAATTGACCAGAGAGCTTTTGCACAGATCTAATTCAAGTGTATATCTAACTAAAACAAGTTATGTCATAAATTTAGAGTCACTATACAGTGAGAAATTACTTCAACAACCCAGGAGGGTCATCTCAACATTTCAAGAGGAAGATCATGTGTAGACATAGTCAGCTTCATTAGTTCATATGTGAGGATTGGTTGAACCAAAAACTATGAAACTTGATACGTAGAAATTAGACACATCACTCTAACTACATCAAGTTAAAGTGCATCAAATGGTTGTGTAAACATAGAGAAATCACTTCTACAAGAGAGAAATCACTTCTACAAAAGAATGAAAATGATGAAGATGCAACAATGAACAATAGACAAAAATGATCCTTAAGAAATATATCAAATTATGTATGCTAATGAATATATGATACAAGGGAAGTGTAGTGGGCTAATCATACATATGTTGAGCTCAAAATATGCTCAATGATGAAGCTCAAAGTCTCTTAGAAATGGCACACTACTTCCACGACTAAACACTCCTCTATTTATACTCATCACTTGAGTTTGAATTTTGAATTTCCCTCACCTAAAAGTGTTTCTACACTTTAGGACTGGTTTAAATTGATTCCTTCTACCACGTGAATCATGGGTTTGATTCCCTAACTTCAAGAGACTCCAAATTCTCTTGCTTTTACATTTATCGAAAGGTAAATACTCCTAAATTGACAAGAAGATGTTCATATGTGGTCCTCCATGTGAGGTACATGAATTTAGTAGTCCTCAATATTTAGCCAAGAATTTAGGCTTGCTAAATGTACCAATACCTCCCCCTCAAGCCTAAAATGCTTGAGTCTTAATTCCTTCATGATTTCTTGCAAACAAATCATTGATTTGAAGTTGTTCAATTTGCTTCCATCCAATGCCTTTGTCATCATATCTGCACATTGTTGATGTGTGGATACACATGAGAGTTGTATCTCATTACTCATGATCTTTTCTCTAACATAATGGTAGTGAACTTCAATGTGTTTGGTCCTGGCATGATAGATAGGGTTAGTAGCAAGATGTAGTGAACTAATGTTGGCTCCAAACATGTGTGGAGTAGAAGTATTCAACCCTAAATCTGAATATAGGGTCTAAGACTTTATCCGCATAACGTCTTGATTAGCATTTGCTAGTTCTCTGTATTCAACTTCAGTTGATGAGACAACAAGTGTAGGTTGCTTTTTTGAAGACCAAGAGATCAATTTGGCACCCCCAAATGTGAGATAGCCTAAGGTACTTCTCTTATCATCTTTAGAACCTGCCCAATCTGCATCAGGAAATAATTTGACATCTATATCAGAGGTATAAGGGTAGTATAACCCGTCATTAATTGTGCCCTTCAAATACTTTAGGATTCTTTTAGGTGCTTCCATGTGAGGCTTCCTTGAACTGTGTATGAAATGACTTAGTACACTAACTCCATAACATATATCAACTCTAGCTAGAGTAGCATAGTTCAAGCTTCCAACTAAGCTTTGGTAACTAGTCACATCTTCAATTAGTTCACCTTCATGAGCACTTAGCCTATGATTTACCTCCATGGGTGTACCTACAACCTTTGTATTTTCCTTCTTGAATTTGGAGAGCATATCCCCAATGTACTTTCTCTGTGTTAGGAACATACCCATTCCTATATATACCACTTCCAAACCTAGGAAGTAAGTGAGTAGCCAAGATCACTAATCTAGAATTCTTCTTTTATCTGAGCTTTGATCCTCTTGATTCCATCTACATCATTACCTATAATGATTATATCATTCACATATGCACAAAGGTATATAACCTCTGAGTGATTCCTCTTTATGAAGAGGGAAGGATCTACCTTACTGACCATAAATCCTTTATCCTGCAAAAAAGTGACTAATCTATAATTCCAAGCTCTAGGAGCTTGCTTCAAACCATAGAAGGCTTTCTTCAACCTGCATACATGTTCTCAATATGGTGTATCTTCAAAACTAGGAGGTTGAGCCATGTATACCTCCTCTGAAATCCAACCATTCAGAAAAGCATTTTTAACATCCATTTAATATCTATTCCAAATCTTGGAAGATGCTACACTCATGAGTATTCTATTTGTAGACATCTTTTGCCATAGGTGAGAATGTTTCTTCATAATCTACACCTTGGTTTTGAGAAAACCCCTTAGCCACAAGCCTTGCTTTGTACCTATTGACTGAGCCATCTGAATTATTCTTTACCTTGTAAATCCATCTTGAGCCAATGAACTTTATAGATGGTTTGTTGGGAACCGATTCCCAGGTCTGATTTTATTGTAGGGATTCAAGTTCTTCTTCCATGGCATATGTCCATTCTCATTTGAAATTCTTGGCCTCTGCAAACGCTGATGGTTCTTCAGAGTTTGTATCCTGAGTAATATAAATGGAATGCTTAGTGACCAATGTGGTCTCATAACCATATCTTTCTGGCTTCCTTTTCTCTCTAGTAGATTTCCTTATATTTTGTAGAGATGATTCGACCACATCTTTCAACTCCTACACTTTAGCTGTACTTTGGAGTTCCAAGAATTGATTTCTCTTCTTGGAGTCTTTTGATCATCATCAGAATCACTTGAGTCTTCATGCATATGCTCATTTCTCTTTGAAAATGTTGGAAAGTCTTCCTATACGTCATAGGAAAATTTGATTTTCCTACAATCATCTTCAAACCAAGATTTGTTTTCATGAGAATGAAACCTTTACTACTTGGATTATATAGCCTACAAGCTTTTTGATTAAGCTCATAGCGAACGAATATACACTTCTCTGCCTTTGGATCTAATTTGCCTATGATTTATGAAGGTATGTGTGCATATGCTATGCACCCAAAGATCCTGCAATGATCAAGACTATGTCTTCTTCCATTCCATGCTTCATATGGTGTCATCCCATCCAATGCTTTTGATGCGAGCCTATTGATTAGATAGGTGGCTGTGGACACAGCCTCTACTCATAGGTAATTGGACAAATTCTTCTCATTTTGCATTCACCTTGCAGCCTCCACTATGGTTCTATTCCTCCTTTCTGCCACTCCATTTTGCTCTGGATTATACTTGGTTGTAATCTCTCTTTTGATTCCTTTCTCTTGGACATAAGCATCAAATTCATGGGAGAAATATTCTCCCCTTTCCTTGTCTTCCTCCTCTGCCTCTTCCTCTTGAACCTACCTCTACCTACAAAGTTTGCTTGAGAGGTACTACCTTCATCATCATACTTTTTACTCTTGCCTTTACTATCCTTATTCTTGTTCTTATCTGTATGTAGGGCAGAGGATTGATTACCTTTTGAATTGTTACCATTCTTCATAAGCTTTGCCTCATGTATGAACAATGGTCCCATAAGGGTGTTGAAATTAGGAACCTACATATCCATGTAGAGGTCCATGGCTATGGTGAAAGCTTCCCATTTGTCATCTACCTTTATTCCATTGATCACTTGCCTCACTATCTTTTGTTCATCTATGACTTCTCTAATGCTCCCCAGTTGATATGCTTTGTCCTGCATTTTGGTGAAAAAATTAGTCACACTTTTCTTGGGGATCTTCTTGAGTGTAGTGAACTCCATCCATAGTTGATTTTTTCTTGCCTTGGTACTTGATGAGAAGAATGCTTCAATATTCCAAGTATCTTGTGAAGTCTTGCATTTCCAGATGTGTGGAAGTAAAAAAATAGAGATTGTGTTAAGAATGTATGACCTGGCTAGAGCATCCTTTGAGCACCATGTGGTTAATCTCTCTTGTTCTTCTTGAGTTGGTTGTCCTTTGCTTCTGAGGATTGGCATCATCTCATCTACAAAAATGTAACCATAGATGTTTCTCCCTTGAAGATAAGCTTCCATTTGAAGTGACCAAGCTGAGTAATTACCTCGATCCAATTTGTCTATTGATGAAGGAAATCCATCTCCCACATTGATTTGTTGTTGCTCTGATTCCACTGAGAGGAGATGTTTGGGTACTCTCCAAAGATGAGCTAGTCTTGCACAAAACTTGCTCTACACTTGCCAAGTTGACTCCAAGGATGCTTAGTAGTCTTGTTTGGCTTTCTAATAATGAATTTACACCCACAAAGTACTTTGGAACATCATTCCCAAAAGTTTGTATCAAAATAGATAACTTTCATATGCAAGGAATGTGACAAAACCTTCTGTTTTAAGAATGCAAGTGCTTATTATTTTGCTCAGAGCTCACAACTTGGTATGAATTGACCAAAGAGATTTTGCACACATCTAATTCAAGTCTATAGCTAACTATAATGAGTTATTTCATGAATTTAGAGGCACTATACATTGAGAAAGGAGTTTAGCAACTCACGTGGGACCTGAAGAATTGAAGACTCAAACTTGGACCAATTCAACTATGTATAATCCTCTTCTCTTAGCTTTGTTGAGGACAGAAAAGTCTAGGGGGACAAGGGTGTTGGGTTATAGGGTGTGCACACATTTGTTTTTTGTGCATAGGAACCCTCTTTTGCTCATGAAAATACCCTTTCTATGTATATTGAGGCTTGCATATGAGAACAGCCCCTTGGGCCCTTCTGCTCCCGTTCCTCAGTTGTTGCTGATTTCTTGTCGGTTAAGTTTGGAGACACTTGAAGTTGTATTCGATCAGCCTTCGGTCCAATTGTGATAAATCATGTGCGCCAATCGTGCACACATTCGGCTTGCACCAGCCATGGCCGTCCAAATAAGATCGAGAAGGTGGCCTCTGAGGTCCTTGGTCTTACTATCAGATAATCAACTTTAAACTCTAGACTGCCCACAACTGTGCTTACATTCTTCAAAAGACCCGCAGGCTTCACTTGCGTTTGATCTTCCATTCTCAAGGACATTGGAGTTTCTTCCATGTGGTTTAGGCCCAAAGCTTTCATCATGTACTCAGTCATTAAGTTGACTGCGGCTCCACTATCTAACTGAGCATCGGGGACTGCATATCCTTTAATTTCGACTGTCACAGCTGGAGCATTCGAATCAATTTGCGTAGTAATACTTTGAATCATACCTTGGACCTCTTTATCTTGTCTCTTTTTATCTCGAGCTTTCCTCGACTTCTTAATATATTCGTTGTAGAATTGTTTCCTATATGCAGGTGAACATTTCAGCAATGTGCCAATGTCCAACGTGACTTTCGTGTCAGCGAGCAGCTTTACGATGTCCAGTTCTTCCAAACTTTGTCTTTCCTTCCTACACTTTGGAGCCCTTAATCTTTCAGGGAATGGTGCTATGCTTGGCACAAACTCCTTGGTCACTGGTGGAAGGATCTCAATCTCTTCCCCATCCTCAAACTCTTGTTGTTCAGCAAATTCTCCAACTTGGTTCTCTACCTCTCCATGTTTGGGTATTTTCTCCTGGCTAGCTTTTTTTCTTTCACCTTCTAGATGTTTCTTTAAATACTCTTGAGTCCTTGTGACTACTGCCCCCGTTGGCTCTTTATGCGGTTTCTTGGCCCGGTAAGCATCCACAAAGTGGATTGACGAGCTAGAGCCTTCTTGAGGGTTCGGTGTCTTGAACACTACTCCGATCGTAGGAACTGGCTCTTGAGCTCTCGGTGTGGAATGCATTTGAGTCTCAACATAATTGGAGGACCCTACTTGCCCCTTATCCTTGCCAGTGGAAGCTCTTCATTTTGGACAATCTTCATCAAAGTGGCCCTCTCCACTACAGTACCTACATAGCGGGGTATAATCAACTAGTTTCTTTTCGTTTGGACATCTAGATTGAGTATGGCCAAAGCCATGGCATCTCCAGCACTGGATTGGACCATCTCTCCTTTGATCACGTGCGACTCCTCTCAGATAGTCTCCTCCCTGACCCTGAGCACCATATCCATAAGTTTGTCTATTTTCCCAACGAGATGTAGGCGGGACACTTTGAGCAGGCAATCCCATGTAGGATCTTTCTCTTGTATCTCCCGATTTCATGGTCCTCTCTTCATAGGCCCTCTTGTTGTAACATCGATCCTGCGTGTGATTAGTCCTTCCACAAAAAGTGCAACACATTCTAGGTGGTGATCTATCTGTGAATACTCTCGAGACTGTAGGGCATTCTGAAGCCAAATGGCCGTAACCATGGCACTTTCCACACCATGTATTCGATCTAAACACTTGGTTGGGGTTTGTAGTTACCTCTGGTTTTACTGTGTATGTTTCTGGGTCATTGTGGCAGCTTTTATAGCTTGTGTGACCAACTCCAATATTCGTTCTTCAGTTAGCACAGGCTTTACCTTGCCTGGTGTGCTAGTGGCAGCTACAAAAGCTGGGGTCGTCAATGCGGGACTTCCTTGGCCAGGATCTTTCATCGGTACGTTTCCTTGGCCTCCCATTGGCTCGTATAAGAGCTCCATCTTCCTCTGTTGACATAATTGTACTTCCTCCCAAAGCCCTGCTTGTTCCTTAGCATCTATTAAAGTTGCAGGTCTTGTCAGGCTGATATGCTGCTGCGCCGTAGGATCTCTCAATCCCGTAATGAATCTTCTTTTCAATGTCTCATCGTTCGGGGCATTCGCGCCCATTTTTCTTACCAAGGTTTCCATTCTCTCAATGTAGTTATCAATGCTCTCATTGACTCCCTGTCGCAGGTAATCCATCTGTTGGGCCAATCTATCTTGGAAGCCTTGTCGTCGAAACTTTGCCAAGAAGGCTTCCTTTAGCATCTGATAAGTTCCACACTCTTGTGGTGTCAAATTCCCATACCAATTGGCTGCCTCATCACGAAGAATAGCCTGAAAAATCCTCAACCTTTGACCCTGGTCAACTACCTCATTGGCCTCACAAGTAACCTCAAACAGCTGGATAAAACTATCCGGATCCTCGTCCCAAGCACCTGAGAACTTGGTAAAGTCCCCCAAATGAATTGAAATCCGCTGAGCCATTTCAAACAGAGGTGTGATATCAATATCACTTCGATCCCAGAAATTTAGTGCACGCGGCCTCAGGATCCCTCCTTCAAACTTTCGCACTTGATTAGCGACTCTCCTACGGGCGTACACGTTTTTGGCAGATTTCTTCGAGCTAGTCGAGGTTGACTCACCTTGCGATTCCCACCTCTTCCTTTCTCTTTCAAGGGCTCTTCTCTGAGCGCGTTCCTCTCTTTGCATTTGTGTTGCTCCTGAGGATGAGCTCCCCTCGCTCATGTACTAGATCTGGAGTTCGCAAGCTCGGCCAACATGTGGCGCTAGGTGAACCTATGGCACTCTCTTATAGAGACGTGCCAAGCTATTCCCGGCAGATGCACCAAAATGAAAGCTCTTAGTCCAAGGGAAAGTGTTTCACACACACCTATGTTTTGTTCAACTAACTTGTACTAGGCCACTTTCTTTTACTTTGAGTCCACAATTGCTCACGAATATGCCCTCTTTTGGGATCCCCAGTAGGATCTCCAATTATGGATACGGTCTTGCGTGTGCAAAATGTGCAAATAACTGCCCTATATGTAGTTATCTCTCTGTAATTTCTCTCAATGTACCCAGTTTATTTCACTCTCAACCTCCGACACTCTCACTCAAACACACGCGGAGTCAAGCACACAAACTCACTCACACACCAGCACACCTTTAAACATGCAACCTTCCACACGAACACTTTATCCACAACTTTACTCACACATTCATTCTCAAACATTCGAAACTCAGGCATTCAAATCTTCACACACTAACACACTCTCACATACACTCAACCACAAGCCCAAACTTCATATGCTAACACTCATCATACCTGTACAAATGATGCAGATAAAGCAGCAGGGAACATATGTCAGCAAGGATTTACAAGTCTCAAAAAGCATCAACTTCTGTCTTCAATCCAATTTCAAATGCATTTTTGCTCCATCAAGAATCCTCATACATCAGTGACACACATCTTTTCCGTGCATGTGAACAAAAGAAAATTTAATCGAACACAAAGCAAATGAATGATATAATCTCCAACTCTGTACATTGCCTCCAGCCATAAAAGAACTCTCTATTTTTCTCTCTTTCTCATCATCCTCACATTATATCTCCCTTCATCAAGCTGAAGAAGCTTCTGCAAAAGACGCAATTAAACTCCTTAGCTTAGCTTTGTCACGTGCATATATGCAATTGACTCCCTGAACCATATATCGTCATGTTTTCCATGCATTTATCCTTTTAGCTTTGCACATCAACAACTGGGCACTCCACTTTCAACTTTTCTCATGTGCCCCCGAACAGCCTAATGCCACATATATTTTCAAGTGCAACCAATCTTTCATTTCATACATCTTGGTTTCCCAATCGAAGTCCTCTCCTCATGTATGTCTGTGTGAAATATGAAATGCAACGCAAATCCTGTTGTCTTCTATATTGTGAGTCCCCTTTGTTTTTCCCCATCATCTGCCCTCGCTGCTGGACAAAAACCAATTTCCCCTTTTTCATGGAGATTCCCCCACACCCAATGTTTTTTTTCCCATTCCCTTCGTTACAGACATAGCCAACAGAGACTTAATCTAGAGGTGTGTATTAAGCTCTCATGCCCATTCGCAGAAAGCAATAATGCAATTTTTTTCTTAAACTCTGAAGATAATTCAATAAAACTTGGAACATGGTTGAGGGAGCTAGAGGTATAAGATACATTCTGTAGACAGTCCTCTAAAAAAAGAATCCGAGCAAGGTTGTGTGACAAGTGAGGTTCTAATAAAGTCATTGAGACTGGAACTATCACAGATGTAGCTTTATACTGCAAGTGTAGTGCATTACGTTATCCTCAATATTCACTGGCAACACACGACACAAGTCTAAATTTTTGCGTCAAATTTGTACTGAAGCTTTTGCATCCAACCTAATAGAAGAGTTGATTGTAGTCAAGGTATAGCTGTTTTAAAGATTAACCCTTTTTTCAAATATTAATAGTTCTAGCTAATCGAGAGATGTGCAGGGGTTGACAATACATTTGATAATTCCGAATTACAACCGTGCTTGTACTAAGTCATTTTACAAGGTCCTTTACTTCTCTCAGCACTCTCTTCATACTAAATTTATTACCACTTCAAATCTCGAGTCCAGTTCATTCAGATCATGAAGTTACCTGAAGCAGCATAGGAGGTTGCGCATTGCATCATGCGGGAAAACAGACTCCCCTGATCCAAGGTGTGGATCGCTCAGCAACTTGTCCTCTCTCCTTCTGCTGTAGAGGTGGGTTTTCCAAACATACTTCTATTCCTCAGCCTAGCTCGCCCTCATCCGATGCACAACAGAGAGAATCTACTCTAAAACTCTACCCAGCCGAAGAAAAGAACACCAAGGAATGCCTCCTCCCCAAAACCACATAGAAACAAACCCTCAAAGATCCATCCTAGTTCATCGGATGCTACTCCAGCTTTTTTTTCCCCGTCTGCACAGAACACCCCCTCTCGATTCGCGCAGAGACTCCCTCCGAATCCCCCTTTTTCAGCTGGCTCGAGGACAGCAAAAACAAAGAGGAGTTGTAGCCTGTTTTCCCCTTTTCCGTATGATCCACAAACTTGCAGCAGCGACACGCAGAGATAAAAACGAACAAAAAAACCCCCCTTCTCCTTTTCTGTAGCTATTTTTGTCCTATCTGAACAATCCCGTTTTCCATTTTGATGGGACCCTTCCTCCCAACCACTACAGGCAGAAAAGAAAAGACCGACGGGCCCTCCTTATGCCTCCAGCACCACCCGTTTTCCCAGGCTTCACCAACTTACCTTGAAGCCATCGGCCATCGGCCTCTATCCCAAAAGATTTTTCAGAATCCTCCACTTCAGGAACATGCGCTAGAAAAATAAAACTTTGATAAGGGATTTTTCCATCCAGCATTTTGTTTGAAGCACGACTTACTGCTTTCGTCTCTTTCTTGGGTTTTTCCATCTCCCTGTCCGAATTGTCATCTGAATCCGACCGTGTCTCGCTGTCACTTTCCACCACCATTTTTCGCCCCCTCTGTCTACCAACAGCATCGATTTCATCTACAAACACTTTGCCTTCAAAGCCATCCATCTCAGTTAGAAGTTGGAATCAAGGTCTGCTCCCTCTCATCATTACCACCACCAATACCAGTTCCCCTTTAGAACTTGTGCCTGTCGAAAACTCAGAGAGCACTTTATGTCTCTTTCCCCCAAAAGTTGGACCTTCAAACTGCATCAGCTTAACACAAGTAATTGCATCTTGAATATGCCCGTATTCTCCATAACCTGCAATCAAACATCTTCTCCTACCAAATAGCAACACATTAGTGCATAAAAACCAATCATTTCTTGAGCTAACAGAGAGTGAAAGAGAGAGATATGAAAGAGAGAGATAGAGAGAGACTAAAAGAGAGAGAGAGAGATATGAAATAGAAAGAGAATGAGATAGAGAGAGAGATGCATACATACATACATAGACATATGCATACACATACTCATGTACATATTACATACACACATGCATATTACATACACACTCACATACATATTACATACACACATGCATATACATACACATACATATTACATACTCACATGCAGATGCATAGACACATATACATACATACATGCATATTACATACACACATGCATATTACATACACACATGCATATTACATACACACACATATGCATACTCATACTCACCTAGATATATGTACATGCACATATACATACATACATGTACACACACAGATCTTTACCTACACACATGCATATGCATACATACATACACACATATTTGTATGTACGCACACACACATGCATACACACACATATACATACACACTCGCATATGTATACACACACATATGTGCATGCACACATGCATATGCATACATACATACACACACATATGCATGTACACACACATACATATATACACACATGCATATTACATACACATGCACATTTATATACACATTCACATATGTATACACACACATGCATATTACATACACATGCACATTTATATACACATTCACATATGTATACACACACATGCATACATGCACATACACATACACACACACGACATATACATACACACATACACACATATGCATGTTTTAGGGTTTAGGATTATGGTTTTTGACGTTTACACATATACACACATAATACATACATAGATGCACACATATACACATGCATACACACATCTTTTTCTCTCTCTCTCTACACACACATCTCTCTCTCTCACACATCTTGGTAAGTGATGTGTGTACTCTTTCACTGTCTCTCTTTCTCTATTTCTTCTCGTTTTTAATTTCTCTTTTCTTTTGTTTTGTAGGAGCTTTTTGGCATCGATTCTTTGGAATTTGACAAGAGACGATGTCGATTGAGCTTTGACAACAACGATCAAAAGAATTACACCGATGTAAGTGATTGTTTTGTTCTTTTTTATAAATAGAGAGAGAGAGAAAGAGAGAGAGAGAGAGAGAGAGAGAGAGAGAGAGAGAGAGAGAGAGAGAGAGAGAGAGAGAGAGAGAGAGAGAGAGAGAGAGAGAGAGAGAGAGAGAGAGAGAGAGAGAGAGAGAGAGAGAGAGAGAGAGAGAGAGAGAGAGAGAGAGAGAGAGAGAGATGAAAGAGGGAGAGAATAAGAGAGAGAGAGAAAGAGGGAGAGAGAGATAGAGAGAGATAAAGAGAGAGATATAGATAGATAGAAAGAGAGAGACATAGAGATACATACACACACATGCATACATATTACATACACATATGCATATGCATACATACACACACACACATATACATGTTTTAGGGTTAGGGTTTTAGGATTAGGGATTTTGATGTTCACATACACACATATACACATGCATACATACATACACGTACACACACATCATATATACATACACACATATGCATGTTTTAGGGTTAGGGTTTTTGGCTTTTACATATATACACACATACATACACACATATACACATATAAACACAATACGTATACACATACACACACACATACACACACACACACACACACACACACACACACACACACACATATATATATATATATATATATATATATATATATATATATATATATATATATATATATATATATATATATATATATATATATATATATATATATATATGTGTGTGTGTGTGTGTGTGTGTGTGTATATATATACACACACACACACACACACACACACACACACACATATATATATATATATATATATATATATATATATATATATATATATATATATATATATATATATATATATATATATATATATATATATATATATATATATATATATATATATATATATATATACACATGCATATATGTATACACACACATGCATACATGCACATACACATACACACACCACATATACATACACACATACACACATATACATGTTTTAGGCTTAGGGTTTTAGGACTATGGTTTTTGACTTTTTACACATATACACACATAATACATACATACATGCACACATATGCACATGCATACACACATCTCTTTCTCTCTCTCTCTCTCTCTCCCTACACACAAATCTCTTTCTCTCTCTATCTTTCTCTATCTCTCTCTCTCTCCCTCCACACACATCTCTCTCTCTCTCACACATCTTGGTAAGTGACGTGTGTACTCTTTCAATGTCTTTCTCTACGTCTTCTCTTTTTTAATTTCTCTTTTCTTATATATATATATATATAGGGTTAGGGTTTTAGGATTATGGTTTTTGGCTTTTACATATATACACACATGCATACACACATATACACATATAAACACATAATACAAATACTCATACACATATATATGCACATGCATACACACATATACACATACATACATACATACACACACACATAGATATATACACACATGCATACACACATACACACATGTGACATATACATACACACATATGCATGTTTTAGGGTTAGGGTTTTAAGATTAGGGTTGTTGGCTTTTACATATATACACACATGCATACACATATACATGTTTTAGGTCTAGGTCTTCACGATTAGGATTTTAGGGTTTTTACATAGATACACATATGCATACACACACATACACACACATACATATATATATATTCGCATACACCTATATATAGATAAAAATACACACTTACACATGTTTTAGTTCTAGGTCATTAGGATTAGGGTTTTAGGGTTTTTAAAAATGCATACAAATATTTACATATATACAAATATACACACATAATACATATACACATACACATGTATATACATAGGAATACACACATATACATGTGTTCTGGTTGTTGTTTATAAATATCATGTCAATGTGTCTCATTTCTCTGTACATGGTTCATGATTGATTTCTCTCATGTCTTTTGTATTTGACAGTATGTTTTGCTTTATCAAATCATGTTTTTGTTGCCTCATGTCACATGTACTCGGGTTTTTCGTGGGCAAAGTGTATTGTCTTTCGCTACACAACATCATGGGAATGTTGTTGTAGCAAGAGATAGCATACTCTGCCCAAAAACATTTTGCAGATATGGTCATCGGTATAGGCGACGGTATAAGGGTTGGTATCCCCAGGCACATACCGATGCTTATACCGACTATTTTGCCTAGGGGCGTACTATGGCATATACGGTCGCTTATACCGTCACTTATACCGATGCTTATATCGACGCTTATACCGATGCTTATACCGATACTTATACTGATGCTTATATCGATGCTTATACTAGTGCTATCAAGTTCACTTACATTGAGTAATATAAAATAGATACAGAATACTTTATCATCAATAGGATTAAGATGCACTCACACAAACTTTCAACCAACTTCCTTAACAATTAATTACTTCAATCCAAAATAAATCACGTATCTGTTACTTAACAACACCGAATACAACTCCATAGAAGCACAGATTTGAATAAACATAGGTCTGCACTGAGTCCCAACGCTTCGCATAGTCCCGTAGACTCATCATGCATTTCTACCACACCCCGGAATGACATGATTACACCCCTTTTGTATTAGTGTAATAAAGGGTTACAACTATTAGGCCATTATTGTGCTTCAACCAAATTAGTTAGAGATTTACAAAATAATAATCTGATGGCCTAACAATGCATTTCCATGTTGCATAATGAACTTGTGATGTACTTTACATATGTACTTACATTTAGACGAGTATATGCATTTTTTACTCCTATGACAAGTAATGTGCATGCCAAGAATGTGTTTGGCATCCCCAATATCCTTTATATCAAATGTCTCACTCAAATTCTTTTTGAGAAGTTGCAAGTCATAAGAGGACTTCCTATCAATCAACATATCATTGACATAATGTATTAGCATCTGAGCAACTCTTTGTGTAGAGACAGTGATCCTCATTTCTTCGAGGATATCCTTGAGAATTTATAAAAGTGTCAAAATTTTGGTATCATTGTCTAGAGGATTGTTTAAATCCATATAGGCTCTTATTGGGCTTACAAACTAGAGTTTCTTTTACAAGAACTATATAACCTTCTAGTTGTTTCATATAAATCTCATCTGTAAGATCACCATGTAGAAAAGTAATTTCTACATTCATTTGGACTAGCTCTAAGTCCTACATTGCAATCAATCCAAGCAACATGCATATTGTAGTCATCTTGACCATTGAAGAGAAGATTACCTTGAACTCAACACCATGTTGTTGCTAAAAACCCTTTCCAAATCAATCGTGCTTTATACTTTGGAGAAGCACTATCTGATGTGAATCTGAGCTTATTTACATGGTAAAGCTTTCCTACCCTTTGGCAAAGGTACTAAATTCCAAGTATTATTCTTTTGAGTCAGATCCAACTCACTCTCCATGGCATGCTCCCACTTGACATGATTCTCTACCTGCATAGCCTCTTCATAGCAAGAAGGCTTACTAGCATCTATTAGCATAACAAAATCCAAACCTAGAACATATCCATCAAGTGGACATGAGACACATGGAGAGAATCTTCATAGTTGCTAAACAAGAACATTTGCAGACAGATCTGATTGGACATTCTCTTGAACATCCCTATGTGCACCATTTTTATGCATGCTGATTAGAGGATAATATCGTCAAACACTACTATTCTCACGTCAACCTCCTTAATGGGTATTCATGCATCATAATCTCATTGAAAATGACATCAATACTTTTGATCATTAATCGTGTTTCATGATCCCATAAGCAATATCCAAATTGGACTTCTTGACCATATGCAAGAAAAATGCATTTCTTTACATTATGGTCTAGCTTTTGTCTAACATTCTTGGGTTTATGAACATACACTTCACACCCAAAGATTCAAAGATGATCATAATATGGTGGCTTCCTTGTCCATAACTCAGAGCCTTGAGCTTAGTTCCTTTTTCAATCTGAAGTGAAGCAAGATATTTTTTGAAAGTAGTGAATACCTCATCATTCAATTTGATAGGATATACCCAAAAATTTCTAGTAGCATCATCTATCAAAGTGAAAAATTAAAGAGAATCACCTAATGACCTTTTCGGCATACGACCACACACATATGTATGAATGAGATCTAAAGGCTGAAATTAAGAGTTAATGTGCATCTTTTGCACATTCCTAGTTTGTTTCCATATTGACAATGCTCACAAAATGAAAAATTGGAGAAAGAGAACACAAGTAGCCAAAACGAGAAAGAGTTTCCATTCCACTATGAGATATGTGGCCCAAAGAGCCATGCCAAATACAAGCCATAGGCTATATAGTAACAACTCACAAGTGTGCTGAAAGTGATACAAATAAAGGATAAAGTAATCCAACTTTGCTTCCTTTTTCAATAATCATGTTGCCCTTTGATATGCAAAAGGACTGGGCATAGGAAACCATCTTGTAACCAAGGTCATCAAGTTGACCAACTGACATCAAAGTGCATGATAATTGAAGTACATGGTGTACATTATGCATCATACATTTTGAAGAATCAACGAACTCCACAACCACATCTCCGATCCTGACATCATCACACCGATAAGAGTCACCAAGTCTCACGGTACCAAGACACTTTGCTACATAAGTCGAGAACCATTCTCTATATGGTGTGACATGGAAGAAAGCACTAGAGTCTAGCAGCCACATGTGGTGAAGAGGATCATGCATAAGAGCCTCAATCTACATAATACTATCAAGTGTCCATATCATCATCATCAAAAATAGCATTAATTTCTTCAATCTTCATATTCAAAGAAGATGATGTGGGTAACTATTTAACATGCCCATCAACATTCTCTCCTTTACCTTTAGCATTCTTTAACACATATAAGTGTTCCTTGATGTGTCCTTTCTTACAAAAATAATGGCTATTGGTATCCCTCTTCCTTGATTTACTTCTATTCTTATTCCGTTGACCCTTCTTTTCCTTGTTTGTGCTTCTACCATGATGTTGATTCTTCCTTGGTAAGAATCACAAACATTATATGCATATGCACTCTAAGTTCCAACCATAGATTTTCTATGAATCTGTTCACTCAAGAGTGCTCCACATATGTCATCACATACAAGTTTACTAGCACTTTCACTATTGTTAATAGTTGTGCAGAATGTATCCCACAATAATGAAAAGGTGCATAACAACAAGATTACTTTCATTTTGTTATCCGTCTCCATTTTTTTATTATGCAACTGGGAGAATATAGAATCAAAGTCATTTAGATGAGCAACAACACTATATGTGTCCTTCATGCAAAGATCATATAACTTTCTCATTAATTACACTTTATTTGATATCATTCCTTTTTCATCTATATTGCATTACTTCTTCCAAATCTCCTATACACTTTCACGATCTTGTACTATAAAGTAAACATTATCTATCGGGTGTAATCAAATGGTAGATTAGCCATTTCATCAAACTCATCCCAATCATCTTCATCCATGGCACCAAGATTCTTTGAGATTCCACTTATTGGCTTCCATTGCCCCCTCTAAATTAGGACATGTTTAATCTGGTTCTTCCTTAGAGCAAAGTTTGTGCCATCACATTTTTGTATTACAAACTATACAAGTTATAGGTCTTCCACAAAACACTAGCACTAGACCCTCATCCACTAGACATGCTTGAGATCTCTAATGCCACGATGATACAAAACTTACTAGAATTAGAAGAGTCCAAACCACTAAGGCTCAAAAAAGGATGACCAAAGTGTCAAATTCTGGAAAAACTTCAATAAATTATTCCTAGAAAAATTGATTAATAAGGACCAATCAAAAGGATGTTGTGAAAATATATGTGCTCACACCAATAAGCATATCAAGGAGTAAATTGGCAACTCTATAGTTGACACAAAAGAAGAAACCTAGAAAACATTTGTCAGAGTCTTCTCTACAAAATGAGCATATGATCAATGCCAAAAGATAATAAAACATCAAGTACTAGTGCATCATGTAAATCTGCATCTAAATGGAATGATCTGCATCATCAGATGAAACCTCTAAAGGCTGAGAAGTTGCCTCATTAGATCCTCGACTAGACTATCCACCTGTAGAAAGAGGCAACGAAGTATCATGCATGTCTTTGGAGCTCACAAATGTCTCCTTAGTACATGAAAGTAATGGATGAATAGCATCTTCCACAAAAACAACATGATAGCATGTTTACTCTATGGATGATACAGACGATAGCCTTTGCTTTCAAAACTGTGCCCAACAAAAATACATTTCACTGCTTTATCATCCAAATTCCAGCATTGTTTTTCAAGCACTACTCCATTTGTCAAACAACCAAAAACATGTAGATGAGCAATAGATGGCTTATGACCATGTCAAGCCTCATATGGAGTGATAAACTACAATGCTTTAGTGGGACACCTATTAAGTACATATGTTGCACACATAACAACCTCAAGCCAGAAACTATGCGGTAATGCCTGCCTCTTGACCATATACCTCGTCATCTTCATGAGTGACATGTTCTTCCGTTCAGCAACTCCATTCTATTGAGGTGTATATGGCACTATACACTAATGTTTTATCCCATGTTCAGCCAAAAATGCATTCAAGTCAGAAGACATATAATCCCCCCTCGATCAGAACCTAGGTTGCCCATTTTACATGCTGACAGATTTTCAGCCAAAACCAAAAACTGTTTGAAGCACATAAATACTTTGGACTTTACTTTTAATGGATATACCCATGATTACCTAGAGAAATCATCAATGAAATTCATGAAATAAAGATAGCTCCCAAAAGAGGGTGTCTGCATAGGACCACACACATTGTGAACAAATTGCAATTTTTGAGTAGTAGGAATTGAACCATCTTTTGAGAAGGAGGAATGTTGCATTTTGCCTAAAATATAGCCTTCACATACATGTTTATCAGGTGCCTCAAGTTTAGGCAAAGAGGATACGATTTCAAATTTTTGCAAGCATAGCAAACTAGAAAAATTCAAATGACCAAAGCATGCATGCCAAAGCTTTGCATCTGACAAAGCCTGAGAATCATGTACTACACATGATAAATCATTCACAGATTTTTCATAGTCTATGAGCTTATACAAACCACGACATAAAATGCTAGAAGCAATAATGACATTGCCATTTGAAAGATCATGAATTGTACATCTATCATCAACAAATTTCATAACCAAGCCAATCTTGGCTAAAGCTAAAATTGATAACAGATTCTTCTTGATCCTTGGGACAAATAAAGAATCTGACAATGTAAAAGAACTACCATCAACAGTAGTCAAAATGATCTTACCAACTCCCATAACAAGATAAGAGGAGTTGTTGGCACATGTGATAGTATTCCCTATAGAGGTAGGCTCAAGTGAAGTGAAGAAACTATGCTACGAGGTAATATGTTTGGTTGCCCCACTATTAAACTACCAAACATCTAATTCTACTACAGATATACATTGTTCATGTGAAGATGGGTCAGAATTACAAACACTAGTAAATGCCCATTCTTCTTTCTACACATGACTAGCAGACTCTATTTTGGGTGTAGAGGCCTCTATAATAACCATTCTAGCCTCTTGCTTCCTTGCCTCTTTAGTAGTCAGTTTTGGACAACTCTTTATGACATGATCATTTGCTTTACAGTATTTGCAAAACAATTTTTGCTTTTCTATTTTCTTCTTGTCTCTATCATCCTTCTTTGATTGTGTAGAATTAGCAGATTTTTGCATACTAGTAGAAGAGTTGGATTTACTTGTGCCCTTCTAACTAGCGAGGAAAGCTTGATCTACAACACGCAGAATGGACCTGTTCTACCTAGATTAATCTTCCTACAATAGAATAGAGACTAACTCCTCAAATGTGAAGGCATTTGGATTACTTTTCATCATCAAAGAAAGAGTAGAAGCAAAACTCTGATATGAATTTGGAAGACCATTGGGAACAGTCTGCATAAGTGAACTGTTAGGCAAGAATTCATCACCAGAAATCAATTGTTCTTTCAAAAATTTGATCTTTTTCAAAAAACTATCCATGGAATCACCTTCATTCATGTGCTCACTCTCCAACTGTTCTCAAAGGTAAGCAACACGAGCCTCATTCCTTGCCTGGTATAAAGTGGTAAGTGTATCCCAAGCATCCTTAGTTGTTCTGCAAGAGCGAATGTGAGGAATAATGGCATGTTTGATAGACAAGGCTATCAATGCATGTGCCTGAGCATCTCTTCCATCCCAATGAATGTTCTCTACAGTAGGTGCAATAGGAACCATAGCATGAATAGGAACATGAATAATATTGTCATCTTCAACATCATCTGCATCACCTTTAGCAAATGTGTTTGTAGGTGTAATAGGATGTTTTTCAATGCATTGCACAATATTCCACAATGCTTTTGCAACCAATACATGATGCATCATATAAGCCCATACTAGGTAATTGGTATTGTCCAATGTATCCTCAACAACCAACATACAGAATACATCAGTGCTTTTCACCATGGTCACTAATTAAAATACCCTAATGCAAAAAAAAAAAAGATTGTATCTCAAAAAGTTGAATAGAACTATGCTGTCGAGTTTCGCTAAACCTGTAGTAGACTTTGAGATGCTTATATTGGAAAACCAAAACCTGTATATGTCTTTGGCACAAAAATACAAAACTTCTTGCACAAGCACTATGATAATGTGTTCAGAGTCCGAAATGAGCTCACAATATGCTCACTGAATTTTGTGTGATTCTCAGACTATGACTGGAGGGTTGCTCATCATGCCCTAGATGAAGCAGTGACCTGATGGAACAATTGATAGTGTTGGAGGAGATAGTGGACACCTTCCAGAGATGAGATGGTGCTACAAATTCCTTCTTGATACCAGCCAAAACTAAGTTCAAGAGTGCAAAGTAGACCTCTTGAGCTTTCTAGGAAGCACAAACAATCAACCAAGTACTCTGGAAGATAATCCTCAAATCATTGGATCAAGACAGATAAGTTGGAGTTTCACTGTGAACAAAAAACTTGCTATTTTGTTCACCATACCTGCTCAGAAAAATGAACAGTATTCCTTGGTGACAATTGGAAAAAATCCTTTTGGGAATATCTAATTGACTACAATAGCTAACTTTTACTAGTTTTTTCACTAGAAATGATCAACTATGCTCAGAGAATGATGCTTAGCAAAACTGAGATGCATCCCGATATTTTAGCAAACCAAAGGGCAATGTTTTGCCCATAACTTGAGAACGACTAAGCCAATTGAAATGGAACTTCTTAACAAGAAGATAAAGGATCTAATGAATCTATACCAACTTAAATCACTGAAAATGATCAAGTACACACTGAGAAATGGATCAATGAAATTCACTATTTTGAGTGATACATGACAGTGTAGAAGATATGGGATATGAGAAAACTATATGTATTAATGCACATAAATTCTATTGATATTGTCAATAAATGATTCCATAATGTGAGGGAAATGGTAGAGCTATAGTGAGAGATTAGTGTCCACTATAAATCCCTCTGAGTCTCTCTCCAAATTAGGCTCTCTCTCAGGCTGCTCATTCACACGACTAGATAGTCCTCTTTTATAGCCTTCTTTTTTGGAGCCAAGATTCAAGTTTGAATTTGAATATTTAACTAGAAGTGTTCCAAAGTTTTAGGACTTGATTGACATAAATCCTCACCAAATAATTCGTGGAAAGATTCTCCTAAGAACTCTTGATTGCAAGTGCTTTTTACATATGCACTTTTACAAGGAGTGAAAATCAATCTTTTACAAGGGATCATTCATGTGCTAATACATGAATGAATTTCTAAACTTTAGGATATGTGATCAAGTATTGAGGCTTCGAGTAGTTGCACCAACAGCTCTCCCTCAAAACTAACATGCTTGGGTTTCAACTCTCTTTAATCTCGTACAATCCAATCATCATCTTGAACCTGTTCAATTTAGCTCCATCCAAAGATTTAGTTAGAATATATGCACAAGCAAAGGACAAGGTTAGACAAGAAATGGCACGGGTAAGATTTGCCTTGCGCACGGAGACTTCCAAGGACCTTTCACAGGATGGATTTAACTTGCAATTGTCCAACCTCCAACACGCGAAAGGGGGCGAGTACAAAGACCCACTAGTTTACAAGGATGACTCAGACCAGGAGTTGCTGGGATGGTTGACACATACAAGTGAATTTGAGTGCTACATGTTGAGTATAGACGCAAAGGAAAACAAAGCTACCCAATCCCTGGAGAAGGGAACTTCAAAAGAAGAGTTGAAGCTGGAGTTAGCTCCGACAATGGAAGTACAACAGTTGAGAGAAAGGGTCAGAGTGCTAGAAGCAGAGCTTCTAAGGAGAAATCGAGAATCGGAAAAAGAAGCGAAGAGTAAGACTAAAGTGTCAGAAGCCATTGCAAAAGCTGAACTAAAGAAATTGGGTCCGGTTGAAACAGAAAAAAACAATGATTTACTGGCCAACCATGCACGCGTGATCGGGGAACACTTTCCAAACACAGCGTCATCAAGGAATAAGGAATATTCGCGAGAAGCTCAGGTGGAAAAATGGGAAGTTTTTCCAGAAAAGTTCTTGAGCGTGGGGTCAGAGCTACCAGATGGAGTACGAGATTGCATTAAATTGACACTCAAAAATTTCAGCAAGGCTTTTGCATGGTCATACAGTGATCTGAGAGGAATTGATCCCCGAATTTGCCAACATTATATAGACTTGGAAGAAGGCACCCGACCAATATGTCAACGACTTAGGCGGACAAATCCAGTCTACTCAGAATTGATCAAGCTGGAATTGACTAAGTTATTGGAAGTAGGATTCATATATCCCATCGCATCCAGCGAATGGGTATCACCAATTGTAGTTGTTTTGAAAAAAAAAAGAAAATCTGCATTTGCATAGATTATCGGAAGTTGAACGAGCGCACAAAAAAGGATCACTTCCCTTTGTTGTTTACTGATCAAATCTTGGACAGAGTGGCAAGCCATAAATTGTACTCATTTTTGGATGGTTTCAGTGGGTACAACCAGATCCAAATCCATGAAGAGGATCAATCAAAAACTACTTTCACCACGGAATGGGGCACATATGCATATCATGTGATGCCATTTGGATTATGCAATGCACGGCCACATTCCAGAGGGCAATGATAGTTGCATATCAAGACTATTTGCAGGATTGGATGGAGATATTCCTCAATGATTTTGCGATCAGAGGCAACGATGAAAACATGATGGAGAGGATCGAAGCTATTTTAAGAAGAAGCATTGAAAAAGGCATCGCATCAAATCTTGAAAAGTGTACATTTGGAGTACGAAGAGGATTGCTCTTGGGACATGTTATTTCCGAAAAAGGGATCGCGGTTGACAAGGATAAAGTAGAAAAAATCGGACAACTTCCACCTCCTCGGCAACTCAAAGGATTCTTGGGGCATGCTAATTATTATCGACGATTTATATTAAATTTTGCATCAATAGCAGCACCACTGACGAATCTTTTGAGGAAAGACCAACAATATCAATGGACTGGAGAGTGTCAAGTTGCATTCGACTTGATCAAAGAGAGATTGATAAATGCACCGATTTTAGTAGCACTTGATTGGATGAAAGAATTTCATGTGCATACAGATGCTTCTCAAACTGCAGTTGGAGCAGTGCTATGTCAAGCTGATGAAAAGAAATTGGACCACCCTATTTATTACGCAAGTCGAAACTTAAATAGCACTGAAAGAAACTACACGACTACAGAAAAGGAATGCCTCTCGATGATCTTTGCGATAAACAAGTATCGGCATTACCTGATGGGAAAGCATTTCACGTTTTATGTGGATCATGAAGCCCTAAAGTATATTATCAATAAACCCGAGCTATCAGGGCGATTGATAAGGTGGATGCTACTCCTACAAGAATTTCAATTCACAGTGGTAACCAAACCAGGCAAAGCGCACATATTGGCTGACCATTTATCTCGAATTATTAATGAGGAGCCAATCTCTGGTGTGCCCGATGATGCTCCTGATGGGCATCTATTTCAGGTTGATGCTAAAATACCTTGGTATGCCGACTTGGTGAATTTCTTGTGCACCACTAAATACCCGTCGGGAGCAAGCAAGAGAGAGAAGCAAAAACTGTTAGCACTGGCAAAACACCATAGCATCATTGGTGGGCAGCTCTATCGATATTTTGTCCATGAAAGCATTTATCGGAGGTGTCTCGAGGAAGAAGAAGCAACCCTAGTTTTGAGGGCATTACATGATGAACCCTATGGTGGGCATTTTGCTGGTGAGCTGACGGCAAGAAAGATCTTATTGGCTGGGTATTGGTGGCCAATGCTGTTCAAAGACTCTCACACATAGTGCAAGAAATGTGACAAATGCCAAAGAATGGGCAAACCAACATTAGCACATGCAGCTCCTCTTATGCCGGTGCTGGCTCTTAAGCCTTTCGAAAAATGGGGAATTGATTTTGTGGGGCCTATTGATCCTCCCTCAAGACGTAGATCCAATAGGTATATCTTGGTCTGCACTGACTATGTTACCAAGTGGGTAGAAGCCAAAGCTCTGAAAACTGACCGAGCTATTGATGTAGCTAAATTTTTGTATGAACAAATTATCACCCGATTCGGATGCCCGTTGGAGATAGTGAGTGATAGAGGAACACATTTTGTCAACGAATTGATCGAGGAATTAATGGAATTGTATAAGATCAGACATAGGAAAAGCACTCCATATTACCGGAGGGCAAATGGACAAGTGGAAGTTACCAACAAGGTTCTTGAACAGATTCTGACAAAGACAGTAGCTGTGCATAGGCGAGACTGGGATGAGAGACTTTTGGAAGCTTTGTGGCCGTATCGAACATCCTACCGAGTGACGACTAAGAGCACTCCGTTCTCCCTAGTATATGGTGAGGAAGCCATCTTTCCCATCGAAAAAGAAGTTCTGACATTAAGAGTGGCCATCGAGGCCAGGCTGGGAGAGGAAGAGTCATTGAAGGAGAGGTACATACAACTGGTCAAGCTAGAAGAAAAGAGACTCATTGCACAACAAAGTCTGGAAGCTATTCAGAAGACGTAAGGAGAGGCACGACAAGAATCTCAAGACCTATGCGATTCAAGAAGGGGATTTGGTGCTAGTCTATGATAGCAAATATTATAAATTCCGGGGAAGTTACAGACAAGATGGGCAGGGCCGTTTAAAGTGGTGGAACTCAACTCCAATGGTTCCATGCAATTTCAAGATTTAGGAGAAGAATGTGCTCCCGTGAAGGTTAACACGCTTCGAGTTAAACCATATTTCAACTAGCATTAGGACGGGAGAAGCCAGACTAGATCCAAGCGGAAGGACGTAGTAGACTCCTTGTACATAGATGTATAGTTATATATATATATATATATATATATATATATATATATATATATATATATATATATATATATATATATATATATATATATGCATATGCACATATGTTAGCTATGATTTTTGTTGTCAGAAATATTATCTCTTGCTAGCTCAAGAATTTTGGACTTCTAATTATTTTTTGTGTTGCGCAGAGACTGTTAGGAGCTAAGTAACAAAATGGCAGATCAAATAACTCAACTCTATTTGTACGAGCTGGGGATATATTTCTCGGACCAAATATTCGCCCGCATGGACATAGAGGTCGACGACTTTGTGACCGAATATGATGTGGTGCAAGCGCACTGGCTGGTATGCTTCATAAATCAGGGTTTGGATATTATTTTTCATATTGAGTGGTTTGAGACATACCTGATCCGACATGTAGGATGGGTGGGTGATCGATATTACTATTTCGACCCTTCGAGGGAAATGCCTAACGAAGAGAACGATATCACCTGGGCTTGGGCAGATCTGTTAATGATAGGTAGCGATGACGGAGCTCCTGAAGTTGAGCCTGACTCGCCCTAGGGAAGTCGTCGGGATGCGAGTAGGAGGTGAGGCTATATGAGACATCCCGGAGACCCACGTTCTAGATCATCTACGGATAGGTATTTAAGGGATCAAGGCATAGCCAGTTGTAGTTACCTAGTGAAAAGTCAAATCGATGAATACATATGTAGTGTCTGTAATTGAGAGAATGGAGTGAAGAGGTGGTTGATCTGTCAAAGGTTAGAGTGTGTATGTTTGCATGCATGTGTGGGAAAAGTGGGGAGCAACCCTTTCTTCCTCTCCCTAATTCTCAGGACTGGGGCAAATTAATTAACTATGAAAAAAAAAGAAAAAAAAAAGAAAAGAAAAAAAAACATTGTGTTGTTGTACCAATGCGCTATGGTGGGCTAGTAGGTGGGTGGATTTATCCTAGCCGGGTGGTTAGGACCACGAGCCGCAGCTAGCTTCGCCATAGGCTTGGGATGTATACGTTTGTGTCTTAGCTACGTGCCATAACGGGTTGGTAGGTAAATGGAGCCATCGTGGCTGGGTAGTCACGACCACGAGCCGCATCCAGCTTCGTTACGGGCTAGCTGATATATGAAACGTGTCTATCGTTATGTGTTTTTGTGTTGTGCGCTGTGTTGCATTGGTAGATGGGTGGAATCAACCTGGTCGGGTGGTCAGGTCCACGAATCGCATCCAATGTCAACGTAGGCCAACATGTGAATATAAATAAAATTTACCTATGAAATTATTCCCCACTCCTGAGGGGGAGAGAGAGAGAGGAGAGGGCGATGATCGCCTGGAAGGGAACATTATTTGCTTGTGTAATTGGTATATGGTGGCTTGCGACAGATCAGCTCACTCTGAATCAACATTCTCTGAATCAACATTCTCAAAGGCACGAATACTATATATGTACTTATAGATGAGACCTTAGCGAGGTAATGCAACGGTCTTGCTTTATAACCTGTGTGCTCTATCCGAGGGTTTTCTAGTGTGTGGGGCACTCCAGGGTTTTTATGTAGGTCTTGACTTGTACTCGAGTCTCGATGACTTTTGTAGGACGACGATGGGGATTCTTCGGAAGTGTCTAGTCATGGAATAATTGTACATAGCGAATAGTAGGTGCAATAATGGGGTATGCATTTTGGGTATGTTGCATCTCCTGTTGGATTCATCTCAGTTGTCGTTGTTTATTTTGGTATTTTCTTTTCTGCAATTCTATGACTCTAGTCACCAAAAACAAAAAAATAAAGCCTACATATATGACTCCAAAGAATTTATGGACATCATCAAAGGTGTACACATTCAAGTTACCAAGTAGAAAATGTGTGACATAACAAAACAAAGCTTACATAGAGGCTAAATAATTTATTGAGATCCACCAAAATTTTCACGTCTTTGGACACAACCAAGAATCTTCTATTTTGTGGGCATCAACCAAACTCTACTGATTATATAATCAGGAATAGTTTGTGGACACATAACAAAGGTATGCATGTGTTATTTTGGTTGAGACTAATTTCATGATGGAATGCATGAGCCATTTGATGCATGATGGAAATGGAGTTGCATATATGTGCGTGTCCCTGGATTATGTTGTAAATGAATGATTTGCATGTATTCATGAGTGATTTTTTGAGCACTAATAGATTCAATGAGTGCAGGTTCCGTTGGAGTAATGGTTCGATGAAAAGGTATGTAAACAAGTTGTAAACTGACATGTTCATGGTTGTTTAAATTATATTGCAGCATGGACAGCTCGTCGAGGACGACTTCGCAAATAAGAAGAGGGGAGTATGTTAGCTCAAGAAATCATTGGTTTTTATGCACTAATGTGTTGCTATTTGGCAGGAGAAGATGTTTGATTGCAGGTTATGGAGAATACAGACATATTCAAGATGCAATTACTTGTGTTAAGCTGATGCAGTTTGAAGGTCCAACTTTCGAGGGAAAGAGACATAAAGTGCTCTCTGAGTTTTCGACGGGCACAAGTTCTAAAGGGGAATTGGTATTGGTGGTGGTAATGATGAGAGGGAGCAGACCTTGAACCAAATTCTAACTGAGATGGATGGCTTTGAAGGCAAAGTGTTTGTAGATGAAATCAATGCTGTTGCTAGACAGAGGGGGCGAAAAATGGTGGTGGAAAGTGCCAGCGAGACAGGGTCGGATTCAGATGACAATTCGGATTGGGAGACCGAAAAACCCAAGAAAGAGATGAAAGCAGTAAGTCGTGCTTCAAACAAAATGCCGGATGGAAAAATCCCTTATCGAAGTTTTATTTTTCTAGTGCATGTTCCTAAAGTGGAGGATTCTGAAAAATCTTTTGGGATAGAGGCCGATGGCCGATGGCTTAAAGGTAAGTTGGTGAAGCCTGGGAAAACGGGTGGTGCTCGAGGCATAAGGAGGGCCGGTCGGTCTTTTCTTTTCTGCCCGTAGTGGTTGGGAGGAAGGGTCCCATCAAAACGGAAAAGGGGATTGTTCAGAGAGGACAAAAACAGCTACAGAAAAGGAGAAGGGTTTTTTTGTTCGTTTTTATCTGTGGGTGTCGCTGTTGCAAGTTTGTGGATCATACGGAAAAGGGGAAAACAAGCGACAGCTCCTGTTCGTTTTTGTTGTCCTCCAACCAGCTGAAAAAGGGGGATTCGGAGGGAGTCTCTACGGGAATCGAGAGGGGGTGTTCAGTGCAGACGGGGAAAAAAGAGCTGGAGTAGCATCTGATGAACTAGGATGGATCTTCGAGGGTTCGTTTCTATGTGGTTTTGGGGAGGAGGCATTCCTTGGTGTTCTTTTCTTCGGCTGGGCAGAGTTTTAGAGTAGATTCTCTCTGTTGTGCATCGGATGAGGGCGAGCTAGGCTGAGGAATAGAAGCATGTTGGGAAAACCCACCTCTACAGTAGAAGGAGAGAGGACAAGTTGCTGAGGTATCCACACCTTGGATCAGGGGAGTTTGTTTTCCCGCATGATGCAATGCGCAACCTCCTATGTTGCTTCAGGTAACTTCATGATCTGAATGAACTGGACTCAGGATTTGAAGTGGTAATAAATTTAGTATGAAGAGAGTGCTGAGAGAAGTAAAGGACCTTGTAAAATGACTTAGTACAAGCACGGTTGTAATTCGGAATTATCAAATGTAATGTCAACCCCTGCACATCTCTCGATTAGCTAGAACTATTAATATTTGAAAAAAGGTTTAATCTTTAAAACAACTATACCTTGACTACAATCAGCTCTTCTATTAGGTTGGATGCAAAAGCTTCAGTACAAATTTGACGCAAAAATTTAGACTTGTGTCGTGTGTTGCCAGTGAATATTGAGGATAACGTAATGCACTACACTTGCAGTATAAAGCTACATCTGTGATAGTTCCAGTCTCAATGACTTTATTAGAACCTCACTCGTCGCACAACCTTGCTCGGATTCTTTTTTTAGAGGACTGTCTACAGAATGTCTCTTATACCTCTGGCTCCCTCAACCATGTTCCAAGTTTTATTGAATTATCTTCAGAGTTTAAGAAAAAAATTGCATTATTGCTTCTGCGAATGGGCATGAGAGCTTAATACACACCTCTAGATTAAGTCTCTGTTGGCTATGTCTGTAATGAAGGGAATGGGAAAAAAAACATTGGGTGTGGGGGAATCTCCATGAAAAAGGGGAAGTTGGTTTTTGTCCAGCAGCGAGGGCAGATGATGGGGAAAAACAAAGGGGACTCACAATATAGAAGACAACGGGATTTGCGTTGCATTTCATATTTCACACAGACATACATGAGGAGAGGACTTTGATTGGGAAACCAAGATATGAAATGAAAAATTGGTTGCACTTGAAAATATATGTGGCATTAGGCTGTTCGGGGGCACATGAGAAAAGTTGAAAGTGGAGTGCCCAGTTGTTGATGTGCAAAGCTAAAAGGATAAATGCATGGAAAACATGACGATATATGGTTCAGGGAGTCAATTGCATATATGCACGTGACAAAGCTAAGCTAAGGAGTTTAATTGCGTCTTTTGCAGAAGCTTCTTCAGCTTCATGAAGGGAGATATAATGTGAGGATGATGAGAAAGAGAGAAAAATAGAGAGTTCTTTTATGGCTGAAGGCAATGTACAGAGTTGGAGAGTATATCATTCATTTGCTTTGTGTTCGATTAAATTTTCTTTTGTTCACATGCACGGAAAAGATGTGTTTCACTGATGTATGAGGATTTTTGATGGAGCAAAAATGCATTTGAAATTGGATTGAAGACAGAAGTCGATGCTTTTCGAGACTTGTAAATCCTTGCTGACATATGTTCCCTGCTTCTTTATCTGCATCATTTGTATATGTATGATGAGTGTTAGCGTATGAAGTTTGGGCTTGTGGTTGAGTGTATGTGAGAGTGTGTTAGTGTGTGAAGATTTGAATGCCTGAGTTCCGAGTGTTTGAGAATGAATGTGTGAGTAAAGCTGTGGATAAAGTGTTCGTGTGGAAGGTTGCATGTTTAAAGGTGTGCTGGTGTGTGAGTGAGTTTGTGTGCTTGACTCCACGTGCATTTGAGTGAGAGTGTCGGAGGTTGAAAGTGAAATAAACTGGGTACATTGCGAGAAATAGCAGAGAGATAACTACATATAGGGCAGTTATTTGCACATTTTGCACGCGCAAGACCGTATCCATAATTGGCGATCCTACTGGGGATCCCAAAAGAGGGCATATTCGTGAGCAATTGTGGACTCAAAGTAAAAGAAAGTGGCCTAGTACAAGTTAGTTGAACAAAACATAGGTGTGTGAAACACTTTCCCTTGGACTAAGAGATCTTTCACTCTCTTTCTCTCTCTTGCTCTTTATGTTTCTCTACATCTCTCTCTTTCTTTCATCTCTCTCTCTATCTCATTCTACATCAATCAGAAACAAAACAATCACTTACCTCGATGTAATTGTTTGGAGTGTTGTCGTCAAAGTCCACTTAATGTTGTCCTCCATCGAACTCCAAAGAACTCATGCCAAAAAGCTCTTGCAAATCTAAAGAGAAGAGAAATTAGAAAAGGGAAAACACAAAGAAAGAGAAATGGTGCTAGAGTGTGTGCGATATTCACCAAAACTTTAGATCTAGAGAAATAGAGAGGTGTGTGTAAAGAAAGAGAGAGAGAGAGAGAGAGAGAGAGAGAGAGAGAGAGGGAGAGAAAGAGAGAGATGTGTGTACACAATATGCTCAGAATGTAGTTCACGCATGCAAACTCCACAATAGCAGACTTTGGTTCAAAAAGCGAGAAAATGTCGAATTTTTGCTTTTGGGTCCGGTTAAAATGTTGCCTTGGTATAAGCGTCAATATGAGCGTCGGTATAAGTGTCGCTAATTTCCAGTAAATTACCAACGTATATACGGACGTTCATGCCATTGGTATTCCATCCGTGATTTTTCAAGCATTTTCAACGGTCATACCAATGCCGAGGCATAACCGTCGGTATGGACAACATCATTATGCCCCTCATATGTTGTAGTGTAATGCTCAGAAGAGGGTAATGATTGGTGATTAAATTTCTGAATATAATTAATAGAAGTCTAAAGTGCTAAGACATGAATAAGAAGATGCTACCTCAGTAGGTGGTGATAGTGATTGATGAATTTGTGGATTGGAAAAATATTATAGGGCCTCTGGTTACGGACCCGTATCTAACCCAAAAACCCCATAAGGAACTCTGTTACTGTAACCATGTTTGATACAGTCAGTTAGGAGAGAGAGTTAACAACAGTGAATACACCTTTACCCACATATGTGAAATTGAACAAGGATAATTGCCCCAAATCAAATGAGAAAAAGGAATTCATGACCAAATTCCTTATCAATCTACTGCTAGTAGTCTCATGTATTGTGTGGTAGATATGAGATGAGACATTGCATTTCTAGTGGGAGTTGTGAGCAAATATATTTTCAATCCTGGCAAGAAGCATTGGGAAGTGGTAAAAATGATTTTGAGATATCTGAGTCGCACTAAAGACAAGTGGCTATGCTTGGGTAGAAGGATGATATCCGTTACTGATTACACAGATTCTGATTATGTTAGTTGTGTAGACAATTGGAGGTCTACATCAAGGTACATTTTTCATTTTGCTGGAGGTGCTATCTCTCAGAGATCTCATCTTCAAGAATGTATAATTTTTTCCACTAAAAAAGCATAGTATGTTGTAGCTAGTGAGGCATGTAAGGAAGCATTATGGCTTTCTCATCTTGCTTGTGATATGGGTCTACCTCAATATGTAGCTTGTTTGCTCAATGATAGTTAGAGTACCATTGTTATGGCTAAGAATTAGGTCTATCAGGCAAAAACCAAACACATTTGAGGTGAGGTATCACTTCATTAGAGACTAATTAGCCATTGAGTGCATTATTCTTGAGAAGGTTCATACTCGTGATAATGTTGTAGATTCTTTGCTCTACCACATGATATCTTTCGATACTATTGGCACTTGATGCGGGTTACTTGATTCATGGTCTTGCAAAAATACTTGTATATTTTATAATATACCCATCAGATGGGAGGTATAACTTGTATACTTACATTGAGATATTCTTTATCATTCTTCATTTTTTTCTCCCATAGTCACTTTGTCGAGATTGGCCTTTAGTGGGATATTGTTATTGTTAGTGTCCATGTGAAAGGCCAAATGACCACCGCACACTTTTACTAATGTTCTCTAATAAAACATATAGTGGTTTGGTGAGCCACAAAATATAATTTTGATCGCATTTTTAACACCCAAGAAATTTGTGTTCGTACTCTTTATGTATTGTGTGTTTTTTGAATTCTCTAGCCTTTGTGTGGAGTACTATGTGCAACATCTAGAGCTTAGTCTTCTACTACAAGGGTATCCTTGTGGACCTCTCAAAAAGGAGAGTCCAGACGGTGCATTCCAATTGCAATACTTCATGTTATGAAGAGTGAATTGGATTCTATTCACAAGAATGGTACTTGGGATTTAGTACCTTTCCCAAAGGATAGGAAAGCTTTAGCATGTGAATGGGTATATAAGCTCAAATTCATATAAGAGAGTGTTTTTCCAAAGTATAAAGCATGAATTTTTGCAAGGGGTTTTAAGCAATAACATGGTGTTGATTTCGAGGAAATCTTCTCTCAAATGGTCAAAATGACCACCCTATGCATGTTTCGTTGTTCCAATGGGGAACTTAGAGCTAGTCCAAATGGATGTGAAAATTTCTTGCTTGCATGAAGATCTTGCAGATGAGATCTATATGGTACAACTGGAGGGTTATGTAGTTCTTGGAAAATAAATTCTAGTTTGTAAGTTGAAGAAGAGCTTATATGCACTTAAAGAGTCCCCTATACAATAGTACAATAAACATTACTCATGATAGGAGTAAAAGATGTATATACGTTTCTCAAA
The DNA here is from genome assembly GCA_020310875.1 of Ceratopteris richardii. Lineage (NCBI taxonomy): Eukaryota > Viridiplantae > Streptophyta > Polypodiopsida > Polypodiales > Pteridaceae > Ceratopteris > Ceratopteris richardii. The sequence goes on from CM035422.1 coordinate 29,602,156, forward strand.
ATGAGTACATATCCAAAGTATTTTACATGTTTAATATGCAAAGTGGAAAGGCATTGAGTACACCTTTAGCCACATATGTGAAATTGAGCAAGGTTGATTGCCTGAAATTAGATGAGGAAAAGGAATTCATGCCAAAAACTCCTTATCAGTCTATTGTTGGTAGTCTCATGTATGCTATGGTAGCTATGATACTAGACATTGCATTTGCAGTGGGATTCGTGAGCATATATATGTCTAATCCTCGCAAAAAACATTTGGAAGCAATCAAAATTATTTGAGATATTTGAATGGCATTAAGGACAAGTGCCTATTCTTGCAAAGAGGAAAGGAATCCATTATCGATTATAGAGATTCTGATTATGCAAGTTGTGTAGACAATCTAAAGTCTACATTGGGGTATATTTTTCATTTTCTTAGAGGTGCTATCTCTAGGAGATCTCGTCTCGTAATCACCTTGAGTATGCTCACCAATTTTTTTGCGATTTTGAGATTGTGATTAGAGGGGTGTTGATGATGCCCTAGATGAAGTGGTAACCTACTCTAATACCAACTGTTGGAGTTTGACTTATGTGGAAGCACATGAAACAACACAAGGAAGAAGAAGAAGCTTGGAGCACAACACACAATACTGAATGTATTACCAAGAGAATGTACAAAAGATAAGTGACCGGTTAGGGTTATAGGTGTATATACAAGCCGGAGGAAAAAACCTCGTAAATAGGGAAAAAAGTGCCCCGGTGGTCCTAAGTGTGTTCACACACATCACTACCAAAATATATCAACATCTGAAATGTCCTTCTTTTAGTATTTTAAATACTTAAAGAAAATGTAGGAACTATGTGTGTACTATTCCATACTTAAAGTATAAATTATTTAACTTTTAGCTATATATAATATTACAGAAAGAATCATGACTTAACTAATCCCATAATTTTTGTGACAATTATTCTTTTCAATAAAGTATGCATCAACTCTTCGAGATTTTTAAGCCTAAACTCTCTGGAATTTGTTTCATTCATGTCTTATAAGACCCATTGAACAAATTTTGTTCAAAGTTATATGCTCAATTCACGATTGGCTTACTTCCCATCTCTTATGATGGTCCCTTTACTTACTAATTTATTAGAGTCTATTTTATTTTAATTAGTATTTTGATTTGTAATATCATACATCTATTCTTGCATCCATAATCTTTTTACTTAAATCCATGCATGATGTATGTAAATAAGCAAATATAATGGTTGTAAGACATGCAAATGCATGTGCTTGCATGTATTGCATGTGTTTGCATGCATGTACTTCATGCATCTAAGTTGTACACAAGCACGCAACTCATGTTGAGCTTTATGATTCGACATGATTATCCACATGTTTATGTATGTAGAGCCTTTTCCTAATGGAAGAAGACCTTGAAGCATGTGTAAAATTATTCCTGAAAAAATGTGCAAACATCCTTTTCTTTCGCATACATGAAGGTAAATCATAATGCATGCAAGCCTTCTATTGATTTCATTTCCAATACTTATACGTTTACCTGTATAACTTTCATTAAATTCTTGCCTTTCATTGAACAATCATCAACAATTGAAACTCTACTCTATGGTTCAATTTTAAATTAATGCAAAAAGCATGAAAATTATCGCGAACATATATTGAAACCAAGCATATCTTAAAGAGTCCTTAGCTTCCTAAATAGCTACATTCATTATTTGCCTTGGAAAGAGCTATTGTTTTCCCATCCGTGAAGTCTCCACTTGCATCACGATATCACACACTCCTCTTGAAAATATGTCCTTCTTGTTCCTGCTCAAAGCTTTTCTTGTGATGCTCACAGTTGTACCTTCCCTTTTGCATGTTTAAATCTCCTTCTGAAGGGACAATCATCCTTCCCTCAAGAACACATGGGCTCAAAACCCAAAAGGGCTGCTATCGGATATTCATAGAAGGTGAATCCTCAATTAACAAAGAATGAAGAGAAAATCGTTTGCAAATTCAGCACGATGTTGGATAGTAGACCTACCTTTGAACTGCCTCTCATAGTTTGGATTCCCATCTTGTTCAAACTCTAGGAATTCCCAATATCCAACACTCCGGAAGAAGGAGGCATGCACTCCATACAAAATTCCTTTGTTGTCTCTAGTTAGTCATTCCATATCAAAGGATCTCGTGGATGCGCAAAATGGTTGTAGAGTCAAAGCCTTCATGCTGCTAAGTTGCATAATCTTTTTGCATTTTGTTTCGAGGTGATGTTGCAAGCTTAAAGCATAGTACAAGTATACCCTTTTTATATGTCAACTACAAGTCGGGCCTGTACGCAAAAGATAGCCAATTTCGTGGTTAGATAGAGTACCTTTACTTGTGAAGTAATGGGTTCAACTCACAAAGTCGACGAGCCGACAATGTATACTCCCTTCTGTTGCACATTCACAAAAAAAAAAAAAAGCAGCTAACTCTACGCCACCTGCAATATAAATCTTACATCAGAGTGATAATAGACCAAAAATAATTGGTACCGAAATTCAGATTAAATAAAATTTTAAAATTTCCATTAATGGACATGAGATGACGCATGTTGGATACGTTGGGATCCTTCAAACCTTGAGGTCCTAGGTTGAATTCTTGCCTCAACAATAGTGTAAGAAAACTTTTGGAGAATACCACTCTTGGGAGAAAATGCATGCGAGACACAAGAATGGCACTTGTGAAAAACTCAAACATAGAGATTATGCAAGATTAGATGCGCAAATGTATGCATAGTTTTCTCCAAAAATCCAAGAATCACCATAACCAAACTTTGGTACCAATGCAATAAACTAGACTATTAGGACCACCACCTGCTTGAGAGATGAATCTCCTCCCAAGCTTTTCCCTCTATATACAGCTACTCGAATCAACAAGGACCACAAATGTATTTGAGAGATGACTCTCCTCCCAACCTTATGCCTCTATGTATACCTACTCGAATTAATAAGAAAACCACAAATGTGTATGGATTCCACAAGTGCATGTGCCATCTCCACCACTCCTTTAGTACCTTCACTAGAGTCCACTAGCTATAGCTATACTCACCACTCAAGTTAAGTCTTTTTGAACTCATGTTAACTCATATTAACTCGAGTTAGAAGGCTCTAGAGCTCTTTGGCTGAAAATCTCTCGCCATGCTCTCCAAGGCATTTGAATCCAAGACCTCCTTCTTCACAATCTTGAGACTTAATCACTAGGCTAAGTGGATTACTTGTTTTAGAGACCACATGAAATTATGCTTAAGTTCTAATCTCGAGATATTTGGACATGCACGAGTGACCAAAGGATGTCCGATTTCAGATATGTCTAAATTGATTAGACACTAAGATCATAAAGTTTAGTTTATAACACTTGATCTCGTAGATAATCCACTATAGCGTCCATCCATTCTGGTGCTATGATCACGATATATAATGTCAAATGTTCTACATGGGGTTTTGTCTATCTACATGGGATTTTGTCTACGCAAAACTAATGTATGCTACAATATTCAAGAATGTTCGTGACCATATGCAACCAATGTACACCTAACTATCTCAAGTTTTGCAAAATTTTAGTTTGGGAAAAATACGAGTGATTGGCTTGTGTAATGAAATTCCACTAGTGGTCTTCACCAATATGATAGGATAGGATTCCTCTTTTGTCTTGTTGATAGATGCTTGCAACAATGATTTGAAGATCCTTTGATGCTCTTATCACGTGCTTTTGTTTGGAAAGATATGAATGCAATGGACCATATGTATGCATAGAAATGTAGGTACCCATCCATTTTATAACTACCTTTAGATTAACCAACTAGACATCTAGCAAGTCATATGATATTCCGTACGAAAGTTTGCCATTTTTAAATCTAGGGAGATGATCTACATCAACGTGCACTTGTCTACTTGTACACACGATTCAAAAATTTAGTTTTCCTTCATATGTTGGTTTCATTAAAATGAATGTCATAGTGTATTCCAACCACCAATGTGTACATGGAAGATCGTACTCCAATCTTGCACTTCCAATATTGGTGCACTGACTAGTTTTTGTTTGATCTCTTCAAAATCCTACTCTTCACCTAGCTCAAATTTAGTGCCCAAAGCCTGTAGGGGATGTGTAACAATTGCATACGTGTGAATAAATCAATGATATATCCATAATGCCATAAATTTTTGAACTTCTTTGATATTTTTTGGCTTAGGAAAATTCATTATCATTTTTATTTTTTTTCATTTGTAGACATATCATTGTTTCTCACAATATGTTTCAAAATTTTTCCTTATTGAACCATGAAGTTATAGTTTTTTGGATTTAACAGAACTCTATGTTTGTATATTTTGGTAGTGATGTGGGTGAACACACTTAGGACCATTGAGGAACTTTTTTCTCTCTTTAGGATTTTGTTTTGCCCCTGGCTCATATATACACCTATAACCCTAATGAGTCACTTATCTTTGTATATTCACCTAGTAATACATTCTATGTTGTGTTGTTCTACAAGCTTCTTCTTCTTCTTCTTCTTCTTCTTCTTCCATTTGCTGTTTTTGTGCTTAGACCTCGATCTCCCATAATTGGTATCACAATAGGTCTTTTCTTCCTCTAGGGCATCGTTGAAACCCCTCTGGTGATAGTCTTAAAATCACACAAAAATTGTTATGCATACTCAACACGATTAGGAGTTGAAAATAGTTTCATTCTATGGCATCAAAATTTTGAATTTTTCTCAACCTTCGAATGCACTATTGTAGTGATTGTGCAAGTAATTTTGTTGATGTGTGCCTAACATACATACACATTTTGGTTTCCTAGTATAAGAACTTTGAAGCCTACTATAGGCTTAGCAAAGCTCAATAAGGTGTTGTTTTTTTTATTTTTGAGATATAGTCAATTTTCTACATCAGGATCTTTACTCATTGGTCATGGTTGAAATCAATGATGTACTCTACTGTTGGTTGTTGAGGATAAGTTGGATGGTACTATTTACACATCGTGGGCATACATGTTGTGCCATGTGGTAGCAAAACAATCATGGAATATTGTTAAGGGTGTTGAAAAATTTCCTACTTCACCTACAAATACAATGATTGAAGGTGAAGTAGATGGTGTTGAAGATGATGATCTTCAATTTCTTGGTTGTGTTGTAGTTCTTGTTGCACCTACTAAAAAGAAACATTTTTAGAATGGTAGATATGCAGAGGCACATGCATTGATAGGTTTACCTATCAAACATGCCATTATCCCTCACATTCACTCATGTGAAATAGCAAAAGATGCTTGGGATACTCCTACAACATTATAACAAGAAAGAAATGAGGATTGTGTTGATTTCCTCTAAAAACATTTGGAAAATGGGCATATGAATGAAGGTGATTCAATGGATAATGTTTTGACACCAATAAAAAATTTGAAGGAGCAATTCATATTTGTAAATGAAATCTTGTCAGATAGTTCACTTGAGCATACTCTTCTTAATGATCTTCCATATTCATATTTGACGATGGACGGAAATAGAAATTACTTAACATTTGAGGAGTTAATATCTATTTTGTTGTAGGAATATCAATCCAAGTAGAATACATCAATTATGTGTGTTGCAAATCAAGCTTTCTTAGCTATTCAAAAGGGAAAAGGTAAATGGAACTCATCTACTAGTAAGTAGAAATCCACTAATGCTACTCAGTCAAAGGATCTAAACTAGCTACAAAGAAGACAAAGAAGAAAAAGACTAGAATGGTTGTTGTAGAGGCATCTACGCCTAAAATAAAGTTTGCTTATCCTATTCAAAATGAAGGATGGGCATTTACAACTATTTTCAATTATGATTCATCTTCTCACGAGTAGTGTATGTTTGCAATAGACTCGGCTGTTTGGTACTTTGATGCAACCAAACATATTACCTCACATCAGAAGCTTCGCATGGTTGCAAGAAATCTATTGCACATCTACATGTCTTTGGTTATCTAGCATATGCATTAGTGCCAAACAACATAAAACAGTGGATGATAAAGCAATAGAATGTATTCTTTTTGGGTATATTTGTGAAAGAAAATTACATCACCTACATCATCCAAAGATTAAAAACATTTTGGTTAGTCATGATGTTTTTTTGTGGAAAATGTAATTCAGCCCTTACTATCATGTACCAAGGAGACATGATATAGCTTGAAGGATATGTATGACACTTTGCTTGAGAGGTATAACACTACACCTGTTGCCAAAGGTTATGCTCGAGAGACAGGCATTCATTTTGATGATACTTTTACTCCCACATGTGAAACAACCACGACTTGTAGCATTTGTGCACTTCCAACTCATCATGATTGGAGTACATCAATTAGAGATTCAAACTAAATTTTTGGATGGTGATTACATGAAGAAATGTATGTATTATGGCCATGTGGTTTTGCAAAAAATGAGCATGAAAAAACAGTGTGTCTAGCACATGGTTTTGAGAACAAATTAACCAAACCATCTTATATGTTAAGCATGTAGATGATGTGCTTCTGACCATTAATGTATATGTTGATAATATGTTGCTCAATACCTAATGAGAAGCATATTTTTTAATTTAAGACTGATCAACATGCCTCTTTTGAGATGTCATACATTGGGGCATTCGCATCATTATTAGGGAATTTCTTTTAGGCACGTTGATGGGGGAATATCTATGTCAAACAAGATGCATTAACACGTTATTGAAATGTTTTGGCCTAAAAGATTACAAACCTACTACCACTCCCATTGAAACAAGTTTATGATTGAGTCTTCATGATGTTGGAGAATGTTCTCTATCAACAGTTGGGTTCTTGGTTTAGTTATGCATAACTCAGCCTGATATCCAATCTCTTTTCTCTCATATGAGTAGGTCTATGCATTGCCCAAATGTCAAGCATTGGCACATGAGAATCTGTTGAGAAAACTATATAGCTCCTTTCTTATTACTCTTTTAAAAAATATGGTTTGTGATTGGTAATTGCATAACTATCCCTTAGCATAGTAGTATTAACCTCTTTAGATTGATGCAAACTCTTAGTATCCTATTCTTCTTGGACACAACGATAATGGGGGATACCCACTTGGTGTGCTCGATTTCATAAACGAAGCTTGCTTCTAGGATTTATATATTTCCTCTTGAATATTGATAAAATATACACCATTGTATATATATGGCCTTTTTGTAGTGGGATTTGGATCTAGTGAGATAGGAATCCTATGTGTGCATATGTGAGGGACACATATGCAAATGTTGAAACAAATGTTTCAACTTAGTCTCTTCAATTTTCAACACTCAACAATCAATATGTATGGACATTTCTTAGATTTTCCTCACTAGAAATTTGTTTTTCGAGTCTTGATTATCCATGGTTCTCCTTTGACTACTTCATGCTTTGGGTTTTAAGCTATAGTCTTTCAAATTTCAACTTCATAGTTCTCAAAATTCGTGGGGGTTCAAAGTAATCAAACTCCCAATGATGAGAGTCAATACCTGCTCCTTCATTCATTTCATCTAATTTATATGAGATATGGTGTGTGTGTGCGTGTGTGTTACAAGATCACTTATACAATCATTAGCTTCTACCTCCTCCGTGAACTTGAGTTCTAAAGAGAACATTGGTTCCATGATCACTGAGTTAAATTCTTCATCATGTTTTGTGATCTTCTTCCTTAATCTCCTCAAGAATAGCAACCATAAAAAATAAAATAATTCCATATCAATATTTATTGCAATGTTCCTTTAGTATTGATTCCTTAACGAAAATGTCCAAAGCTACTAAGAATCACATCAAAAAGGTTTTGAGAAATGTACACTAGATATTATATGGATCTATCCTCCATTGTGAGATTTGTGGGATCCCTAAATTTAACTATTTGATCTTCCTTTCTAGCCTCTCAACACAAACATAAATTCATGTCCTCTTCCATCCAAGATTCAGAGTCTGATGATTCCTTATAAAAGAAATCAACTTATCCTGATGCACAATGTTCCACTAAAGAGGAGTGTCCCAATGATCAAAAGTATGAAGAATGATTCTAATCATGATTCCTAAGCGATGCACGAGAGCATTGCTATGCCAATTTTGTACAACTTTTAGTTGATGCACAAATGGTCTCCCAAGAATGATCTCATAATTATTAGCTTGGTTGAAGTTAGGGAATGCTAGGGTAACTTGGTTCTCCAAGCATTTGTTGCAACCCTTGGTCCATCATTTCCATGATAATGGGAATTCAAATCATAACTTTATGTGATTGATCCCTAAGTAGTTTAGCTTCTTCTTTTCAATGATTTCTATTAATTGATTGCACATGATAAGCCTTTCCTTTTCTAATTTGGCATCACAATAACAAATATGATGTGATTCAATGCTTGGGCCATTTTCTATCCTAGCCCCATATGCTTCAAAAATCATTTCTAAGTCCTCACAATGTGGATAAGCTAATAGAAAATGCACTCTTTCTTCATTGAAGCTTTTTGTATCTCTAGTCTTATGGATATTTCTTTGGAAACTTCTATGAAGTAATTGTTGAAGTAGTTGTTGTTGTATCCTCCATTGTACCTACCTCTATTTGATCCATATCCCCCTCTACTGAATCCTCTTCCTCTAGAATTCTTTGGGTTCCTATAACATTCCTCAGTGATATGATTAGGGTAACCACAAATGTTAGAAGATTGAGATGCTTGGGATCTCCCCCTACCTTGCTTTCCTCGTCTGTCGCTTCCTCTAGCTTTTCCTCTACCTGTGCAGTTGGCTTGGAAAGTGCTACCTTCATCTTCATACTTCTTAGACTTTGGTTTATCCTTAGCTTTAGGTTTATCAGAGCATAATGTAGAAGACTAATTACCTCTTGAGGATTCACCATTCTTGCTTATCTTTGCTTCATGTGTGAAGAGTTGGCCTATAAGAGCGTTGAGGTCAGGCACTTGCATGTCCATGTATAGGTCCATGGAAATTGTGAAGGATTACCACTTGTCATCATCCTTGATCCCATTGATGATTTGCCTTATGTTTTCCTCTTCTTCAATTACCCCTCCAATGCTTCCTAACTAATTATAGATCTCCTTCATGTTGGTGACATAATCACTCACACTTTGCTTGGGACTTTTCTTCAAGGTAGTAAACTCCATCCATAGCTGGTTCTTCCTTGCTCTGGTATTTGAAGAGAAGAAGGAAGGAAGTGCTTTCCAAGTTTCTCTTGAGGCCTTGCATCCTTTCGAATGAGGTAAGAGAAAATTAGAGATTTATTTTAAGATGTAGGACCTAGCTAGTGCATCCTTTGAGCACCAAGTCGTAAGCCTTTCTTGCTCTTCATGTGATGGTTGTCCTTTGCTCCTCATTGTTGGCATGACTTCATCTTCATATATGTATCCAAATAAATTTCTCCCTTGAAGGTAGGCCTCAATCCTCAGATACCAAGCTGAGTAGTTATTTTTATCCAATTTGTCAATGATGGAAGCAAATACCACTATAAGGGGAGATGAAAGATACAATCCAAAGATGTGTCTGGTGCTACAAAAACCTGCTCCACATCTACCAAGATAACTTCAGATATGATAAGTAGGCTCCTTGTGCATGTTAAGTATGCATATAAACCATCATAGAGCTTTGGAGTATCAATCTCAAATTGATTCATCAAGATAGACTAGTTGATGCTAAACAAATGAAGTAAAACTTGCAATTTTGGGATGGATTACAGTCTGGAATTAACTCAGAGCTCACTGCCTGTTGAAAATTGAACATAGATCTTTTGCACACGTTTAATTAAATAGATAAAGAATCCAAAGCAAGAAATTTGATGGATTTTGATGAACCATATTGAGAGAAATCAATCTAGCAAAATAAGGGTGTCATCCTCATATTTTACTAGTTAACTGCTAGTATACCTAGTCAACTTCAAATGATTGAAGCTCACAAAATAATAAACAAATGATGATGAAAATTGGTATGATGAAAATAGACATATCAAACCTATAAAAATTTAAAGCTCAGCAAAAGATCAAGTATACATAGAGAACTCACTCACTAAAGTTGATTGAAAATGTGAATGTAAACCTCTAGCGGCAAATGAGAACAACTTCAAAGTATAGCTAGAAAATCAATCTGTATTGACATATTGTACATGATACTTTAACCATTGTGGGCATATATGACATTTCATGTATTCGTAGGAAAAGGCTATGAAATATTGTGCAGGCTGTTGAAAAAGGACCTACTAGTACATCTACAAATACAAGTATTGAAGGTCATGGAAATGCAATTGAAGATGATGATCACATTCCTGTTTGTATTGTGGTTCCTATTGCACCTACCACAAAGAAACTTCTTGGGATGTCAAAGATTCTTAGGCATATGCATTCATCTATTTGTCTATAAACCATGCCCTCATTTGTCACATTTGCTCTTGCAAAACAACAAGGTATGCTTCAGATACACTTACTACATTATAGCTTGAAAGAAATGAGGCTTATGCTTACCTCAAAAAATAGTGGGACAATGAATATATGAATTCTATAGGCGAGGTTTTGAAAAATATCAAAGATTTGAAGGAGCAATTTATTTCTATTGATGAATTCTTGCAAAAGAGTTCACTTGTGTAGACTATTCTTAACTTTCTTTTAGGCTCATATCATAATTTTGCTTCCACTCTTTGATTGATGATGGAAACAATCCAAATGCCTAAACATTTGGGGAATTACTCTCTATTTTTTTGCAGGAAGAATAACTGAGGCAAAAAAAATCAATCATCTATGTTGTCGATCAATCTTTCTTAGCTAGGTAGAAGGACAAAGGAAAATGGATCTCATCTACTAGTAACTAGAATTCTACTAATGGTGCACAATCAAAGAAGGAAGATAGAGATGAGAAGAGAATAGAAACATAGAAATAGTTTTGTAGATACTATAAGGGAAATGTGTTGGGTTTCTTGACCTCAAAAGTATAGCTAGAAGTAGGTGGAACCCCCTAGGAATTAGTTGACCTTCTCAAAAACTTATGCTCAAAAAACCAATCATGCTTGCAAACCTTACTACTTTCTACATGTTTCCAAACTCTTTTACGCACATATACTAGATAATAAGATATTTTGAATGAAATATAGAACAATCAAAGTGGATAAATACACAAGGAGATATGGACTCTAAAAATATGGACGTTTTAAGGACCTTGAACAAATATAAGCCTCAGAACACATACTACTTGTAGAGATGAGTGCTCTCATCACACAACTCCAAATGAATACAAAAATTTAGATATGAAAGTAGACAGGGTGTGGTTTCTAATGAACCATGAAACACATGATTTGAATATGTATGGAGGGAGATACAAGCTCTGCAATATCTGTTTAGAAAACTACAACAATGCAGAGATTGACATTTGGCTCCCTTGGAATTCAAAGAAGATTGAGAACTCTCCTCTCTTATTGTGGCATGAAAAACTAACCAAAATACCTTCCTAATACATCTAAGCTCATGGTAAACACTTGGATGGAGGCATTCCATGATTCAAGTGCTGAAATAAGCAAAATATGGCTAGAGTTTGAGAACTAGCTACATCAACCTTCTGCTAGGACACCACAACAACTCTCTTGTGACAAACGCATTCCAATCATCATGTTCTAGATATCACATGGTAAATTACCCACATTTATTTGATCCTTCTTCAAGCTTTGAAGACCTTCCAAAGTTATTTGCAACTTTTGGAACTTGTAAAACTTAAATTCTACATAAAAACAATGTTTTCAACATTCTCCCTCTTAGTTTTCAAAGTGTATTTCCTTCATGACAAGAATATAGTTGAATCTTTGAAGCTTTGGTCCATCGGAGGATTAACTTGGTCCTTTGTTCCAAAAAAAGAAACTTAAACTTTATTGTTTATGGCATTCTCTTGAACATAATGATAATGTGCCTCTAATGCTTTGTTCTATCATGAGAGATAGGATTTGGGGTCATATGATTGTTGCTCAAGTTATCCACATATATCAACGGTACAACAACTTGCACATTCAAGTCATGAAACAACTTTCAAACCACATAATCTTCGTATTAGCAAATGTCAAACCTCTATATTTAGCCTTTGTAGAAGCTAAAGCAACTCTAGGCTGTTTCTTTAAGCTCCATGTTAATGTCGTGTTTCTTACTATTACCACATATCCACTTGTGGATCTTCTATCATCTTCACATCTAGTTCAATCTACATCACTAAAGACTTTAAGAGTTAGATCCACATCATGACTATAAAATAGTCCTTTGTTCATGGTACCTTTCATACCTAAGCACTTTTTTGCTGCATGCATATGAGGTATTCTAGGTTGATGCATAAACTATGAAAATACTCCCACTACATAGCATATATCTGGTATAGATTTTGTTACATAAATCATAGATCCTACCATGTATCTGTTGGAGGAGATGGTGGATAGTCCCAAGGGACAAAGTAGTGTAGCTAGATCTTGCTTCACACCTACTAATAATGATGGTTGGAGAATGTAGTGGGCCTCTTAAGCTAGCCAATGAACATAAATAATCATATATGTTGCTTGGGAGGTGGACCACAAATGGAAGGATTAAAACAAATATATTGGAAGATAATTCAAGATCAAAAACTTGCTATTTTTAGTTCACACACTTGTTCAGTGTTTTGAACAATTCTTTGAGCACAATAGCAATTGGTTTAATTCCTTTTGGGGAACTCTAATTAACTTAGTAAGCTAAAAATCATGAGAAACTTCATAAAAAATGATGGACTACATGTAGAGAAAGAAGTTTAGTAAGTCAAAGCTACATCTCGACATTCACGGGATGCAACAATCATCAGACCAGTGAGCAAAGATATGCTAATATTTGATAATCCCGAGAAGAAATGCTAATGGAACTTTGTAGGATTGTAATGGACATTATGCTGATTCTAGCATGCTTTAAAGCATTGCAAATGATCAACTACATGCTGAGAACAAGCTCTAAGAAGATCACTAATCTGATGGAGTTATGATAGAGAACTAAGATGAGAATATAATGATCATATCTGTATTAAACATGTACAAATACAATGTCATTGGCAATCAAACATTGATCAATGTGTGAGAGCTAAATGAGCTATGAGGTGAGCTTTCACTTCAGAATGATTGTACTACAAAATGATCTCTCAACCTCAAGATACATGCGGGTCTTGTAGATCCTCTTCTTATAGTTGAACTTGGAGCCAAAATTTGAATTCAAATTCAAACTTCTACCTAAAAGGTGAATGCTAACATATAGGATATATTCTCTCATTGCTCAACGACCAAGTGATATATGATTTAGAGCTTCCTAACTCCTCATGGGTGTTATCCACTTTCACAACGATAAATGTGAAGTACTTTTACAAGAGGTTGATCATATGAATCCTTTCCAAGGTTATGCCAATAAGTCAAGCATAAGCTAGTTAACCAAATATGTGGGCTTAGGTTTAATTGCACCAATACCTCCTCCTCAAGCCTAACATGCTTGGTCTTCATTGCTCCTTGATTTCCTGCAAACCAATCATTAATTTGAACCTGCTCATCTTTGTTCCATCCAATGCCTTTGTGATTATATCTGCATGTTGTAAATGAGTTGATACATAGGATAGTTGGATACCCTTGCTAAGAAATTTCTCCCTTACATAATGATAGTGCACTTCAATGTGCTTAGTCCTCGCATGATACACATGATTAGCATCCAATTGAAGTGAATTAGTATTGTCTCCAAAGATTATTGGAGTGTAAAAACGTATCTCCAAATTTACATATAGTTGCTTAAGCCACATTGCTTCCTGAGTTGCATTTGCCAAACCTCTATATTCTGCTTGTGTGGAAGATAAGACCACAGTTGGTTGCTTCTTGGACGACCAAGATATAAGCTTTGAGCATGCAAAGGATAGGTACCCTGAAGTGCCCCTCCTATCATCCTTGAAGCCAGCCCAATCTGCATCAGAATATATCTTTATATCTATGTCAGAGGTGAAGGGATAGAACAACCCTTCATTCATTGTACCCTTTAGATACTTAAGCACTCTATTTGCACCTTCCACATGAGGCTTCTTTGGTGCATGTATAAACTAACTCAATGTACTTACTGCATAGGAAATGTCCACTCTTGTTGGAGTAGCATAATTTAGGCTTCAAACAAGTTTTTGATAACGTGTAACAACGTCAAGTAATTCACCTTCATGTGAACCCAATTTATGGTTGAGTTCCATAGAAATGCCTGCAATTTTAGTGTTCTCCATCTTAAATTTTACCAACATATCATGTATGTACTTCCTTTGAGTGATAAATATACCTGAATCTATATACACAAGCTCTAAGCCAAGAAATTAGTTTAATAAACCAAGATCATTGATTTTGAATTCCTTCATTAATTGAGCCTTGAACTGATTGATTCCATTAGCATCATTACCTGTAATAATGATATCATCTACATAGACACATAAGTAGATAACTTCTGATTTACTGTTCTTAACAAACAAAGAGGAATCTACCTTGCATGCCACAAAGCCTTGGTCATGCAAATAAGTAACAAGTCTATGGTTCTAGGCTCTAGGAGCTTGCTTGAGACCATAGAGTGCCTTCCTAAGTTTGCATAGACAATCTGTTTTATCTTCATCTTCAAACCCTGGTGGTTGTGCCATATACACTTCTTCTGATATCCATCCATTTGAGAATGCATTCTTGACATCTAACTGATATAATTTCCAGTTTTTGGAAGCAGCAAGACTTACCAAAACCCGGATTGTTGGCATCTTTTTCACAGGTGAAAATGTTTCTTCATAGTCTACTTGATGCGTTTGGGAAAATCCTTTTTCCACTAACCTTGCCTTGTACTTCTTTATAGAGTCATATGAGTTCTTTTGGATTTTGTATATCCACTTGAAAAAATTACCTTCATGTTTGGCTTCTTGGGAACTAGATCCCAAATGTGATTTTCCTATAATGCTTCCACTTCTTCCTGCATAGCTTCTCTCCATTCTTTCTTCTTTCTCGCCTCTTCAAATGAAGAAGGCTCTTCTGCCATAGAGTCTTTAATGATATACACAGAATGTTTTGTGACTAAGGATGTATCATATCCATGCCTTATGGGCTTCTTACTTTCTCTTTGTGATATCCTTGATGCTTGATTTGAAGATTCTCGTATGTCTTCTAGTTGCTTGAGTTTTACCTTGCCTCTTGAATTCCAAGCTTTGAAGTCAATCTGCATTTCATCTTTTGAGTTGATATCTTCTATCAATGGTTGATCTTCTTGTGTGAGGGTTGGAAAATCATTTTCCTAATCATATGGCAACTTGACTTTTGTGCAATCATCTTCAAACCATGAAATGTTTTCATAAAAAACTACATTCCTACTAACCATAAATGCCTTGTTAGTGGGATTGTATAGTCTATAACCCTTTTGATTTTGATCATAACCATTTAATATACATTTCTCAACCTTAGGGTCAAGTTTTCCTCTGATTTGTGAGGGGATGTGTGCGTAAGCAATGCACCCAAATATTTTTCAATGCTCCAATGAGGGTCTCCTACCATTCCATGCTTCAAAGGGTGTCATACCATCCAATGATTTGGATGGAAGCCTATTGAGGAAGTAGGTGGCTGTAGAAACAACCTCTACCCATAGATAATTAAGTAATTTCTTCTCATTTAACATAGATCTAATAGCTTCAACAATTAACCTATTCCTTGTTTCTGCCACTCCATTCAATTTAGGAGTGTATCTCATTGTTACTTACCTCTTTATGCCTCTGTCTTGTAGAAATGAATCAAACTCATGTAAAAAGTACTCACCACCTTCATCAGATCTGATCCTCTTCAAGCTCCTTCATGTTTGGTTTTCAACTAGTGCTAAGTATTCTTGAAACATGTAAATACCTCATCCTTATGCTTCATGAAGTAAAGGATTGTCCATCGATTGTAATCATCAATAAATGAAACAAAATACCTTGAACTTGGGATTGATGGATCTTTGCTAGGACCCCACACATCAGTGTGTACAAGCTCCAAATAGTATTCATGGATGTGTCCTCTCTTGTTGAATGGTTATGTGTGAGCTTTGCCAAATTGGCATGCTCCACATTTGTATATCATATCTTTCTTGGTCACATTGGGAATACCAAGCACACTTTGATCCTTGCATATTTTCTTCAGAGTTCTTTCTCCTATGTGTCCTAGCCTTTTCTGCCATATTTCTAACTCAGATAGGGTTTGATCTCTATATCTGAATAGTGCTATGTTCCTTGTGTCCTCAATTTCAAATGTGAATAATCTGCGTGACTTCTCACCTTTGGAAATCCTTTTGAAGTCTTGTTGGGGGTCTTCCACATATGCTCCATGCTTAGTGAATTTGACCTGTAACCCTTTCTCAATAATTCTGCATAACACTAATTATGTTTTTGGTTATAGTTGGCACATACAAAACTTTTCTCAAAAGGTTCATACTACCATCAGATGTTTTGACATTTCCAATTTGTTTGACTGAGTGCTTAGTGTCATCACTTGTTTGTACTTCATGCTTCCCTTTGGGTTCTTTAAGATCAGATAACAGAGGTACATTTCTAGCCACATGTTTGGAACAACTTCAATCAATGTGGCATCCTCTTTATGTTTGAGTGAATAAACCTGTGTATCTAGTGAAGTCATCTACTATTAAGAATAAGTAAAGTGACACACTTAGTGAAGGTATATGCATAGGTCCACAAATATGGGCATGTAATAATGCCAAGGGTCTAGATGTAGAAATGGATGCTTCCATACGCAACAAGGTAAATCCTTGCTTAGCACATGCTTGCTAGTTCAAGTCCACTTGTGAGATCTTGGGTAAACCCTTGATAAGATGACTTGAAGAGATCTTTCCTAAGTAAGGGGTATGTCTAGATCTAAAATGCCATAGTATAAAGCTTGAATCTTTGGCATTGAAACTTGAAAGTCCGTACATACCTTTGCCTTTAAATCCTTGAGCTATCACTTATTTGGATTCTTAATCAATTACTTGAATTTTGTCATTTCAAATTGTACTATCATGTTTCAAATCCAATGTTCAAGGATGCTAACATAGGAGATTTCAAACAAAAAGCTTCATCAAGTATTATTTTATTTTATAAAACCACTAGTGGTTTTATATCCATCCTTAAGCTCATATATTAAGCTCTATAATCCCTAAAAATTAGGGATCCTTACAAGGCCCATGCAGAGTTCGCCTTTTTTCCTAATGATATAAGGTGCGCTCAGTTGGACTGTTCTCAAAACCATGTGCAATCGGGTAGGCATGTATCTTTTCATACCAAGCACGTGGTGCTTTGTTCAAACCATATAATGCCTTTTTCAACCTACAAAGTTTTTTTTCATGCCCTTTTTGCACAAAACTAGGGGGCTGAAAAACATACACTTCTTCATGCAAGTCATCATTCAGAAATGCAGTTTTAATGTCCAATTGATGTATGTTCCAAGCATGATGAGCTGCAAGTGTACAGATGTTATGAATAGTAGTCATTTGACATGTAGGACCAAAGATCTCATCAAAATCAATGCCTCTTTCTTGAGCATAACCTTTTGCAACAAGATTAGCCTTATACCTATCAACTATTCCATCCGGCTTACACTTCAGCTTGTATATGCACTTAGTGCCAATGGCCTTCTTGCCAAGGGGCAAGTGAAATAAAGACCAGGTACCATTTTTCCTAATAACATCATATTTTGATTGCATAGTAGCAATCTAGTTTTCTGAACTTTATGCTTCATCAAAGGAAACTGGCTCATTCTCATCACAAGGACTAGAAGCATCCATAGCATAGAAATCTGATGCAAAAGAAGAACTATGAGAGCCTAAATGAGTATGATATGATAGAGGTGCATCTAATTTGCTATCTCACAAAGTCTACACCACCCATTTAGGCATAGTTTTTCCTCTACATAAGCTCTCTCATATAGCCTGATAATCTTGAACAACACATGCTGAATTATTCATAGATTTTGCATAATCTATGAGCTTATACAACCCATGACATAAAATTCTAGAAGTAATAATGATATCTCCATTTGATAGATCATGAGTTGGACTACAACATATGAGGGGCATACGGACGTTGCCCATACCGACGGTCACCCCTCGGCGTCGGTATGACCATTGAAAATGCTTGAAAAACCACGGATGCAATACCGACGGTCATTTAATCGTCGGTATACACGGCATCAGTATGAGCACCGGTATAGGCATCGGTACGTTACTGTAAGTTACCGACACTTATACCGATGCTTATATCAAGGCTTATACCGACGCTCATACTGACGCTTATACCGAGGCAACTTTTAACCGGGCCCAAGAGCAAAAATTCGACATCTGCTTGCATTTTGAACCAAAGTTTGCTACTGTCGAGTTTGCGCATGCGAACTACATTCCGAACCTATTGTGTACAAACATCTCTCTCTTTCTCTCTCTTTGTCTCTCTTTCTCTCTCTCTCTCTCTCTTTCTCTCTCTCTCTTTTCTACATCTCTGTTTCTCTAGATCTAAAATTTTGGTATGAATTGCACATACTGTAGCACCCTTTCTCTTTCTTTGTGTTTTCCATTTTCTAATTTCTCTTCTCTTTCGTTTTGCAGGAGCTTTTTGGCATCAAATCTTTGGATTTTGACAAAGGGCAACATTAAGTGGACCTTGATGATAACGCTCCAAACAATTACATCGATGTAAGTGATCTTTTTGTTTTCGATTGATATAGAGTGAGATAGAGAGAGAGATGAAAGAAAGAGAGAGATCTAGAGAAACATAAAGAGAGAGAGAGAGAAAGAAAGAGAGAGAGATGAAAGAGAAAGATAGAGAGAGAGTGAAAGAGAGAGAGAGATGAAATAGAAAGAGATGAGATAGAGAGAGAGATGCACACATACATACACACACATATGCATACTCATACTCACATGCATATTACATACACACATGCATATTCATACATACACACATGCATAATACATACACACTCACATATGTATACACACACATATGTGCATACACACATGCATACATACACACACATATGCATGTACACACACACATACATACATACACACATGCATATTACATACACACACACACATATATATACACACTCACATATGTATACACACTCACATATGTATACACACACATGCATACATGCACATACACATACACATGCATCACATATACATACACACATACACACATATACATGTTTTAGGGTTAGGGTTTTATGCTTAGGGTTTATGAATTTCTCTTTTATTTTGTTTTACAGGAGATTTTTGGCATCAGTTCTTTGGAATTTGATGAAGGAAAACATTAATGGACTTTGACGACAACCCTCCAAACAATTACATCGATGTAAGTGATTGTTTTTTTTTCGATTGATATAGAGTCAGATAGAGAGAGAGAGATACATACACACATATTTGCATGTACACACACGTATTTGCATGTACACACACATACATACATGCATACACACATGCATATTACATACACACACACATATAAATACACACTCACATATGTATACACACACATATGTGCATACACATGCATATGCATACATACATACACACACATATGCATGTACACACACATACATACATACACACATGCATATTACATACACACTCACATATGTATACACACACATATGTGCATACACACATGCATATGCATACATACATACACACACATATGCATGTACACACACATACATACATACACACATGCATATTACATACACACACATATTAATACACACTCACATATGTATACACACTCACATATCTATACACACACATGCATACATGCACATACACATACACACACATCACCTATACATACACACATACACACATATACATGTTTTAGGGTTAGTGTTTTAGGATTAGGGTTTTTGAATTTCTCTTTTCTTTTGTTTTGCAGGAGATTTTTGGCATTGATTCTTTGGAATTTGACAAGAGACGATGTCAATTGGGCTTTGATGAGAGCGTTCAAAAGAATTACATCGATGTAAGCGATTGTTTTTTCTTTATTATAAATAGAGATAGCGAGAGAGAGAGAATAAGAGAGAGAGAGAAAGAGGGAGAGAGAGAGAGATGAAAGACAGAGAGAGAGAGAGATAAAGAGAGAGATATAGATAGAGAGAAAGAGAGAGACATAGAGATACATACACACAGATGCATACATATTACATACACATATGCATATGCAAAGAGAGAGACATAGATATACATACACACAGATGCATACATATTACATACACATATGCATATGCATATGCATATGCAATATATGCATACATCCACACACACATATACATGCACACAAACACACATATACATGCACACAAACACACATATACATGTTTTAGGGTTGTTAGGATTAGGGTTTTTTACTTTTACACATATACACACATAATACATACACACATGCACACATATACACATGCATACACACATACACATACACATACACATACACATACACATACACATACACATACACATACACATACACATACACATACACATACACATACACATACACATACACATACACATACACATACACATACACATACACATACACATACACATACACATACACATACACATACATACATACACACACATGCATACATACATACAGACACACATACATACATACATACATACATACACACATACACATAGAGAGAGAGAGAGTCACATGCACACACATGCATACATACACACACGTGACATATACATACACACATATGAATGTTTTAGGGTTAGGGTTAGGGTTTTTGGCTTTTACATATATACACACATGCATACACACATATACACATATGAACACATAATACATATGCACATACACATATATATACATGTGCATACACACATACACACATACACGCACACATACATTCATAGACACACACACACGCACACACACACGCATATATATATATATATATATATATATATATATATATATATATATATATATATATATATATATATATATATATATATATATATATATATATATATATATATATATATATATATATATATATATATATATATATATATATATATATATATATATATATATATATATATATACACATACACACATACACATATGTGACATATACATATACACATATGCATGTTTTAGGGTTAGGGTTTTTGGATTTTACATATATACACACATGCATGCACACATATACACATATAAACACATAATACATATACACATACACATATATATATACACATGCATACACACATACACACATATAAATGTTTTAGGTCTAGGTCTTCAGAATTAGGGTTTTAGGATTTTTACATAGATACACATATATATATTCACCTACACATATATATATACAAGCATACACACACACACACACACACCTGTTTTAGGTCTAGGTCTTTAGGATTAGGGTTTTAGGGTTTTTACACATGCAGATAAATATTTACTTACACATATAGAAATATACACACATAATACATGTACACATACACATGTATATACATAGGCAGACACACATATACATGTGTTCTAGTTGTTGTTTATAAATATCATGTCTATGTGTCCCATTTCTTTGTACACGATTCATGATTCATTTTGCTCATGTTTTTTGTAATTGACAGTATGTTTTGCTATATCAAATCATTTTTTTGGTACCTATCATACATGTCACATGTGGTTGGGTTTTTATTGGGCGGAGTGGATTGTCTTTTGCTACAGAACAGCATGGGAATGTTGCTGTAGCAAGAGACAACACACTCTGCCCAAAAAAATTTTGCAGATATGGTCGTCGGTATAGGCGACGGTATAAGCGTCGGTATCCCCAGGCACATATCGATGCTTATACCGACTATTTTGCCCAGGGGCATACCATGGCTTATACCGTCGCTTATACCGTCTCTTATACTATCGCTTATACTAACGCATATATCGACGCTTATACCGACGCATATACCGATGTTTATACCGACGCATATATCGACACTTATACCGATGCATATACTGACGCTTATACCAACGCTTTGGTTCCGACGCCTACACCGACCCTTACACCGACGTCGGGGCAAAATTGCACCCGTTCATTTTCCTCGGTAGAAGCCTTGGTATACGCCTGATATGTTGTAGTGTTGTACATCTATCATCAACAAATTTCACAACCAAGCCGATCTTGGCTGATGCTAAAACTGATAATGGATATCTTTTAATACCTAGCACAATAAAGTAGCTGACAATGTAAAAGAACTACCATCAGTATTCAGAATGATCTTACCAACTCCCATGACAAGATAAGAGGAAGTGTTGGTGCATGCGATAGTACTCCCTATAAGGGTAAGTTCAAGTGAAGTGAAGAAACTATGTTGCGAGTTAATATGTTAGGTTGCCCCAGTATCAAAGTACCAAATGCCTGAGTCTACTATAGACATACACTATTCATGAGAAGATGGCTCATAAGTGCAAACTTTTATAAATACCCATTCCTCATTCTACACAAGATTAGTAGACTCGATTTTGGGTGTAGAGGCCTCTACACCAACCATTATAGCCTCTTTCTTTTTTGCCTCTTTTGCAGCTAGTTTTGGACAACTCTTTATGACATGATCATTTCCTTTACAATATTTACAAAAGAATTTTTGGTTTTTTGTTTTCTTCTCATCTCTGCCATCCTTCTTTGATTGTGCAAAATTAGCAAATTTTTGCTTACTAGTAGAACTGCTCCATTTACCTTTGCCCTTATAACTAGCCAAGAAAGCTTGATCTGCAACACACATAATCGACCTATTCTACCTAGGCTTATCTTCCTGCAATAGAACAGAGATTAACTCCTTAAATGTTAAGGCATTTGGATTGCCTTTCATCATCAATTGGAGAGTAAAAGAGGAACTTTGATATGAATATGGAAGACCATTTAGAATAGTCTGCACAAGTGAATTGTCAAGCAAGACCTCATCAACAAAAATCAATTATTGCTTCAAATCTTTGATCTTTGACAAAAAACTATTCATGGAATCTCATTCATTTGATCATTCTCCAAATATTTTTGGAGGTGAGCAACATGAGCCTCATTCCTTACCTAGTGTAAAGTGGTAAGTGTATTCCAAGCATCCTTTGCTATTTTCTAGGAGTGAATGTGAGAAATAATGGCACATTTGAGAGACAAAGCTATCAATGCATGTGTATGACCATCTGTGCCTTCCCAATAAAGTTGCTCTATAGTAGGTTGAGTAGGAACCAGAGCACGAACAAGAACCTGAAGAGTATCACCATCTTCAATGCCATCTACATCAGCTTCAACAACTATACTTGTAGGTGTAATAGGGCATTTTTTAACACTCTGAAAAACATTCCATGTTCTTATCTTTGGTGCAAAAAGATGAAATCGCTTGCATAGTCTAAAAAGGCCAAAATGGGCTGAGATCATGATTTCGACACGATATGGGGAAGCTATTTTGAACTCCTAATTGCCTTGAGTATGCTCACCAATTTTTCTATGATTCTGAGAGGGTACTAACCGAAGGGGTGTCACTGATTCCCTAGATGAACTGGTGACCTGCTCTGATACCAGTTGTTGGAGTTTGAGGTTTGTGGAAGTAGGCAAACATCACAAGAAAGAAGAAGAACCTTGGAGCACGACACACAATACTAAATGTTTTACCAAGAGAATGTACAAAGATAAGAGACCCATTAGGTTTATAAGTGATAGGATTTGGTGTGTAGAACAAGAGGAGGAAGGAGGAGATGGAGGGAGAGAGAAGAAGAGAAGAGACACGCATAGATGCGTGGGAGCCTCAAACCCATATATTGATCTCTCTTGAGGCAATGCTCTATATATGATGTATATATATGAATATGGGGGTAAGGTCACATGACCCTTACATCCCAGGCTTTGGTGTCTAGAACAAGAGGAGGAAGGAGGAGATGGAGGGAGATAGAAGAACAGAAGAGATGCGTAGAGATGTGTGGGAGCCTCAAACCCACATAATGATCTCTCTTGAGGCAATGCTCTATATATGATGTATATATATGAATATGGGGGTAAGGTCACATGACCCTTACATCCCCAACAATCTCCCACTTAAGGGTGAATGTGACCATAAGTGGTAACACATACTAAGAATAATGTAGGAGTAGACAATAATGTAGAGGAAGAGTCTGAATCTCAACCCATACCGATCAACCTACACCAACTACCTCGAACAAGGTGTATCCATGCACCTCAAACTGCCCTAGACTCATATCAACAAGAGTCAAGCTCACATATGTTCGATGCAAGAATTGATGAAGTTTTTGCAAGCTCCCACTCCCTCTATGCATGTGCCAATCATCGAATGATTGACAACTCCAAGTGCAAATGCTCCAATAGCAACTACAATGTCTAGTCTCCAGCATAATAACTCGTACATCGAACTCCTGAATGCTGATGAAACTTGTGCTATCCTGGCTAACCTAAGTATGTCAGCTATGCCTGTATCCAAGACATCAAAAGCACTATCATCAAGAACAATATGTCCTGACATATCTATGTCAATATCTAGCATGAGTGAATCCAAGAATGATTGCATGATCGTTGACTCATCAATATCTAAATCAGTTATCCTCTTAACCAAGGATGTGTCTAGCTATGCATCCTAAGAGCGAGTATGCTATGGTATACACTGTGTATCATAAGAGCTATCCTGCTCTACCACATTAAGTGTATCATCATGCTCCACATGAGCTAACTGCACAACATAAGCACCAAGATCAAACGAATGATCACACTCTAACCAAATATCATCATAATGTTCTACATGAGTGTCCACATCATGCCCTAAAGTATACTCCATAAGAGCATCCACGTGATGAACCAAACCATGCTCTATATAAGCATCATGAGCATCCAAAGTATGCTCTATACATGCATCCATTTGAGCATCTGAATTCTGCCATACATGTGCATCATGAATGCCAAAAGAACTATTTGTAGGTAGACAAAATGAGACATGATGAGTCTCACATCACACATAAAGTTGAACTCCCACTGAGACGAGACTGTCTCCCATATGAAGTACCTCTAGTGGATATTTGTGCTCAATTCTAACACCTCTGACAAGCATAAGCTGTCCCAACTGCAACTAAAAATGATGCTCATTTAGGAATGCATAACATCTACTCTCTTGTAACTAGCTAACTGAAATCAAGCGCATGTGGAATAAAGTAACATAGCGTACATTTCTGAGTATAAGTGACGCTCCACTAGGTAGCATAAGGCATACATCTCCTGCACCCTCAATGTCATATGTCGTACCATCAAGGAAGTGCACACATCCATGACTCTCACCTGAGAATCGATAAAACCACTCACAGTGTGGAGTAACCATTACTAGCATAATCAACTGCCATAGACTCTTCTAAAATCACTACCTGACTTGCATCACGTGCATATCTCTGACATCATCATCGCATCTGCTTGAAGCAACATTGCCAAATATGGCTCTCATGACCACAGTGCCAACATCGAAGTCGTCAATGTGATTTGTGTCTCATATGAGTCAATGGACTCACATACATATCATGTAGTCTCTACAATAATGCACAACTTGTCTCCTCATACATAACAGACTCATATATAGAACCCACAAGCTGTAACGAGATAGTGGAGTTGGCCAATGCATCCATATCCATCCACACATGGTCGAGCATGTCATGAGGCTTATGTGCATCTCTATGCACATACATGTGTAACCCTGCACGAACCAATGTATACCACATCTGATCTTTCCATCTCGGAAGTTCAATGCCATCAAACCGAGAAGACACCATGCTAGCAATCCAAAAGACTAGAAATGTAACAAGAGACTAGAAAGAATACACTATCCTCAATAGGATCACACCTCCATATCCATATGTATAACTCACATCACAACTGTCTCGTTGGAGAAGAAACCATGTGAGCCACCTGTCACATAACCATGCATCTAGCATGCACATAGAACCATGAGCATAAGCTTGCTCACCAAGTCTCCAAACTGACCAAGTAGATGTGAAAGAATCCAAGAAAAAATTCGACATGCCAAAAAACTGATAGCAATACATGCCAATACAATGGAGGTACACCTCCCACTCAAGAATGAATCTTGTAAGATGGTCCAATCTATCACGAACAATCTGTGACCAAGTCCAAGTAAATGGAGAGAACCAATGATCCAAAGCTATCACATAAGCATAAAGGATCTACTAGAGTACTCTTCTAGCATCAAAGCTATAAAAATTTCGACAGCATCTCTTTTGTAAAATGGACTCTCAACCAAATAAACCATGTGGGAATCACCATCCACATATGCCAAGAATCATACTAGCAAATAGATATCAATCAGTGACCATATGCTAATTGAATAGCCAATCAAGGTGACAAATAAGTGTGCAACCGAGGCTCCAATGTGGATCATGTACATGCATAAAAACAAAAGATACAAGTACCATCCAAGATCCAATCAATCTCTCATAAAATATGTGCAATCGGCAAGTAAATCCATAACCAAGTGGCATAAGCAAGATATAGAACACAATTCCTCTATACATCCGTGATTGAATTCATGATGCCATAAACAAACCTCAAAAAAAGAGTATAGCACAATGTGATCTCACATGCCAAACACGTGACAAAATCATGCTCTACTCTCATATGGAGGAGCTATGCTCTACTCTCATATGGAGGAGCTATCACAGTGATCATACATGGATAAGGCCTTCAAAATCTGAAAACAAGAGCTTGCACACCAAAAACTCTCTCTCAAAGAAGTTCCAAACCAAAATGAAACTCCAAAAAAAACTAGGATTCTTTTGGTGAAAATATGCTGCTTTGTGTTTTGCTATTTCAAAGCTAATAACCTCTGAATGTGAATTTTTACTCATCACCAAACTTCAAGAACTCTTTCTTGGATACATAAAGAGATAAAGAACACCTCAATTGGAGCTTCATAGCTCAAGATATGCATAAAACAAGCAGTTGCTATCAATTTCACCTTCACCTACAACACTACTTCTTTGTATTTTGCAATTTTGGTGACCTTGCACTCAGAATCTGGATCTATCTTCTTTTGCAAATTTATAGAAGCTATTGCAAGATATGCACAACAAGTTCAATCGTCTCATTCCGATTTGTAGATCTCAACTTATAGCCAAAACACGGACCTACTGTCCAAGTGAATGTAGATTCATCTTCTATATTAGTCTGCATTTTTTGAATTTTTGGTACTTTAGAACTCGGAATCAGGTTATGCACCCTTCTAAGAACTTGCAGTCATTTGTTTCAGCTACACAAAAAACTTTAAAACACATCAATCCAAGCTTTCTAGCTCGAGTTATGAACAAAAGCTGGACTGCTGTCAAAAGGTGCCAACTTGCACTTTCACCTTTTGTGACCTAAGCTTCCATTGAAGCTTCTTGCACACAAGCCTTCAACATGCTTTGAAACCAATGACAAACTTTGGTGTGTAGAACAAGAGGAGGAAGGAGGAGATGGAGGGAGAGAGAAGTAGAGAAGAGATGCACACAGATGCGTGGGTGCTTGGAACCCACATAATGATTTCTCTTGATGCAATGCTCTATATATGATGTATATATATGAATATGGGGGTAAGGCCACATGACCCATACATCCCCAACAATAAGCATATTTACAAGGCGGAGGAAAAAAACCTCCTAAAGAAGGAAAAAGTGCCTCAATGGTCGTAGTGTGTTAACACATATCATCATCTAAATATATAAATAGCATCTTTGTCATATCATACTCATTCAAGTTCTCATACTGCGTCTTTTGCATCAAATTTCTATGGTATGGCTTCCTTTAGTCTTTGTGATGAGAATGAGCCTGTTTCTTTTGATGAAGCATAGAATTCAAAAAATTGGATGGCTGCTATGCAATTAGAATATGATGCTATTATTGTTGATATAATTAGGTAGTCATGTGTGCGAACACACTAGGATTGCTGGCACACTTTTCTCCCTCTTTAGGAGTCCCCCCTATATATATGCCTATAACCCCAATGGGTCACTTATCTTTGTACATTCTCTTAGTAATACATTCAGTATTATGTGTTGTGCTCCAAGCTTCTTCTTCTTCTTCTTTGTATTGTTTGCATGCTTTTGTAGACCTCAAACTCCAACAATTGATCAAAGCAAGTTGCCGCTTCATCTAGGGCATCATCAACAACCCTCTTGTCACAGTCTTAGAATTGCATGAAATTTGGTGAGCAGACTCAGGGCCTCGGAACACACTATCATAGTGCATGTGTAGGCAATTTCATCTTTTTTATGCCAAAGATATGTATAGGTTTTCATTCGCCAATATAAGCACCTCAAAGTCTCCTACAAGTTTAACAAAACTTGAGAGGGTAGTTCTATTCAACTTTTTGAGATGCAATCATTTTTTTTCATCACGATATTTTACGTAGTTACCATGACTGAAAGCAGTCATGTATTTTGTATGTGGTTTTTAAGGATAAGTAGGACTGTATCGACTACCCAGTATGGGCTTATATGATGTGTCATGTATTGGTTGCAAAAGGACTATGGAATATTCTATAGGGTATTGAAAAAAATCATATTACACCTGCAAACATAGTTGATGAAGGTGATGTAGATGGCATTGAAGATGGTGATATTCTTCAAGTTCTTATTCGTGATGTAGTTCCTGCTACACTTACTGTAGAGAAACTTCATTGGGATGGTAAAAATGCTTAGGAACATGCATTGATAGCCTTATCTATCAAACATGCCATTATTCCCCATATTCGCTCCTACAAAACACCAAAGGATGCTTGCAATATACTAAGCACTTTATATTAGGCAAGGAATGAGGTTCGTATTGCTTTCCTCTGAAAGTAGTTACAGATAGAGCACATGAATGAAGGAGATTCCATGGACAGGTTTTGATAAAGATCAAAGATTTGAAGGAGCATTTACTTTTTGTTGATGAAGTCTTTCCTAACAGTTCACTTATGCAGATTCTTCTAAATGGTCTTCCAAATTTATATCAGAGTTTTTCTTCTACTCTTTGATTGATGATGAAAGGAAACCCAAATACCTTAACATTTGTGGTATTAGTCTTTGTTCTATTGCAAGAAGATCAATCTAGGTAGAATAGGTCGATTATGTGTGACATAGATCAAGCTTTCTTTGCTAGTTAGAAGGAAAAAGGTAAATGGAGCTCATCTACTAGCAAGTAAAAATCTACTAATTCTTCGCAATCAAAGAAGGATGAAAAAGAAGAAAAGAAAACAAAAAAGCAGAAACTGTTTTGCAAACATTGTAAAGGAAATGATCATGTCATAAAGAGTTAGAGTCTGCAAATCTTATGCACAATGAAGAATGTGCATTTACTACTTTTTGTAGTTATGACCCATGTTCTCATGAATAGGGTATGTCTGCATTAGAATTAGATGCTTGGTACTTTGATAGTGTGGCCACCAAACATATTACCTCACAACGTAATTTCTTCACTTCACTTGAGCCTACCTCTATAGAGAATACTATCACATGCTCCAATAACTTCTCTTATCTTTTTATGGGAGTTGGTAAGATCATTCTAACTATTTTTTATGTTATTTCTTTTGCATTATTGGATGCTTTATTTGTTGATGCAAAATGTTCAAGCCTACACATTTGGCTTGGAAGACAATGTGTGCAATTATCACTTGATGAATCATGTGAACCTTGGCTTGTAACGACTTGATCATTTACTATTGTAAAAGGTTAAATCCTTGAAGAATCTTGTAAAAAGCTATATCTCATGGAGTTAGGAAAACATTAGCTATGAGTTCATTTGAGAGAATAAATCCTAAATCAATGGAGTCACTTTTTAGTTGGAGCCAATTTTGAATTAAAATTGAAACTTAGAAAAAAACTTTTATAAAAAGTCTTTTTAAATCTCATGGCTATGTCTGGCCTCATTGAGAGCTCTCTCCTTGATCATTTCTAGAAGCTGAGTGGCTCACACCATAGCTCACTCAATCCATCATCATTGAGCATCATTACAATGCCAATGATATTGTAAAATCATGTTTTATAATACATATAGTTCATTGAACATCCCTGTCTACTTCTCTACTATGACCACTCATAACAATCAATCTTCTTTGATCATATCGCGATGAGTACTCAACCATTTTTCATAATCTTTGGCTTGTTGGAATCATCTTGAAGTCTAGTTTATGTATCAAAATATCAAGGCATTTGGTTCAGGCATCTGGGAGAAATCATCATCAAAGTGGTCACTAGCCATCTACTAGTTAGCCCCTAAAAAGTTGGGGGTAAGATTTGGTTTGCTAAACTCATTTCTGAGAGCATAGTTGATCATTTTATATGATTTCACTTGCAATCATTAGCTATCTAAGATAATTGAATTCCCTCAAAAGGAACTCTACTGTACTATGAGCTCTGAGAAAAAGAACTAGCAAGTGTGTGAACCAAAATGGCAAGTTTTCCAACATTAGCTATTCTTGAAGTAGTATGTTTTGATTCAATTGTTTCAAGCATCAACTGCAAAGTACATAGGTACTTTCTTGGTGTCATTTTCAAGCTAAAAGGGCCTATTATATAACTTTGAAGTGTATTAGGATAGGTACAAAGTAGGTTTTAGCAATACCACCTCACTTCCTTGAGGTATCCATCCATCTCCGCCAACAATGGTATCAAAGCAAGTTGAGGTAAAATGGGAGATGGTTTCCCTTCTTTCATTGAAAAATTGGACAGGAACAATTATCCAGCATGGTCTTTAAGGATGAAGACCTATCTACAAGGAAGAAGTCTTATGGATACATATCAGGAGATGAGGAGATGCCCATATTTTGAAGCAAAGATCAACCTACAAGAGAGGAGCAAGAAAGACTCAACTCATTGTGTGCCAAAGATGCTTTAGCCAGGTCATATCTACTTAACTCTATTTATAACTTCCTTCTTCCTCATATTAGGAATTGCAAACCTTCACACCTTTCAACTCTTACCCATGCAATATATGTGGACTGTCTAATCATACAACAGATGAGTGATATAGGAACTTCAAGAACTAGAGAGGAAGAGGATTCCAAAGAGGTCACTACTCACAATCAAGAGGAAGATTCAACCATAATCAAGGATACAACCATGGCTACAACAACAATTATCAAGGAGGATACAAATCAAGAAAAGACTTCAACAACTATGCAGAGGATCAAGAGGATTCTCTTCTCATTATGAACATGACTTCAAAAAAAGGTATGAATGATGAGCTCCTCTTCTATATTGACTCAGGTTGTTCAAACCATATAGTAGGCAATGTAGCTCTCCTTTCTGATCTTGAGGAGCCCAAGGACAAGCATCAGTTGCAGACAGGTAACGATACCAAGCATTCAATTGTCAAGGTACGAAATGTCAAAACTTTTGATGGGAATAGGAATGTTTTAAGAAGAGTTATTTATGTACCTACTATCACAAAGAATCTGATGAGTGTTGGATAGATAGTGGAAAAGGGTTTGTCGGTTAGGTTCAATAAATTTGGAGCCTTTGTGGAGGACCCCCAACATGGATTCAAGAGAATCGCAAAGGGAGAGAAAACAAGTAGATTGTTTACATTTGAGCTTGAGGACACTAGAAACATTGCACTTTATAATTATGAGGATCAAACCTTGTCTGAGTTAGAGATATGGCACAAAAGATTAGGGCACATTGGTGAAAGAACATTGAATAAAATATGTAGAGATCAATGTGCACTTGGGATACCTAATGTATCCAAGCAACATATGATCTATAAATGTGGAGCATGTCAGTTTGGTAAATCACATAGGTTACCCTTTACAAAGAAATGCTATATGCATGAAGATTATTTGGAACTTGTCCACACAGATGTGTGTGGGGACCAAGCAAGGATCCTTCAATTTCAAGCTTAAGGTATGATGTGTCATTTATTGATGATTTCAGTAGGTGTACTATCTTGTATTTCATGAAACATAAGGGTGATGTGTTCAATTGTTTCAAGAAGTACCTTGCACTTGCGGAAAATCAAACAAGAAAGAGTCTAAAGAGGATTTTGATGCATTTTTGCAGGACATAGGTATCAAGAGAGAGATCAAAACTAGATATACTCTTGGCAAAAGATTAGGGTTTTAGGGTTTTAACACCTACATAACATATATACACACATACACATACACATATAATACATATATACATGTAGATACACATGCATACAAAAATATACATATTTTAGGTCTAGATCTTTAAGATTAGGGTTTTAGGGTTTAGGCATACATATAACTCAATTATATTTATATTAAGAAAATATATAGAGAAAAATAAGAAAACAAATCTGAATATATAAATTAAATTATATATAAAATCTGATTAGGGGTTTAGATTTTTATAGGTGTTTAAGTATTAAGGTTTTAGTATTTCAGATTTAAGTCTTAGTCTTTTTGATTAGGGTTTTGGGGTTTTAATACCTACATAACATATATACACAAACACACATATACATATAATACATAGATACATGTAGATACACATGCATACAAAAATATACATATTTTAGGTTTAAATGTTTAAGATTAGGGTTTTAGGGTTTTAACACCTACATAACATATATACACACATACACATACACATATAATACATATATACATGTAGATACACATGCATACAAAAATGTACATATTTTAGGTCTAGATCTTTAAGATTAGGGTTTTAGGGTTTAGGCATACATATAACTCAATTATATTTATATTAAGAAAAAATATTTAGAAAAATAAGAAAAAAATCTGAATATATAAATAAATATAAATAAAAAATATGATTAGGATTTTAGGATTAGGTGTTTAGATTTTTATAGGTGTTTAAGTATTTAGGTTTTAGTATTTTAGATTTAAGTCTAAGTCTTTTTGATTAAGGTTTTAGGGTTTTAATACCTACATAACATATATACACAAACACACATATACATATAATACATACATACATGTAGATACACATGCATACAAAAATATACATATTTTAGGTCTAAATCTTTAAGATTAGGGTTTTAATTAAATATATATAATTAAATATATAAAAATAGGATTACGTAAGGAAAAAATCCGAATATATAAATAAATATATATATAAAATAAGATAATTATATACATAAATAAATATAAAAAGAACTAGTGTTTTAAATAATTTAATTAAATATATATAGTTAAATATATAAAATTAAATATATAAAAATAGGATTAAGTAAGGAAAAAATCCGAATAGATAAATAAATATATATAAAATAAGATAATTATATACATAAATAAATATAAAAAGAACTAATGTTTTAAATAATTTAATTAAATATATATAATTAAATATATAAAAATAGGATTAATTTTAATCATTTTAAATAGAGTGAATATATATACACATACATATACTCACATACTTATACACCTATCTATATTCACATATATATACATATACACATATATATACACATGCATACATATATATACATATACGCATATATATATACACATGCATACATATATATACATATACACATATATATACACATGCATACATATATATACATGTTTTAGGTCTAGGTCATTTTGATTAGGGTTTTAGGGTTTTAACACCTACATAACATATATACACACATACACATACACATATAATACATATATACATGTATATACACATGTGTATAGAAATATACATAATTTAGGTCTAGATCTTTAAAATTAGGGTTTTAGGGTTTAGGCATACATATAACTCAATTAAGAGGAAAAAAATCTGAATAAATAAATAAATAAATATATAAAATAGGATCAATCAAGAAAAAATCTGAATATATAGATAAAATAGGATAGTTATATAGATTAGGATTTTAAAATTAAGGTTTTAAGTTTTTTTAGGTATTTAAGTATTTAGGTTTAGTATTTCAGGTCTAAGTCTTTAAGAGTATGATTTTTAGGTTTAATAAAAAAACAAATGTTCTAAAATGTCCATATTGTAGCAGATGGCTTCTTTGGATCCTGAAGAGAGAATGGCATGTCCTTGCACACAGTGCAAGTATCAAATTTATCGAAAACGACAGATTTGTACTGCACATGTTAGAGAGTATGGATCCTTTGATAGGAGTCGACTGGAAAACCTACGCTATCATTCGCATGGTCCCCCAGGTGAGCAGATGGACCCAAACGACATTGCACCAGTAACCTGTCGTGGTCAAAAGAGAGCAAAAAAAGACTTAGATATACAAGCAGGTACTTATACTATATTACACAGAATGAACATATGGAAGAGATGCTTGAAGCATTTTATGAGATGGTCGAAGATCATGATGGTGGACAAGGTGTCGAGAGTTTCATGGACACAACAGAAATTCCACGATGAGAAGTCGATGAAGAATATGAAAACATTCGAAGATTAGCTCGTTTACCACTTTACAATGGAGCAAAGATATCTGTACTATGTGCGTCACTCGCGATGCTCAATCTGCAATCCATTTATGGATGGTCAGATAGTACTGTCAGTGAATTGTTCAGGTAAGTGGAGAACAAATTGGCTTTCATTGTTGTATCACAATAACTTTATTTACTAATATCGTTTTAATTGCTTATTGCAGGCTTCTTAAAGATCAATTTTTGCCAGAGGGCAATGACATGCCTCCAACATGTGGAGATGCAAAAAAACTTTTACAGTCCATTGGAATGGATTATACTAAAATGCATGCTTGTACGAATGATTAGCTGCATTCTCTTTCGAAAGCATCTCCAAGTATGTCCAAAGTGTGAAGCAAATAGATTTAGAGAAGATGTAGGCGAAGCAATCCCCGCAAAGGTTCTTCGTCACTTTCCTATCATTCCACAAATTAAGAATATGTTTAGATGCAAATCTATAGCTGAGTTAATGTCATGGCATACAAAGAGCAGGTCTACAGATAATGTAATGTGAGTGCCTGCTGACTCTGATGCTTGGAAGCACATAGATAGTAAGTGGCCAGTGTTTGCTCACTTAAAGTATTGACTGAATCCAAAAGGATTGCCACAAATAGTGATGGAGTGATGAGAGCCCTAGAGGCAATCTCGAAAGAGTGTGGATTCTTCAATGGCCGTGACATAACCAAGTTCTTGCAAATCTATGATACCAAAATGGACTTTTATGGAGTATCAGCTTCTATGAAGCTTAGTGAATTTGCAAGGATGGTAATGCATGCTCTTCAAGAGCGATCCCACACATGGAGTGAATTTAAAAATTTGCTTAAAGAAGAGTATTACTTAGAGGATTTAGTCCTGCCCACACGACATGAATTTCGAGAGTGGGTGGCTACTCCAAATAAAGGCCTTGAGGTGACTGAGTTACTTCAAGAGTTCGAAGAGCGATTTGATCAAATGAGTCATAATGATCAAAATGCTTTGGAATACGAAAAAGTAGAGCTCTTCATTAGGAGTGCTGACTCTCATTTGGCCTTAGAGCTAGGTGACATGTTAGAAGACTTGAGTGAGCCTTTAGGATTGACTAAAGAATGGAGTAGAGTTGTAGATCAGTGATGAGTAGCACCTCCTTTAATGTCAATCCGGGAAGACGTGAGGATGGTATGAAGACCTCCAGCAAGTGGAGGCACAAGTGCGTGAGTGAGAAGCACACAAACATGCACACACATACACACACACGCGCACACACGGCAAGACAAAGAGTGAGAAGCAATGGAGTTCTTACATTACTTTCAAAAAGCTCTTACAAGTTCATTTCAATTACAATCTAACCTCAAAAATGAGCTCTCTAGCTCTATTTATAGTTTTTGACTAGGTTTTGGCCCTGTCCAGACCTAGTGTCCGACCTAGTTAAAAAT
The DNA here is from genome assembly GCA_020310875.1 of Ceratopteris richardii. NCBI lineage: Eukaryota > Viridiplantae > Streptophyta > Polypodiopsida > Polypodiales > Pteridaceae > Ceratopteris > Ceratopteris richardii. Next base: position 29,638,024 of record CM035422.1, read on the forward strand.
TAGGTTCCAAGGCCAATTTGAGGGCTTAAACGGAGTCTAAAAAATACGAAAATTGATATGTAGGCACTTCTAAGGCTCCTCAAGCTCAAGGACTCCTTGGCTTGCACAAAATGGAGCTACAAAAATATGAAATGGTATTTACAATGATTGTTAATGATAAGAATCACTGTTATAAAGATGTTGATTTGGAAAAATTTGAAGGGCCTATCTGCCAGATTTGCGTCGACTGCTTTGTCTACTTAATCCTTCACCTCGCTTTGACTCTCTCCGCTGGCTTCCTTGTCTAGTCAGTCCTTGGGTGCCCATACTACTCTCAACACCCCCCCCTCTCTCGCGTGTGTCGTCCCTGACAGACCCTTGTTGCTGGGAGTGTTGGATGTAATATTTCACAACCTGAGTGGCAAGCTGATGTTCTTGTATGCGTAGTCCTCTAGCAAAGTCTGTCATCATACGATCCCAATCAATTGGTCCTGGAATGTCCGGATGTGGCAGACGTAACTGATCTGCATGGATCGCTTGTTATACTGCGAATAGATGTAGCAAATGTGTGGGTCTGGGAATGAAAATTTCTGAATGATATTCCCAGAATCCCGTAGAGAACATTTCCTCAAATGTCTGCTTGAAGCATGCAGGTAAGTACTTTATTCGTGCATGCCAGGCAAAGATTATAGTGACCGAGGGAGTCTGGCTCATGTCGTAGACTAAATCCTTGTTACCTTGGGAGAATCCAGGGGCAGAGATGTATGGAGCTTGTACCTTCCAAAAGGTTTTGAAGACAATGGTCATGAGCTCGAATATTTTCATACACATTTTCGCTGCTATGTCGGGTACATTATTTAGACGTGTAGACCAGTGCCGAATTGTTGATATCATGTAGGCTACGGTTAGGGTCCCTCGAGGTGGAGCAAAATATGGATAGTTAACCCAAGCCGAGCATTCTTTATTGTTGTGTACCTTGATCGCAAATGCTTGCCATGATCTGCGACATACCATTGGGCAATAACATGGATTATACTTGATATACAGTGGCATGGTTGCCCAGGTGCTCATCATCTCAGGGTAATCGGTTAGGAGACGTGCACGCCAATTAGGCTGGAAGATCGAGCCAGCACGCGCATCTGCCGGTAAGTCCTCTAGCTCAAATTGAGTGGCAAATGTGGGCTCCTTCCCTGTATGTCTTTTAACTTCTGCATTATAATCATGTAGCAAGACAAAATAAGGCATGTATTGCGACTCTGATGTTGTGATTAACCGTTGGTGGGATAGGTTCTGAAAATAAGAAGACCGAAGCACAATTTCTTCGAGATTTGTGAGAGATTGCATTTGCACGGCAACGCGATCATCATGTGTCTTACCCACTTTCTCGACCCTTTTGACCCAATTTGGAACTTGAATTTCTAAAGTATCCTGTCCTTCCTCTGTAGTCCGACCACCGGGTGTTGGCATCGGCTCGTACGGCTCTTCATAGCTGTCATCGACAGGGATTTCCACTACTGTTTCAGGTTCTGGTTCTTCAGTGGGCGAGGGTGGCCTTTCATATGGTGTGAGGCGTGCTTTGAGTTCTGCCACCTGCTTACGGAGGGTCTCTAATTCTTCTGTGGAGCGTTCCAAGATTATTGACTCCTGTTGAGCTGTGGGGGCACGGGCTATCTGTTTCTTTAGGTCTGCACATTCAGTCTCTAACTTTTCATATGACTCCAAGAAATTTGCATGCTCCTCTAGTAAGATGCGAATGTCTTCTGATGGGACTGCTCTATACTTGGTAGGGCTAATGGTTGCTCCTGCAGTTCCTTCCATAGCCGCTTCAAAGTTGTCTTGGTTTTGTTGCTGAAGCCTCTTGTTCTCTTCTAGTGCTGCTGCCATATGCTTCCTTAATACCCCAAGGTTGCGTCTGAGTGTAGCATTAGATATCATTTGCGCTTGGAGCACTGTTTCTAGTTCCTTGACTGCTTGATCATCTACTGTCGATGTCTTTGATTCCAATTCGGAGTGAGCCTGTTGTAAGGTGGTATGCTCGGTTAGGAGCGTTTGGTAATCAACTTCAAGAGTGTTGACTCTAGCTTGCAGACGTTGAGATTCTGCCTGGAGGGCAGCAGTGCGTTCTTCCAATTGATGGTATTCTTGTTGTAGTTGATGTGCACACTGAAGTAATGTATTGAACGTGCTATTTACATTATGAGATGCAAGGGGAAAAGTTTGGAATGCAGGGGAGGTGGGATTGGGGAGGGAGGTAGTGAATGCTGAGGTGGTGAGTGGTGAGGTGGGGGTAAGGGAGGGGGAGATGGTGGAATCGTGGGGAGAGGTGCTGTGGTGGGTGAAATGTCCATTGGGTCAGACAGAGTGGTGTGTACAGGGGCTACCATGTAGGTGGGTATGGTAGGTGAAGTGAGTGTGGTGTTCGTGTAAATTGATGTCGTTGCGAACAGCGGGGAAATGTGCCTCTGAAACATTGGAGAGCGGATGAACTGCTCCACAAAGGACGGGTATTGGGGTGGTGAGGTTAGGTTGAAAGAGGCATAGGGGCCAGATGGGAAGTGAGGGTCATGGAATGGAGGTATCCGTATTGGGGGATAGGCTGGGAAACACAGGGTGCCTTCTGTGGGTGCAGGGTTTCCAACCACACTTGGTATTATGGGATGACCCATTATGGGTTCGGAGGATAGAAGGTTTGAAGTGCACAAGGGATTGGTGACAAAAGAGAAGAGGGTGTCTTGTGAGGTGGGTTCTCGAAAGGAAAATGATGTGACTGAGGGTGGGTTATAAGTGAAGGTAGAGGTGATGACTGGGGTTTCTTCCATAGTGGGAGGTGGTGGTGGGGGTGGAGAAGGTGGTGATGGGGGATGTTGGGGTGAGATGGGTGATGTCTGAATGAAGGTTTCGGCAGAGAGGTCAATGGTGGTGGTCGGGGTAGCTGTGGCTTCAATGGTTACCTCTTGTTCTGTGACGGGCCTCCTGATAGTCTTACCTGCTCATGGTAATGTGTCGACTCTGCGTTTGTCATACCTCATGGATTGGCGGACTGCAGTGTGGACAGCCTCCGGAACTCCTAAAGACTCTGACACTAATTTGAGGGTGTTAATGAAATGTTGATCCACCCCATCGTCTGATAGCATTTCTTGCATCAAAGCTTGACCTGACACAAGAGAGAGTTGATGCCTTTCTTGCACTGCTTTGATTGTGTCGTATAACCTTTGTAGTTGAGCTGTATATGCAGGTGCACCTACAATTTCTGGCACTTCTTATTGCTCATCATGATGCTCTTGATCATAATCCTCCTCATCTTCCTCCTGATCTTCATCTTCATCATCCTCTTCATCCACTTCAACTGTGGTGACAGGTACTTGGGAGGTTGTTGCCTGCGTTTGCACATTCTCCACTTGTTGTGCCTCATCTGCCTCCAGCTCTACATCTTGTAATAATTGTTCGAAATCTTCATTCGTGAGTTCTTCCAAAGGTGCACCACTGGGAAATTCAAGATCGGTTGGGATGGGAGGGAATATCAAGGTAGAACCATCGGTGCTGCGTCTTGGAAGTCGGAGTGTGAATGGTCGGACTCTTCGGGGTGGAGGGGTGACGTCTGGTGTTAGGGTGGCTCCACGTGGTTGAGCACATGGGACTTGGACAGTGCCTCTCATCTTCTTAGAAGGGGGTCTAGTGGATGTCCTGCCTCTAAAATGCTCTACACGATTCCACATTAGGGCCCGTTGAATAGGGATGTCATAAGCCAAACACCTATAAATTATTCTCGTCAGAGCACAACATCCATATAAAACCTGTTTCCGCGGCCATCGTTTGTGAGCTAGGTGTATCTGATCAATTATCCAGTGGGGTAAGTTGATGGTGAGGCTCTGTGTCTCTGCCAGATACAAACTAAACCAAATCTTTTTAGGCGGCATGGTGAATCTATCTTGGGCAGGAAAAGCAAAGTGTTGCATGCACATGCGAAGGTGTATTGCAACATTAGGCGTCATGGACACCATGTCCTTGAGTTTGGTGAGGCTTCAATTCTTCATGTAATCCGGCACTAGGGTTTCCTTCTCTATAGGAATATGCATTCCGCGCATATCTAGGGCCTCTCTCACCAAGTTGTTGGATAACCTAAACCTCTTGAGCTCATTTCCTTTTGTTAGAGATGGGATCACAAATGAGCTTGCACCTTTTGGGTTCTTGTTTGGGGTCAAGGTGTTGATGAGATAGTAGCATCGCATGAAGTCAGGCTTTGGGAGCCGTGCACTGAAATATGCATTCAATCCTGCCTTCTCCCATACCGAACGTAGACCTTCTGCATTTTGTAACTTCTCGAATTCTCTTGTAAAGAAATGGTATTTACCTTGCTTCCCATTGAAGTCCAACTCTGATTCCCATAGGTATGTTCCCTCTCCCAAGGGTCCTGCCACTTCACTAAACCAGTGGGAAGCTTTTCCTACGGGCATGGTATGGCCACTGGGAGGGTCCGCTATAGGTATGATTTTGATGGCCTGCAATTCTTCTGATCTTTCGTTTGTTTCAGGCAAAACGGGTAAACTGTCTAAGTCCACCACTTGCTGGCTCGTTTCTGTTTGAGAGCTAGTTCCTGCCGCCTCAGCCATGTTGAAAACTTCGCAGCTGGTTCTGTGAGAATACATGAATAAATGTTAACATTGCAATGGACACAAAAATGACACCGTGTCCCCGTTACAACATTAACATGAGGCTCGGGAGAGGTTAGGGGGTTAGTAAGTGCTCGGTGCTTGTGTGTGTAGTTAGGAATTGGGTAGACCTAAGAACTAAGCGGAATGATGTAGTGTGAGAGTGACGTAGTTAGTAGGTGGACATGGATTTACAACTGGGGTCCGGGGGTTTATTCCAAGTTTTAGGTTGCCAAATGCAATGGATAGGTTTTGATCTTGACTTTGTGGAGACTTTGGAGAGTGTGATAGGGTATTTACTTAAAAAATGGGGCTTTTTAGGGACCCATTTACAAGTGATTCTACTTGTGCTCATGGAAGAATATGTGTTCGTGCGTGATGTGTAAGACTGGGCCTCAGATGTTCGAGTGGATGAAACATGTTGTACAGGGTTTGGCCTTGGTGTAGCTATTTGAGCGCGCAAGCAAGCCTTAGGCACCCAGATTTGTCGTGATTGTGGGCTGGCCTTCATTGACTTCTTGGGTACCTAAATAGACTTCACATTCGCAGAAGAATTTATGAAGGACTTCTTATTAGTGTCGTGTTGTTGATTACTAATAAGAGGTTTTGGCCGTGGTGTTGGCCTGATCGGAACAGGGTGTTCGCCTTTTCGCCTCCATACTTGTTTCATCGGCTGAAACAATCTACTTTGCTCCTTTTTTTGGCCTCCTGTATAGGTAGTACTCTGCTTCCTCTGTATTTGATCTGCCGTTGGCTGCTGCATCCTTCTGGCCTTTGGAAAAGAAGGGAGTACCGTCTTATCCTTGACTCCGTTGTTGAGACAATCCTCTTTCTGCATCATACATTTTTGGACAAGAATAGCATTGTCAACTTCATGTGCACCCCTGGAAGGACCAGGAGTTCGTGCCTTAACTAGTTCCTTGAGTGCCTCGTTTTCCAGTTCAACTGTAATTCAACCATGATTTACCCAAACCTGAAGAAGTCCACCTCTTAGGTTTAGGTTGATCGCATGATCATAGATCCATTCCTGACCCAAGACAAGAGGCTCCGTGAGGTCCTCATCTTGACACACTAGTACTTTGACTGTCATTACTTCGTCTTGAATGTAGATGGGAAGTTCCACCTCGCCCATGCAAGGGGTTTCCACACCTCCCAATCCTATGAGATATGCTTCTCGAGGATTGACAGATAATTTCAACTCTTGACAGTACGAAAATTTAACAGCACTAGTGGCTGCACCTGAGTCAATCAAGGCTCTTACAGTCCTTGCACCCTTTCCTTGTCCTATCTCTAAGGTTATAAAAGGACGTCGATCAATTATCCTATGAGAGCTGACACCTGAAACTTCACACATAGCCACATGATATCCTTGATCTGCATATGCATCCATCCTAGGTTGCTCTCTACCCTGTCTTCTCAACTTCATTCTCCGGATGCGTTCCAATGCTTCTGCTTGAGCTTCTTCTCGAATTCGTTTTTCTTCTTCTTCGCGTTTCTTAGCAATGTTGAGTCGACATAGCATCTCCTCTGTGAGAGGTTCATGATATAACTTGACCCTGCATCCGCTTATGTAGCTTGGGAGAACATCGCCTTCTAATGTGGCTAGTTGCACTGCTCCACTTGTTGAGATTCTATTAATGATCATGGGTCCGTAGCCTCTCTTTTCTAGCTTCCTTGCGTGTTGTTTCAATGTGTAGACTAAAACTAGATCTCGTGCCTTCAAGCCCTTATCCTTCACATGGGCATCAAAGTATGCCTTCTGTCATTTCTTAGCTGCATATATCCCTGTAGCTGCTCGCAGTCTTGTTTCTCCTAATCGTTCAAGGTCAAAAAGTCTAGAGGAGAGTTCATGACCCATCCATTCATGCTCTTGTGCTACTTTCAATTATTTAGAAGTCCAACGGTAGCACAACGTTTTGGCCAAATACCATCTGAAAGGGGGTGGCGTGGAGAACCGTTTTGTAGGCGACTCGGTATGCCCAAACAGCATGGTGTAGCTGTTTGTCCCAATCAGAGCGTTTATTATTCACTAATTTGGTCAACACATTGCACAAAATCTTGTTTGTGCTTTCGGCTTGCCCATTAGCTTGTGGGTGGTAGGGGGCAGACTTCTTATGAACTACCAAGAATTCTCGGAGCAGATTTTCAATCACTTCATTCAAGAAGTGAGTGCCTCTATCACTGACTAGCTCTATAGGTAACCCGTATCTGGTGAACACATTTTCAAATAAAAACTTAGCTGTTGTTTGAGCATCGTTCTTCGTTGTGGCTTTTACCTCTACCGACTTGGTTAGATAGTCTGTCGCAACAATGATGTATTCAGCATGTGAACCCTTGGCTGGGGGATTAATAGGACCTACAAAGTCTATTCCCCACTTAGAGAATGCACGTCCACCCATCATAGGTTTCAGTGGCATCTCATCTTTGCGTATAGGATATTGAGTTCGCTGACAGACATCACACCGTTTCACATAGGTATGTGCATCCATGTGAAGGGTCGGCCACCAAAAGCCCGCAAATAGTATCGCCTTGATCACCCGATCTGGTCCAAAGTGTCCGCCTGCTACACCTTGGTGAGCAGTTTCCAAGATCTTGAGATATTCACTTTCATGGACACATAGTCTCAGGTAACCATCTTTACCACGCTTGTATAGATTATTACCAATGAGTGAGTAATCTAGGGCTTCTTGTTCTAAACTCCTTTTCCTAGCCATAGTCATGTCTGGGGGGAATGTTTTCGTCCTCAGGAAGGATACTAGTGGTTCACTTCAATCTGGCACTATGGACACTTGATAAAGAGTGGCATGTTCCACAGGTGGTTTAGTGCAGCAGATTGGGCATTCCTTGCACAACTTCTGGACATCAGCCTCCATCGTCGGCCAATGCACTCTGAGTCTCCTTAGTGTCTGTAGGGTTCATTGTTTTGAGTAGTGTTGCTCTAATGCACCTACATGTGCTAATTGCAACCATTTAGCGTACTCATCCTCTTCCACACAACAAGCCAAGATCCCTTGATCTGTGTGCTTGTACATACTTCCTGCCATGATGTGATACTTTTGGGCTTTTACTACCTCTCTATCCTGCGTGTTTATTACTGGATGGTTAGGCCCGTATGTCAATACTGGTACCAATGGCTTAGCCCACTGCGGTACAACTTCCAAATTAAACAAGTAAGCGTCAGGAAGGTCATCTGACACTCCTTGTGGGGCTTCTCCAGATGTGAGCCTAGAGAGATGATCCGCTCTCAAGTGAGTCTTCCCTTTCCTTACTACAACCTCGAATTCATATTCCATTAGCAAGAGAAACCATCTTACTAATCTACCTGTGTTGCAAGGTTTGTTTACCAGGTACAACAATGCCTGATGATCAGTAAAAAAATTAAACTTATTTGCAAGCAAATAATGTCTAAACTTTTTAACTGCATATACCATGCCTAATCCTTCTCGTTCGGTGGTTGTATAATTTCGTTCAGCTGCATTCAATTGTCTACTAGCATAGGCAATTGGAAGATCCATATAACCTTCACTAGTAGGTTGCGCGAGTACACACCCAATAGCATAATTGGATGCATCCACATGAACATGGAAAGGCTTATTCCAATCTGGAGTGGTCAAAATTGGTGCTGAACATAATTGCCGTTTAAGCTCATTGAAGGAATTTTCACACTCATCAATCCACTCAAAGTTAGTCAAGAGTCCATACATGGGCTTTGCAATGACAGCGTACATATGAATGAACCGGCGGTAATAACCACAATGCCCCATGAAGGCTTGCACTTCCTTGACGTTCTTTGGCCTAGGTAACTCGGCTATGGCTCTCACTTTCTCTTCATCGGTGGATATGCCATTCCTTGACACTATGTGTCCTAGAATCTTGTCTTGCTTGACCATAAAGACGCACTTTTCTGGGTTCAGGCAGACTTGATATTCTCTACATTTGTCAAAGATTTGTCTGAGTTCGGGAATATGGGTTTGCCTAATGTTGGAATGAGCACAAAGATCATCAACATAGACTTCTAAGTTCTTCCTCAGGAACTCTTTAAATACATGGCACATCAGCCTCTGGAAGGTAGCTGGTGCATTGGTAAGCCCAAATGGCATTACTCTAAAGGCAAATATGCCCCATTCAGTGGCAAATGCCGTCTTATGCTGATCTTCTGGAGCTATGGCTACTTGGTTGTAGCCAGAGAATCCATCCAGGAAGCTGTACACTTCCTTGCCTGCTACTCTTTCTAAGAGATGCTCTGTGATAGGAAGCGGATAGTTATCTCGAATTGTGGCTGCATTAACCTTCTTCAAGTTAATGCATACACACAGCTTTCCATTTTTCTTGGGCACCACAACAATGGAGGATACCCATTCAGTGTGCTCAATTTCATAGATAAATCCAGCTTCAACCAGCCTATCTATCTCTTCTTTGATCTTGGCAGCATAATTACCATTATATGTGTATGGCTTTTGCTTAGAGGGTTTGGCATCTGTGGTCATGGGGATAGTGTGTGAGCATATGTCTGGATCAACACCCTTCAAATCCTTGTAACTCCAAGTGAATACATCTCTGTATTCTCTTAGCAAGGCTATTAGCTCTTGTTCTTCCTCTTCTGTCAGGTCATGGCCTATGTACGTGCATCTCTCCTCTCCTTCTTCCAGAGCTACCACAATTTTCTTGGTGATTTCTTTGTTATCATAGGCCTCCCCTGATTGCGCCTCTCATTTAGGCATTCTGATCATGACTCTCCTGTCATCTATCTCATACTTCTTAAAATTTTCCGGGACCTCAAACAAAGATTCTTCCTCTTCTGATGTGACTTCTCTCTTCTTTCTTTTCTTTCCTTCTTCCTTCGGGGTCACATGCGTGGCTAGTCTTACATCATTTGTAAGCTCTCCGTGCCTCTGGGGTTGAAATTCTACTTCATAGAAGTATTCTTCATCTGATGCAAAAGGTGGGTCCATAATGATTGACTCTAGATTGGAGTCACTCGCATCCTCAAATGCATCAGGGCTATGTTCACACTCTTCTAGAACTGACTCTCCCATGATCGGCTCTATGGAGAAGACTGAAATGTCATAGCCATCCTCATCACAGTGAGGTGTCCATTGGTCTTCATTGATGGCTACATCCATTGTTGCTAGAATTTCTGCCCAGCCGTGGGGTTCAAATTCTTCGTCAAGAAAGACTACAGGTGCATAGGCTGGGTCTTGAATGGATCTATGGGTTTCTTTTGCACCTATCTCTCTGGCTTTTTCTCTCTTCTCTTCTTCTACTGCTACTTTGCACATCCATAAGTGAGTGTCTTCATGCATCCATGAGGATCCTGATCCTATGGAATGCACCGATTCCGTATCATCTTTGGCTCTATGGATGGGATTCCATTGGATAGGAGGGACATCTCTATGAGAGTAATCTTTAAGATTCACTTTGGTCGTAACACCTAAGTGTTGCAGGTACAAGGAGTTGGTTCCCCAGTCCTGTACCACTTCCAACTGTCGCATAAAGGGTCGTCCCAAGATCATTTCATAGGCATGATTTTTGCTAAAATCACATATAGCAAATGTATGCTCGAACTCTACACCACATGTGGTGAGAGTGATTCCTTCTAACAGCCCTAAGGGTCTCTCTATGTGACCATCGGCCATTTGCAATTTCATCCTCGTGGGCCTGAGTGCTGGCTTGCCCCAACGCTTCCATAGGGAAATGGTAGCAATTGCCACACCTACACCTGAGTCTAGAATGGCCTTGGTGGTATATCCTTGATGGGTGATAGGAAGATATGTGTTTCCCTCTTCGCCCTCACTCATGTCTCCTATCTTGTCCAATGGTATTTCGGGCACTGTTCTCTGGGATCCTACCTGGGAACGAGGTTTTGCTATCTCTGGTACTTGTTTGGCTACATGTTTCCATAGCTCAGGCCTTACTTTGAGTAGCTCTTCTAAGGTGAGGTTGCATTGTACTTTAGTGTTTTTCACTACCTCTATGTTCCTAGCTATGACTGAGTCCTCATTCCGTACCATGACTGTGGGTGCTCTCATACAAGTAGACTTAGCTTCCCATGGGCCTGTGAAGTGGGGTAATTCTTGTAGAGAGTTAGACTCAAAGTCTAACCTTTCCTGAGATTGGGTGCTCTCCTGCTCCTCATAAATGGATGGGATGTCTTGTGGGAATTGGTCATGTGCGTCATCCAGGCTTCAGGCACATAGGCTTCCTGGGCAGGAAGACTTGCTCCTTCACTTGCCTTGTCCTTATGTTGAGAGGCGGGTTCCTTTTCTGATTGTGCAATCAGCTTCTCTATTCTTTCTAGCAGTCCATCAAAGTGTAACTGTGTCTTCGCTGAACTAGAGATGTTAAATAGGCGACTGTCTTCAAACATGGTCTGAGCCAATTCCACCATCTTAGCACAAATTTTGGTTCGTTCTAGCTCTAGTTCTGCTCTAGGGTAACACTTTTCATGATCAGTTACGTTTGGCCCTTCTTGGATTCTGGCCTGATAGGCTTTAAGCATCATATTAAGGTCCTCGAGAGTGGGATCTGCTAGGACTGATCCTATCTAGGGGGTGGTGGAATTAGGTGAGGCGGGTTGGAAGGTGGCGGGTCGGATGGAGTTGGGAATGGTGGAGGTGGGGTAGTGTGAGAGGGAGTTTGAGATGTGAGTTCAGTTATCCTGGCCTTTGTTTCTCTGAGGCTTTCCTCGAGTTCACTCATCTTTTTTGCCCATTGCCTTTTCATTCTTTCACGACTATCTCTCCAAGCTCTAGTCCTCTTCTTTGTCATGCTCTCCGTTTCACTAACATCTGGGCTCTTATCCTGACCTACCCCTTGGTTTTGCTGCAAGGCTTGAGCTCTAGTGACTACCTGTACTGGTGCAGTGGAAGTGACACTTCCTGTGGAATCTACCACTAACCCAATAACGTTAATGGGAGTGATTTTTGGCATATTGCTGGGATTCTTTGGACAATCTCGTAAGAGATGCTCCTTTCCACATTCTTGGCAAAAGCCCTGGATCATCAGTGACTGGGGTTGTGTAGGTGAAGGCAAGGGACAATCACGAATGAGATGATCTCCCTGACATCTGTAGCATGGTCCTCTAGGGAATGGGGGTCTTACTTGTCTAGGTTGAGGTCTAGGGTTGGGGTTTGCATACATGACGTTTGTGTAATCTGACTCCCAACTAGGTTCATTTGGCTCTTCACTGTAGTAGGACTCACCATGTTCTGGAGACTGCATGTAGTAGGCCTGGGGGCTGTCAATATGCGTCGAATCAAAGCTATAGTCACTCGGGTCACTTTCAGAAAGCAATGGTGTTATAGGGACTATAGCTCTATTCAAGCTCTCTTCTGCAGCTGCATATTTTACTGGGATCACATTAGCTGGGGTAGGGGGTTGTTGTGCTAACACAGGCTGAGGCCTTTGTTGGTTTTGGTACTGTGGTTGGTAGGTTTGTTGAGGCCTAGCATACTGCTGTGGTGGGTACTGATTCTGGTACCTTCCCTGCTGAGGGTATGGTAGTGGGTACGTCTGCCTAACGGTTTGCTTATTGTAGGGGCAATCTTGCGCGGTGTAATTGGTGTACCTCCGTTCTATGGTGCAGTACTGGCTACTAGGATTTACTTGGGGTTGAGCCATAATGGGACATACATTCGCCATGTGGTCGCCACCACAAGTATAGCATCTTTTCACAGGGGCAAACCTTGGGATCTGTTTGCTAGTGACACCTAATTTCTGAGCTACTTTCTCTGCAAGTTCCTCAATTGATGTGGATTGCGTGGAAGAGAGGCTAGAGGCACTATCTGAATCTTTGTATATCTTGGAAAGCTCTAACTCCTCCCCTAGGTTATCCTCGATGTCAATGCACATGCGTACACACTCTTCTATGGTCCTAGGGTCCTTCAAGTACACATAAGATCTCAATTTGGTACTTAGCAATCTATCCAAGAATAAAGCCACTTGCTTAGCTGGTGTGGGTAGCTCCGAAACAGGGCATCTTTCTAAGTATTGCCTAAATCTTCTTCCTGCAAGTCTCACGGTTTCTTGAGGGGTTTGCTTGAAGCTGTGAATCAGCGAGGAAGTGTTATGCCTTATGCCACTCTTAGAGAATTCAATAATGAAAGCCTCTAGGAGTTGGTCTATGCTCCTGAACTGTCTCTCATTTAGTGGCTGAAACCATGTCAGGGCAGTGTTCCTAAGGGTTAGACCAAAAGCATTGTATTGCGTGAACAGATCTTCAACTTGTTCAGCTCTCAAGACTTGCCTAAACTCAGCCACATGATCGTAGGGGTCTCCAGTGCCATCAAAGTAGTCTTTCATGGACTTAACTAGCTGGGTCGGTCTCAGGGTCCTCGTGTGCTCTCTCGGTCTTGGCAAAGGAAAATCCTCAGCATTTCTTCGGTTTCCTAGGGCTCTATGACCTTCAGGTTCCACTCTATTTGTTTCCGTCCTCGTTCTTTCTCTGCCCCCTGAGTTGGCAAAGCTTACTTCTGGCCTATCTCTACTTCAGTCTCTTTGAGTTCCATGAACTTGGGATGTTCCAGCTCCAGGGTGACCATAGGACACGTTCGATCTTGGTTGGGAGAAGACGAATTCACCCTTCCAAGTGTAAGCATGTCTATCATGTTCTGTAACCACAAAGATCCTCTCTGAAGCGTGATCTAGGTAGGTCACTCTTCCTGGGCTATCTGGATCTTTAAACTCATAGATCATGATTGTTCCTATATCAATTGGCCGATCAGATTTATACCTCCAAAAGGCTTCCTCAGTCTCTCGGTTCAGAAGCAGATCTATACTCTTGTTATCCTAAGGAATCCACTCTGGTGTGATAATCCTAGTGAGAACAGATTTGCCTCGAGGGGTTTTAGGTTCTACACCCATGTTTCCTTGCTCCAAGTCACCTGAATCCGCTTTTGAGATCACATTCCCAAATTCATCTGTCCTATCTGGGTGACTGGTGACTACATATATTGTCCCTTCCTTATCTAGGTATGCTCCGTTTTCAAACTTGATAGCTGGGTGCTCTAGTTCTATGGATTGGTCAGGGTTTTTAATCTGGACCACGGATCTTCCTAGACCGTCCTCATAGATGTTAGCACCTAATCGGTTGGTCCTAAGGTATTCCAGCTGCGTCTTGTGCGGGCCTTCTACCCTGTGCAAGTATGGCACCCCTGAACTTCCCGTAGGTCGGTCCATGCCTTGAGACATCTCTGATTCACTGGTCTCAGAGCTAGGGTAGTATGAGTGGTGGCACAACTGCTGGGCCCAAGACCTAGCAGTGTGGTTGACACTAGCCTCTGAAGACCTAAGACTTTGTCTATCTCTCCCTAGATGTCGCCCTGATCTAAGGTTCATAAGCCTAATTGAATAGCCCAAATTTGCCCAAGTACAACCTCGTTGCTGAGTTCTTTTGTATCAGTCACTTGATTCTTTTTAGTGGTTACCGTGTTTATGCTCTTGTCAGAAATCACGTCGTCAGGAATATTGGAGTTAATGTTCGCACTGTAAGTTGATCGTTCCACGTTAGATTCTTTCCTTTAAGGTTATCGCATCACGAAGAAATTATGTTTAATCTTGAACTTGAGTGCATAGGTAGTCTTCAACTTGATTGATGCCTATCGTTGCCCTGACTTACTCCTAGCACTAGTCGTTCTTAGCCTAAGCTAGGAATTGACAAAGGGAGTTGAGGATTTTCCAACCTTGAGTTTCTTTCCTTGTGTTGTTGCCCTAGTGTGCCCAGGACGTGTGTTCCCAAGCTTGCACTTACTCTTGCTTAGAATGCCCTCAAGTGCTCTTACTGGACCTGCGCGACGTGCTGGAGATGATGGGATGGCCAATACCTGCAAGCAAACTCAAAAAACATGCAAAAACAGTGCAAAGAAGATCGCTCTCTCTCACAAGTGAAATGAGGTAAATGAAAGGGGGAAGGAGATATAGTAAAAGAAATGAAATTTTTTTCGATGATGGAGATGGAGGTGGAAGGTGATGGGGATGATGATGGTGATGATGATGAAGTAAGGATGAGAAAAGTAAGGAAAAGTAAAGAAATTACCTACAACGCCAACATCACAACTCTACGTCTTACCATCACACGCTCGTCCTCAAAGCTCGATCCCCGGCAACGGCGCCAAAATTTGGTGTAGCTCAGTGATGAGTAGCACCTCCTTTAATGTCAATCTGGGAAGACGTGAGGATGGTATGAAGACCTCGAGCAAGTGGAGGCACAAGTGCGTGAGTGAGAAGCACACAAACATGCACACACATACACACACACGCACACACACGGCAAGACAAAGAGTGAGAAGCAATGGAGTTCTTAGATTACTTTCAAAAAGCTCTTACAAGTTCATTTCAATTACAATCTAACCTCAAAAATGAGCTCTCTAGCTCTATTTATAGTTTTTGACTAGGTTTTGGCCCTGTCCAGACCTAGTGTCCGGCCTACTTAAAAATTAGGTTCCAGGGCCAATTTGAGGGCTTAAATGGAGTCTAAAAAATACGAAAATTGATATGTAGGCACTTCTAAGGCTCCTCAAGCTCAAGGACTCCTTAGCTTGCACAAAATGGAGCTACAAAAATATGAAATGGTATTTACAATGATTGTTAGTGATAAGAATCACTGTTATAAAGATGTTGATTTGGAAAAATTTGAACGGCCTATCTGCCAGATTTGCGTCGACTGCTTTGTCTACTTAATCCTTCACCTCGCTCTGACTCTCTCCGCTGGCTTCCTTGTCTAGTCAGTCCTTGGGTGCCCATACTGCTCTCAACAAGAGTGCAAAAGGTTGTAGCAATGCTCTTGAGACGCAAGAGATGGAGGTCACATCTAGTGCAAGATAGAGTCGAGTATACTCGGGATTTGTGTGAATAAGATTGTGAAGGATGAAAATGAACATGGAGTCAATTCAATGTCCCTCAATCAAACATATAAATCCAGAGAGGATCCAAAATATGAAAGAATTGAGGATGAGGAGATGAAAGAGGAGCTGTGTGAGGATATATATGAAGAAAACATTTCCGTCTGTAGAGATGAACAGATAGGTGAAGGTGAGACCAGTGAAGATGGTGAGAAATTAGATAGCATGTTTGATGATGAAGTTTTGGTGTATATGCATCAAATTATTAGAGATGATGAAAAAGAGCAAAAGGATGTCTGGGAAGAAAGTTCAAGAGATTCATATGATGAGTCAAACTTGAGTGATGTTGAGAGTCTTAATGACTTTTGTTTTGAAGAAGTTAGTGAAGTAGGTGTCAAGGCTTTCCAAAAAGAGGAAGATGGGGCACTGGTCGCTGACTCTTGACGAATAAAGGATATTCTCACTAGTACTCCTCAAGAAGTAGGAGGGGGTGAGAGAGATGAGGTTGACCTAGAGAAGAATAAAAATCTTGATGAATTTTCTACCGAGCATAATCTTTTGCATGATCCTAGTGACACTGAAGATGAGAGTTTTCTTGATTATGAAGATATGGATTTCCTTTGTGTTGAAGGAGAACTAGTTTGGGATCATGACAAAGATAGTGATGTAGAGTTCTTGGACAGATTGGAAGAAGAAGCAGATCTCATAATCTCTGGAACTCCAATACGAAGTGGGATTCAAATGTGTCGATTCAAGAACCCCATTCTCATAAAGATTGGAATATAAAAGAAGACGATGAGAAGGATGAAAGTCCTTCAAATGAGTTCAAACATGATATAGAAGAAAATACATGTTTGCAAGAAACTTTTGATAATGAAACAAACATGTTCAATTTGAGAACTTCATATATACATCTTTTTGATTCCGGATATGATGAACTTGGAAGAACCATGAATAAAGAAGTCTATGTCCAAGCAATCGAAGCTTGGATTTCTAAATTTTCCGAGAGCTATATATTCCAGACAAGCCGCCAAGAGATAGATAAGAAAATAAGGTGGCTTGTGTACAAATCTACCATATTTATGAATGTGACTCTAATAGATGCGATTCAAAGATGGTTATTGTTTAAACATAGTTTTTTCGGGAAAGATGTATTGGGAAGGAAGCCCTAGAATCTATAAAAGTAAATTTTGTAAATATAAATATGTGAATACCTAATAATTATGTTTTGATTTTTTTTGAGATGGATGAAAGTAAATATTCAAAAGTGACTTTTGCAAATGTAAGTATGTTTTGATTTTTTTTTTGAGAAAGAAAATGCATCTAGTAATCAAAAAAATTGAATTCTTTTCAAATAATCTTTTTGCAAATGATGCTACTGATCTATTTTTTGAGTCTATGAGTACAGATCAAGATTTGGAGCTGATTGCGAATCGAGAATTCGAATGGATTGTGAAAAGAGCAATGGTTTTTGAATTCCTTGTACATAACGTATCGAAAATAGATATTCGTGAAGTGTTTTTGTGGATTGCATGTGTACATATGAATATATTTTGATTAAGCATTTCTTATCATGTGCTGAGTGTTTGAATGTAGGAGAAGATCGAAGGAAGGTGATCGAGAGTAAAGAAGAGTTCCGAAAAGCCTTCTCTTTTTCTTAGTTCTCCTGTTAACCAAAATCTTTTTTGTTGCACCCATTTTGAGATGCATTGCATACCAAATATGCATGTACAAATGTGTAGAAAGCACGTCTTTTAAAAACCAATAGAAGCATGTCCATCTGCACATTAGATAAATAGGTAAACATTATTGAAAAGTTAATAAATCAAGTTTTGAGAGACTAGAGAGAGAGCGTAGTTCGGAGTAAGGAAGAGAGATTGCATCTATGAGAGAGGGGAATTGTGAGTATTGAGAGTTTCCTTGCTTAGATACCATAAAACCTTGATTTTTCGCACCATTTTGTTTCCCTTCATGCACCTAACACATGCATAAATGAAATGTAAAGAGCACGAGTATTTAAAAGAAAAAAAACCCATAGTTGCACGAGTGATTGCACTTGTATTGAATTGTATATCCATGATGAAAATGTGAGTTCAATCCGAGTGTAAAGCCTCAACACCGAATGCCTTATACCTCCCTTATTTGCACCATGCCGTTTTTTCATGCACTTAGAGTATGCATGTTTAGGGCCCATTACATGGCCATGCATAGACACAATGAATTGGTATACCCATGCACTTGATTTTGGTCATTCTACTTGAGTTTTAAAATTGACTTATATATACACAGATTGGTGTGTCCGGAGGCCACACAGGTTTGGAGGGGGTGGATGTCGTAGTGATTTCCACTCCAAAATTTCTTTTCATTATCTGAGTTCCAATTGTAATACAAGAAATGAGAAGTCGTTTTGGAAATTTTGGAAGGCGGCAACTTTTTTTTTGCGAGCTGGAGGGTTTCAAGAAAGAATGGACTGCTAGAAGGGGGTTCGTCGAATGGTTTGGCTACAACAAAAATGGAAAAGAGGACACTCGGCTGGAGGATAGGTTAAAAAAAAAAGACATGTAACATTTGCTTTGAAGAGGAGGAGCCCAATTTCATTCCACGTTCGATCGAATCAAAGCTGGGGCTTTGGATGCGATTAGGGCAGGCAGAACAAGCTAGGCAGAAGGAGTCGGCAGATTTCGAAGGAAGAAGAAAAAGAGGGGCAGACTTCTCTGATAGGATTCACGAAGTTGCACGGAGGCAAGAAAAGTATTTGTCCCTAATCATCTAGCTGCCATGGATCGGGCTTGACTTGCAGAACGTATGGGATGTCATTGCTATCGAGTGTGTGGGATCGTAACTAGCAGAAGGCTATGTGCTCTGTGAAGAACCATATGAATATGGTTCGATGATGACTGAATATTGCA
This sequence comes from Ceratopteris richardii, assembly GCA_020310875.1. NCBI lineage: Eukaryota > Viridiplantae > Streptophyta > Polypodiopsida > Polypodiales > Pteridaceae > Ceratopteris > Ceratopteris richardii. The sequence continues at coordinate 29,656,399 of CM035422.1, forward strand.
TGCTTTATCACATCAAGTAGTTTATGGTGTTTGTGTAGCTTTTGCTGCTCCGCATACCTCAAGAGCAGCACGCACGTGAGATGAGAAGACTTTTTTTCTGTGCGCTCAGCCAACAAAAGCAAGCAAGGGCCAACGAGATGATGAAGAGCAAGATGTCAAAGAATTCATAGAAGTTTTGATGATGGACCTTGGTTAGTGCTGTTGCCTAAAGATAGCGTTGCAGAAGAATAATACTATGGACTACTTTCGTATGATGATGCGGCTGATGACTCAAATAAACTGACCAAAAGATTACCTGCACAAAGCTTGATGACAAGGAAAACTTGCAAATTCAGATGTACAGAGAAGATAAGTACATGTGATTAGGAGCGTGTTCACAAGGATGCAAATCAAAGCATGTGCTATTGAAGTATCAATTTGTTGTTCGTGTTGTACGTCTGACTCATATTTCCATATTTGATCTCTATCTTTCTCAATTTTTACTTTCAAAGCTTGAACAACACTTTCTTCATGTACAAAGTAAGCATATACGATATCCTCATGACTTCTATTTCCTTTCCCCTACAGCTCTAATACTAGGCCTGAGGTGAATTTAGAATGCATCTGTGTCTTCCTGAACCGTCGAGTTAGATGTCTTCCTTCCTCAGTATTAATTAAACCAGAGGAAGGGTTCTTTTAAGTCGCTAAGGATGATTTGTAGTCTAACTCCTCCTTCGAGATGCTGGAAACTGTTCAACATGGGTCTGAAAAATGCTTAGTCAATTGTCATCTCATGCTTAAGGAAATTGTTCACACTTGTTTAAATGTGCTTTATCACGTCGAGTTACTTTGTTGACTTGGTTCCGTCTTCATTCTCTTTTGCATGAAGACACTTAGGAATGTTTCAACTCTGCAATTGCATTAGCTTTGGGATCATGAGAGGAATTTATTTGGAAGGTTTCTTAACTGGCTGATGTAAAGTTATTTTCTACAGAGTGAAAATTGTGTCCGCAAAAATCTATACATGTTGCTGCGGTTTCTTTATCACTACTTTGGTGCACTAACTTTACATTTCATATTTCATCTTCACGCCTTCATTACTGAAGCTTGCTTGTTTTCTTTTTTTCTATGTTCTTACTGTCTCACACCATCATGTGCAAGCATTTATAGATTTCGTTTTTGTGTTTTGAATTCTTATTCACTCCAACTAATTTACATTTTCGAATCAAGGACTGGACTACTGCATCAAATCAAATTCGAACCAGTTTTTCAGTCATGCATTTAAAGAACTACTTGAATGAAAATGTTTTGGATGTTGCCGCTCGCACGATATCTGTAGCACTGAGACCCCGTTGATTTTATTTTAATCAACCAAACATTGGTCCTTGAGAATAACATGAACATGTTTTGATTTCAAACCTTTTTTCTTGATCACTTCAAAGTCAGAACCACAAACCAAAGCATCTAAATAATGAAAGGTTTTGGTTTAAATGAGTCCATGATGCTGACAGTACTTGCTGTTGAGTATGTTGACCTCAACGATAAATCTTAGCATAAAGTTGAACACGGAATCCAATTATCAATACATCGAATGTATTAAATGATGGAAAATATATTTGTATCCATGAAAGAATTTAAACCCTTTTGTCTTAGAAGATGCTCGTAAACATTCCCACGTTTATCCGCCTCTTTTACCAATAATGGAATGGTATTCCATGGCAAAGAATAGGTTGTGAATGCAAACCCATTTCATTGAACGATGTATGTTTCAAAACCCGTGCTTAGAATTGAATAGAATTGACTCCTAGTATTTGTCCTATATATGTCATATACTTGACATAATTGGAAATACCGAGAACCTTAGCACATTGAAAAACTTGATTTGTTTCGTGAAACGACATACTTAAAATATTTATTAAAGGGGAGGATTTCTTAGGGAAACCTTGTGAATGGCTGAGATCCTATCCTTGTTGTGCATCCACTACTTGTGTTTGCTGGAAACAACCCCCGAGTGTCATTTGATTGACCGATGTCTTGTCCCTCCTTTCCACGAAACCTCTTCCATACGAGAAGGGTGTTAAAAGTCTGAGGGTAAATTGAGGTGATAGTTAAACTAGTTAACTATGTTCATATCTACACCTTGAGCTCAATTGAAGGTCGAATTTTCTTGCCACCCTGTGTGCACCCCTAAGCGTGCGCAAGAACTTGACCACATGTGTGAACCCGACGTGAAACGCATAGGGGGAGCATTTTTACTTTGAGTGTACTTTGAGCTTACTCTGAGATTGATCTTGAGATGAATTCAATTGACCATTAGAGTACGAGACTTGAGGTTGAGAGTTTGAGTACTAACTTTGATAGAGACTTTGAGTTTTGATAATGATGGAGGCTTTAGGCTTAGATCCGAGAACCTTGAGTACTTTACTTCAAGTATTGACTGAATCCAAAAGGATTGGCACAAATAGTGATGGAGTGATGAGAGCCCTAGAGGCAATCTCGAAAGAGTGTGGATTCTTCAATGGCCGTGACATAACCAAGTTCTTGCAAATCTATGATACCAAAATGGACTTTTATGGAGTATCAGCTTCTATGAAGCTTAGTGAATTTGCAAGGATGGTAATGCACGGTGTCAAGCCTAGCATTTATGCTCTTTGAGAGCGATCCCACACATGGAGTGAATTTAAAAATTTGCTTAAGGAAGAGTATTACTTAGAGGATTTAGACCTGCCCACACGACATCAATTTTGAGAGTGGGTGGCTACTCCAAATAAAGGCCTTGAGGTGACTGAGTTACTTCGAGAGTTCAAAGAGCCATTTGATCAAATGAGTCATAATGATAAAAAATGCTTTGGAATACGAAAAAGTAGAGCTCTTCATTAGGAGTGTTGACTCTCATTTGGCCTTAGAGTTAGGTGACATGTTAGAAGACTTGAGTGAGCCTTTAGGATTGACTAAAGAATGGAGTAGAGTGCAAAAGGCTGTAGCAATGCTCTTGAGATGCAAGAGATGGAGGTCACATCTAGTGCAAGATAGAGTCGAGTATACTCGGGATTTGCAATGCCTACTCCAAGACCTCTAGTTTGTGTGAATAAGACTGTGAAGGATGAAAATGAACATGGAGTCAATTCAATGTCCCTCAATCAAACATATAAATCCAGAGAGGATCCAAAATATGAAAGAATTGAGGATGAGGATATGAAAGAGGAGCTGTGTGAGGATATATATGAAGAAAACATTTCTGTCTCTAGAGATGAAGAGATAGGTGAAGGTGAGACTAGTGAAGATGGTGAGAAATTAGATAGCATGTTTGATGATGAAGTTTTGGTGTATATGCATCAAATTATTAGAGATGATGAGAAAGAGCAAAAGGATGTCTGGGAAGAAAGTTCAAGAGATTCATATGATGAGTCAAACTTGCGTGATGTTGAGAGTCTTAATGACTTTTGTTTTGAAGAAGTTAGTGAAGCAGGTGTCAAGGATTTCCAAAAAGAGGAAGATGGGGCACTCGTCGCTGACTCTTCACGAATAAAGGATACTCTCACTAGTACTCCTCAGGAAGTAGGAGGGGGTGAGAGAGATGAGGTTGACCTAGAGAAGAATAAAAATCTTGATGAATTTTCTACCGAGCATAATCTTTTGCATGATCCTAGTGACACTGAAGATGAGAGTTTTCTTGATTATGAAGATATGGATTTCCTTTGTGTTGAAGGAGAACTAGTTTGGGATCATGACAAAGATAGTGATGTAGAGTTCCTGGACAGATTGGAAGAAGAAGCAGATCTCATAATCTCTGGAACTCGAGAAGAAGGAAACGATCTCACTAAAGGTTGCAAAGATGAATATGGATCAATGTCTAAGCGTGATGAATACTTCCATCCGAAACGGGATTCAAATGTGTCGATTCAAGAACCCCATTCTCATAAAGATTGGAATATAAAAGAAGATGATGAAAGGATGAAAGTCTTTCAAATGAGTTCAAACATGATATAGACGAAAATACATGTTTGCAAGAAACTTTTGATAATGAAACAAACATGTTCAATTTGAGAACTTCATATATACATCTTTTTGATTCCGGATATGATGAACTTGGAAGAACCATGAATAAAGAAGTCTATGTCCAAGCAATCAAAGCTTGGATTTCTAAATTTTCCGAGAGCTATATATTCTAGACAAGCCGCCAAGAGATAGATAAGCAAATAAGGTGGCTTGTGTACAAATCTACCATATTTATGAATGTGACTCTGATCGATGTGATTCAAAGATGGTTATTGTTTAAACATAGTTTTTTCAGAGAAAAGATGTATTGGGAAGGAAGCCCTATAATCTATAAATGTAAATTCTGTAAATATAAATATGTGAATACCTAATAATTATGTTTTGATTTTTTTTGAGATGGATGAAAGTAAATATTCAAAAGTGACTTTTGTAAATGTAAGTATGTTTTGATTTTTTTTTGAGAAAGAAAATGCATCTAGTATTCAAAAAAATTGAATTTTTTTCAAATAATCTTTTTGCAAATGATGCTACTGATGTGTTTTTTGACTCTATGAGTACAGATGAAGATTTGGAGCCGATTGTGAATCGAGAATTTGAATGGATTGTGAAAAGAGCAATGGTTTTTGAATTGCTTGTACATAACGTATCAAAAATAGATATTGGTGAAGTGTTTTTGCGGATTGCATGTGTACATATGAATATATTTTGATTAAGCATTTCTTATCATGTGCTGAGTGTTTGAATGTAGGAGAAGATCGAAGGAAGGTGATCGAGAGTAAAGAAGAGTTTGGAAAAGCCTTGTCTTTTTTCTTAGTTCTCCTGTTAACTAAAATCTTTTTTGTTGCACCCATTTTGAGATGCATTGCATACCAATATGCATGTACAAATGTGTAGAAAGCACGTCTTTTAAAAACCAATAGAAGCATGTCCATCTGCTTATTAGATAAATAGGTAAACATTATTGAAAAGTTAATAAATCAAGTTTTGAGAGACTAGAGAGAGAGCGTAGTTCGGAGTAAGGAAGAGAGATTGCATCTGTGAAAGAGTGGAACTGTGAGTATTGAGAGTTTCCTTGCTTAGATACCATAAAACCTTGATTTTTCGCACCATTTTGTTTCCCTTCATGCACCTAACACATGCATAAATGAAATGTAAAGAGCACGAGTATTAAAAAAAAAAAAAAACCCATAGTTGCACGAGTGATTGCACTTGTATTGAATTGTATATCCATGATGAAAATGTGAGTTCAATCCGAGTGTAAAGCCTCAACACCGAATGCCTTATACCTCCCTTATTTGCACCATGCTGTTTTTTCATGCACTTAGAGTATGCATGTTTAGGGCCCATTACATGGCCATGCATAGACACAATGAATTGGTATACCCATGCACTTGATTTTGGTCATTCTACTTGAGTTTTAAAATTGACGTATATATACAGAGATTGGTGGTGGTGTGTCCGGAGGCCACACAGGTTTGGAGGGGGTGGATGTCGTAGTGATTTCCACTCCAAAATTTCTTTTCATTATCTGAGTTCCAATTGTAATACAAGAAATGAGAAGTCGTTTTGGAAATTTTGGAAGGCGGTAACTTTTTTTTTGCGAGCTGGAGGGTTTCAAGAAAGAATGGACTGCTAGAAGGGGGTTTGTCGAATGGTCTGGCTACAACAAAAATGGAAAAGAGGACACTCGGCTGGAGGATAGGTTAAAAAAAAAAGACATGTAACATTTGCTTTGAAGAGGAGGAGCCCAATTCCATTCCACATTCGATCGAATCGAATCTGGGGGATTGGATGCGATCAGGGCAGGCAGAACAAGCTAGGCAGAAGGAGTCGGCAGTTTTCGAAGGAAGAAGAAAAAGAGGGGCAGACTTCTTTGATAGGATTCACGAAGTTGCACGGAGGCAAGAAAAGTATTTGTCCCTAATCATCTAGCTGCCATGGATCGGGCTTGACTTGCAGAACGTATGGGATGTCATTGCTATCGAGTGTGTGGGAAAACTTGCAAATTGAGATGTACAGAGAAGATAAGTACATGTGATTAGGAGCGTGTTCACAAGGATGCAAATCAAAGCATGTGCTATTGAAGTATCAATTTGTTGTTCGTGTTGTACGTCTGACTCATATTTCCATATTTGATCTCTATCTTTCTCAATTTTTAGTTTCAAAGCTTGAACAACACTTTCTTCATGTACAAAGTAAGCATATACGATATCCTCATGACTTCTATTTCCTTTCCCCTACAACTCTAATACTAGGCCTGAGGTGAATTTAGAATGCATCTGTATCTTCCTGAACCGTCGAGTTAGATGTCTTCCTTCCTCAGTATTAATTAAACCAGAGGAAGGGTTCTTTTAAGTCGCTAAGGATGATTTGTAGTCTAACTCCTCCTTCGAGATGCTGGAAACTGTTCAACATGGGTCTGAAAAATGCTTAGTCAATTGTCATCTCATGCTTAAGGAAATTGTTCACACTTGTTTAAATGTGCTTTATCACGTCGAGTTACTTTGTTGACTTGGTTCCTTCTTCATTCTCTTTTGCATGAAGACACTTAGGAATGTTTCAACTCTGCAATTGCATTAGCTTTGGGATCATGAGAGGAATTTATTTGGAAGGTTTCTTAACTGGCTGATGTAAAGTTATTTTCTACAGAGTGAAAATTGTGTCCGCAAAAATCTATACATGTTGCTGCGGTTTCTTTATCACTACTTTGGTGCACTAACTTTACATTTCATATTTCATCTTCACCCTTCATTACTGAAGCTTGCTTGTTTTCTTTTTTTCTATGTTCTTACTGTCTCACACCATCATGTGCAAGCATTTATAGATTTCGTTTTTGTGTTTTGAATTCTTATTCACTCCAACTAATTTACATTTTCGAATCAAGGACTGGACTACTGCATCAAATCGAATTCGAACCAGTTTTTCAGTCATGCATTTAAAGAACTACTTGAATGAAAATGTTTTGGATGTTGTCGCTCGCACGATATCTGTAGCACTGAGACCCCGCTGATTTTACTTTAATCAACCAAACATTGGTCCTTGAGAATAACATGAACATGTTTTGATTTCAAACCTTTTTTCTTGATCACTTCAAAGTCAGAACCACAAACCAAAGCATCTAAATAATGAAAGGTTTTGGTTTAAATGAGTCCATGATGCTGACAGTACTTGCTGTTGAGTATGTTGACCTCAACGATAAATCTTAGCATAAAGTTGAACACGGAATCCAATTATCAATACATCGAATGTATTAAATGATGGAAAATATATTTGTATCCATGAAAGAATTTAAACCCTTTTGTCTTAGAAGATGCTCGTAAACATTCCCACGTTTATCCGCCTCTTTTACCAATAATGGAATGGTATTCCATGGCAAAGAATAGGTTGTGAATGCAAACCCATTTCATTGAACGATGTATGTTTCAAAACCCGTGCTTAGAATTGAATAGAATTGACTCCTAGTATTTGTCCTATATATGTCATATACTTGACATAATTGGAAATACCGAGAACCTTAGCACATTGAAAAGCTTGATTTGTTTCGTGAAACGACATACTTAAAATATTTATTAAAGGGGAGGATTTCTTAGGGAAACCTTGTGAATGGCTGAGATCCTATCCTTGTTGTGCATCCACTACTTGTGTTTGCTGGAAACAACCCCCGAGTGTCATTTGATTGACCGATGTCTTGTCCCTCCTTTCCACGAAACCTCTTCCATACGAGAAGGGTGTTAAAAGTCTGAGGGTAAATTGAGGTGATAGTTAAACTAGTTAACTATGTTCATATCTACACCTTGAGCTCAATTGAAGGTCGAATTTTCTTGGCACCCTGTGTGCACCCCTAAGCGTGTGCAAGAACCTCACCACATGTGTGAACCCGACGTGAAACGCATAGGGGGAGGATTTTTACTTTGAGTGTACTTTGAGCTTACTCTGAGATTGATCTTGAGATGAATTCAATTGACCATTAGAGTACGAGACTTGAGGTTGAGAGTTTGAGTACTAACTTTGATAGAGACTTTGAGTTTTGATAATGATGGAGGCTTTAGGCTTAGATCCGAGAACCTTGAGTACTTTACTTCAAGTATTGATTGAATCCAAAAGGATTGGCACAAATAGTGATGGAGTGATGAGAGCCCTAGAGGCATTCTCGAAAGAGTGTGGATTCTTCAATGGCCGTGACATAACCAAGTTCTTGCAAATCTATGATACCAAAATGGACTTTTATGGAGTATCAGCTTCTATGAAGCTTAGTGAATTTGTAAGGGATGGTAATGCACGGTGTCAAGCCTAGCATTTATGCTCTTTAAGAGCGATCCCACACATGGAGTGAATTTAAAAATTAGCTTAAAGAAGAGTATTACTTAGAGGATTTAGTCCTGCGCACACGACATCAATTTTGAGAGTGGGTGGCTACTCCAAATAAAGGCCTTGAGGTGACTGAGTTACTTCGAGAGTTCGAAGAGCCATTTGATCAAATGAGTCATAATGATCAAAATGCTTTGGAATACGAAAAAGTAGAGCTCTTCATTAGGAGTGTTGACTCTCATTTGGCCTTAGAGCTAGGTGACATGTTAGAAGACTTGAGTGAGCCTTTAGGATTGACTAAAGAATGGAGTAGAGTGCAAAAGGCTGTAGCAATGCTCTTGAGACACAAGAGATGGAGGTCACATCTAGTGCAAGATAGAGTCGAGTATACTCGGGATTTGCAATGCCTACTCCAAGACCTGTAGTTTGTGTGAATAAGATTGTGAAGGATGAAAATGAACATGGAGTCAATTCAACGTCCCTCAATCAAACATATAAATCCAGAGAGGATCCAAAATATGAAAGAATTGAGGATGAGGATATGAAAGAGGAGCTGTGTGAGGATATATATGAAGAAAACATTTCCGTCTCTAGAGATGAAGAGATAGGTGAAGGTGAGACTAGTGAAGATGGTGAGAAATTAGATAGCATGTTTGATGATGAAGTTTTGGTGTATATGCATCAAATTATTAGAGATGATGAGAAAGAGCAAAAGGATGTCTGGGAAGAAAGTTCAAGAGATTCATATGATGAGTCAAACTTGAGTGATGTTGAGAGTCTTAATGACTTTTGTTTTGAAGAAGTTAGTGAAGCAGGTGTCAAGGCTTTCCAAAAAGAGGAAGATGGGGCACTGGTCGCTGACTCTTCACGAATAAAGGATATTCTCACTAGTACTCCTCAGGAAGTAGGAGGGGGTGAGAGAGATGAGGTTGACCTAGAGAAGAATAAAAATCTTGATGAATTTTCTACCGAGCATAATATTTTGCATGATCCTAGTGACACTAAAGATGAGAGTTTTCTTGATTATGAAGATATGGATTTCCTTTGTGTTGAAGGAGAACTAGTTTGGGATCATGACAAAGATAGTGATGTAGAGTTCCTGGACAGATTGGAAGAAGAAGCAGATCTCATAATCTCTGGAACTCGAGAAGAAGGAAACGATCTCACTAAAGGTTGCAAAGATGAATATGGATCAATGTCTAAGCGTGATGAATACTTCCATCCGAAGTGGGATTCAAATGTGTTGATTCAAGAACCCCATTCTCATAAAGATTGGAATATAAAAGAAGATGATGAGAAGGATGAAAGTCCTTCAAATGAGTTCAAACATGATATAGAAGAAAATACATGTTTGAAAGAAACTTTTGATAATGAAACAAACATGTTCAATTTGAGAACTTCATATATACATCTTTTTGATTCCGGATATGATGAACTTGGAAGAACCATGAATAAAGAAGTCTATGTCCAATCAATCAAAGCTTGGATTTCTAAATTTTCCGAGAGCTATATATTCCAGACAAGCCGCCAAGAGATAGATAAGCAAATAAGGTAGCTTGTGTACAAATCTACCATATTTATGAATGTGACTCTAATCGATGCGATTCAAAGATGGTTATTGTTTAAACACAGTTTTTTCAGAGAAAAGATGTATTGGGAAGGAAGCCCTATAATCTATAAATGTAAAGTCTGTAAATATAAATACGTGAATACCTAATAATTATGTTTTGATTTTTCTTGAGATGGATGAAAGTAAATATTCAAAAGTGACTTTTGTAAATGTAAGTATGTTTTGATTTTTTTTTGAGAAAGAAAATGCATCTAGTATTAAAAAAAATTGAATTTTTTTCAAATAATCTTTTTGCAAATGATGCTACTGATGTGTTTTTTGAGTCTATGAGTACAGATGAAGATTTGGAGCCGATTGCGAATCGAGAATTTGAATGGATTGTGAAAAGAGCAATGGTTTTTGAATTGCTTGTACATAACGTATCGAAAATAGATATTCGTGAAGTGTTTCTGCGGATTGCATGTGTACATATGAATATATTTTGATTAAGCATTTCTTATCATGTGCTGAGTGTTTGAATGTAGGAGAAGATCGAAGGAAGGTGATCGAGAGTAAAGAAGAGTTCGAAAAAGCCTTGTCTTTTTTCTTAGTTCTCCTGTTAACCAAAATCTTTTTTGTTGCACGCATTTTGAGATGCATTGCATACCAAATATGCATGTACAAACGTGTAGAAAGCACGTCTTTTAAAAACCAATAGAAGCATGTCCATCTGCACATTAGATAAATAGGTAAACATTATTGAAAAGTTAATAAATCAAGTTTTGAGAGACTAGAGAGAGAGCGTAGTGCGGAGTAAGGAAGAGAGATTGCATCTGTGAGAGAGTGGAATTGTGAGAATTGAGAGTTTCCTTGCTTAGATACCATAAAACCTTGATTTTTCGCACCATTTTGTTTCCCTTCATGCACCTAACACATGCATAAATGAAATGTAAATAGCACGAGTATTTTTTTTTTTAAAAACCCATAGTTGCACGAGTGATTCCACTTGTATTGAATTGTATATCCATGATGAAAATGTGAGTTCAATCCGAGTGTAAAGCCTCAACACCGAATGCCTTATACCTCCCTTATTTGCACCATGCCGTTTTTTCATGCACTTAGAGTATGCATGTTTAGGGCCCATTACATGGCCATGCATAGACACAATGAATTGGTGTACCCATGCACTTGATTTTGATCATTCTACTTGAGTTTTAAAATTGACTTATATATACAGAGATTGGTGGTGGTGTGTCCAGAGGCCACACAGGTTTGGAGGGGTTGGATGTCGTAGTGATTTCCACTCCAGAATTTCTTTTCATTATGTGAGTTCCAATTGTAATACAAGAAATGAGAAGTCGTTTTGGAATGGAAGGCGGCAACTTTTTTTTTGCCAGCTGGAGGGTTTCAAGAAAGAATGGATTGCTAGAAGGGGGTTCATCGAATGGTCTGGCTACACCGAAAATGGAAAAGACGACACTCGGTTGGAGGATAGGTTAAAAAAAAAAGACATGTAAGATTTGCTTCGAAGAGGAGGAGCCCAATTTTATTCCACGTTCAATCGAATCAAAGCTGGGGGATTGGATGCGATCAGGGCAGGCAGAACAAGCTAGGCAGAAGGAGTCAACAGATTTCGAACGAAGAAGAAAAAGAGGGGCAAACTTCTCTGATAGGATTCACGAAGTTGCACGGAGGCAAGAAAAGTATTTGTCCCTAATCATCTAGCTGCCATGGATCGGGCTTGACTTGCAGAACGTATGGGATGTCATTGCTATCGAGTGTGTGGGACCGTAACTAGCAGAAGGCTATGTGCTCTGTGAAGAACCATATGAATATGGTTCGATGATGACTGAATATTGCATGCTTTATCACATCAAGTAGTGTATGGTGTTTGTGTAGCTTTTGCTGCTTCGCATACCTCAAGAGCAGCACGCACGTGAGATGAGAAGACTTTTTTTCTGTGCGCTCAGCCAACAAAAGCAAGCAAGGGCCAAGGAGATGATGAAGAGCAAGATGTCAAAAAATTCATAGAAGTTTTGATGAAGGACCTTGGTTACTACTGTTGCCTAAAGATAGCGTTGCAGAAGAATAATGCTATGGACCACTTTCGTATGATGATGCGGCTGATGACTCAAATAAACTGACCAAAAGATTACCTGCTCAAAGCTTGATGACAAGGAAAACTTGCAAATTCAGATGTATACAGAAGATAAGTACATGTGATTAGGAGCGTGTTCACAAGGATGCAAATCAAGGCATGTGCTATTGAAGTATCAATTTGCTGTTCGTGTTGTACGTCTGACTCATATTTCCAGATTTGATCTCTATCTTTCTCAATTTTTACTTTCAAAGCTTGAACAACACTTTCTTCATGTACAAAGTAAGCATATACGATATCCTCATGACTTCTATTTCCTTCCCCCTACAGCTCTAATACTAGGCCTGAGGTGAATTTAGAATGCATCTGTATCTTCCTGGACCGTCGAGTTAGATGTCTTCCTTCCTCAGTATTAATTAAACCAGAGGAAGGGTTCTTTTAAGTCGCTAAGGATGATTTGTAGTCTAACTGCTGCGAGCGGCAACATCCAAAACATTTTCATTCAAGTAGTTCTTTAAATGCATGACTGAAAAACTGGTTCGAATTCGATTTGATGCAGCAGTCTTGTCTTTGATTCGAAAATGTAAATTAGTTGGAGTGAATAAGAATTCAAAACACAAAAACGAAATCTATAAATGCTTGCACATGATGGTGTGAGACAGTAAGAACATAGAAAAAAAGAAAACAAGCAAGCTTCAGTAATGAAGGCGTGAAGATGAAATATGAAATGTAAAGTTAGTGCACCAAAGTAGTGATAAAGAAACCGCAGCAACATGTATAGATTTTTGCGGACACAATTTTCACTCTGTAGAAAATAACTTTACATCAACCAGTTAAGAAACCTTCCAAATAAATTCCTCTCATGATCCCATAGCTAATGCAATTGCAGAGTTGAAACGTTCCTAAGTGTCTTCATGCACGCTTTGTAGGAAACTCAGTACGTAGTAAATCACGAATTAAATACAAAGAAACATCGAAACAGCAAAAGAGAAGGAAGAAGGAACCAAGTCAACAAAGTAACTCGACATGATAAAGCAGATTTAAACAAGTGTGAACAATTTCCTTAAGCATGAGATCACAATTGACTAAGCATTTTTCAGACCCATGTTGAACAGATATCTGTAGCACTGAGACCCCGCTGATTTTACTTTAATCAACCAAACATTGGTACTTGAGAATAACATGAACATGTTTTGATTTCAAACCTTTTTGCTTGATCACTTCAAAGTCAGAACCACAAACCAAAGCATCTAAATAATGAAAGGTTTTGGTTTAAATGAGTCCATGATGCTGACAGTACTTGCTGTTGAGTATGTTGACCTCAACGATAAATCTTAGCATAAAGTTGAACACGGAATCCAATTATCAATACATCGAATGTATTAAATGATGGAAAATATATTTGTCTCCATGAAAGAATTTAAACCCTTTTGTCTTAGAAGATGCTCGTAAACCTTCCCACGTTTATCCGCCTCTTTTACCAATAATGGAATGGTATTCCATGGCAAAGAATAGGTTGTGAATGCAAACCCATTTCATTGAACGATGTATGTTTCAAAACCCGTGCTTAGAATTGAATAGAATTGACTCCTAGTATTTGTCCTATATATGTCATCTACTTGACATAATTGGAAATATCGAGAACCTTAGCACATTGAAAAGCTTGATTTGTTTCGTGAAACGGCATACTTAAAATAATTATTAAAGGGGAGGATTTCTTAGGGAAACCTTGTGAATGGCTGAGATCCTATCCTTGTTGTGCATCCACTACTTGTGTTTGCTGGAAACAACCCCCGAGTGTCATTTGATTGACCGATGTCTTGTCCCTCCTTTGCACGAAACCTCTTCCATACGAGAAGGGTGTTAAAAGTCTGAGGGTAAATTGAGGTGATAGTTAAACTAGTTAACTATGTTCATATCTACACCTTGAGCTCAATTGAAGGTCGAATTTTCTTGGCACCGTGTGTGCACCCCTAAGCGCGCGCAAGAACCTGACCACAATGTGAAGGACAAATTGGTCGACAAGCGCAACACCAAATGAAAGCTAGCAATTGGAAACAATTGTGGGATTCAGAAAATCCAGTTGCTGGCATGAAATGGTTGTCCATTTTTCATGAACTCCCTTATTGGAGTGAATTGTTGATCAATCGTCTAGTGGACCCGATGCATATTTTTAAGAATGTGGGAGAGATTCTTTGGAAAACTTTGATCGGAAAGAAAGAAAGAAAAGCACAAAGGGAGGACTTAGAAGAGCGAGGTCGTTTGCGAGAGTTGTGGGCAATTACTAAGCCCAACGAAACAGTATCGTTACCAAGAGCTCCTTGGGTGCTTCGTAGGATGGAAGAGCAATAAGTGAAGAAAACAATTTCAGAGTTTCGAACACCCACTAGATGCATGAGGTGTCTAAAGACTGCTTTCACATGAAACGACGATCTTACAGGACTCAAGTCTCATGATTGGCACAAGTTTTTACACTTTGTGCTCCCTGTAGCCTTAAAAGATTGTCTTTCAGAGGATGTACGAAGAAGCATTTATAAAATTACTTCTTTAGTACGATGGATATCTTCTAAAGAGATAAATAGAGATAGCATAGAGAGTGCAAAACTCAATGCTATCGAGGCTGTTTGTATGGTAGAGAAATACTTTCCCACAAGTATTCTCACTATTTAACTTCATTTACTAGTTCATGTGGTAGATGAAGTTGCAATAGCAGGAACCGTCCATAGTCGATGGATGTTCTTCTTAGAACGCTTTATGAAGACATTAAAAGGGTTTGTTCGACAGAGAGCATGTCCAAAGGGTAGCATGGCAGAGGGATGGCTTGTACAAGAATCTCTTGTATTCATAACTGAGTTTCTACGTATGTCGGATTGCGAAATGCCTCGCTTATGGAGCGATGATGAAGATGTTCGTCTCGTAGGTGATGAACCACAAGGTAAAGGATTGCAAGGAAAAATGGATGCAACTTTCAGAGAGAAGGCAATGAAGTTTCGCATAGTTAACTTTGAGCCTATGCAGAAGTGGTTAGAAAGGTATGAGCTTGCCAAGGAAACTAATGCAAAGGAAAGAGCTCAGTTTCGAAGAAATCGTTCCACTCAATTTTTGCCTCTTCCAGAAAGTCTTCGACCTCTTCCACCTTTTCCAACAAACAGATGGCTAGATATAGCGGTTTCACAAGAAAAGGCAGCGGGCGAAGATATCTCTAAAGAAGAAGAAGAACTCGCAAAAGGATGTGATTGGGAGTATATTAAATACGGTGCACTATGGTCTCATGGACAACACTTTCGAATCGCACGAATCAATCAAAATAGGCCTACTTTTGATAGTGGAGTGATGGTGAATTTTTTGCAAAAAAGTCGAGCAAGTGCAAGAGATGATAATGCTCTAGAAGGTGAGCTAGATTATTGTGGTGTGATTCAAGACATCTTGAAACTATCTTTCAGAAAGTTTGATTACTTTGTTTTTGATGTGAAATGGTTCAAACTAGTCACCTCTGGAAGAAACGCAACAGTGAGACAAGATAAAAGCGGTTTGCTTCAAGTCGACTCCACAAGATTATGGACAGATGAAAGGGATACATTTGTACTTCCCGAACACTGTGAGCAAGTTGTTTTTATACCAGATTCAAAAGAACTAGAGTGGCTATTTGTTTTACAAGTCGCTCCACGTAGTAGATAAATTTTTGAGAACATAGATGTAGAAGAAAGTCCATCTCTAGTCGACTCAGAGATTCATTTGATAGTCGAGGAGGAAGAGATCATTGTTCGAGAAGAAGAGGCCATTGAAGAAGAGGTCATTGTTTGAGAAGACGAAGCAATAGACGATGATTAAGAAATCAGCATAGAAAGCGATTTAGAAGCCATCAATATAGAGATAGATATTCTCGGTGCATCGGATCTTCAAGAGGATGCTAGACTAGAGGACTTTTGAATAAAACACTTGTATGTACTAATTTTTGTTTTTCTTTTTTGTTTATTCTATATTACTTTTATTATCGCATTTTAATTATTGAGTTCTTTTATTACAGAGCATGATGGGAGACAGTCCTCCAGTCACTCCACATTCCATGATAGAGGAGTAGTTTTTGGAGTTCATCTCTCAGGTTCCTCCCACGTATATGGCGGCTGCATCATAGTATTGGATCGCTCGTGGTAGCACTCCTCCCAGCCTCACTCCTACCAGCCTTACTCCTTTCGGCCTCACTCCCGCTCGCCTCACTCCCGCCGACATCATTCCCGCCGGTGTCACTCCTGCCGGTGTCACTCCCTACTCCCGTAGGAGGTATGTCTCCTAGCTTTGTGACTCCACCACAACCATCTTTTCAGCCATCTCCTACTCGGTCTACTAGTAGACATGTGCGTTCGACACCTCAGCTACAGGTTCTGGTCCGTCTCGTAGATCGAGGTCACACTCTGGAGCAGGAGGTTTTAGGAGTGGATCTATAGGTAGGTCTGGAGGCGGAGGAGGCGGCTGTTGTGGAGGCAGTGTGACGGATGTTGTGTCACCCGCTTCTACTCCTAGGATGAGTACCTCAGATGTAGGTATGCCATGCAGTACACCACGTGGAACACCACATACACCTTGGGGTGCTCATGACCATGATGACTCCAAGGTGTATAGTATCCGAGATGGAGCTCCGATGATCGATGCGGCTGGCAAAGCAATGCGTGCACGCATACGACAACTTTGCTCCATCTAGTTTGGACACTCTATCATGTTGAAATGGAGTGAACATGATAAAGATCGGAAGAATTATATCACACAGATAATTTATGAAGAGTTCCGACTAGCCGATGGACAGTCTCTTGTCAGTTCAGAGTGGATTCTGCACACTGCACGTGAGGTTATGTCCCATCAACGATCCGATGCTCGTGATGCTTTCAGAGTAGGCTTACCAAAGCCTGTATGGTTAGATGCTGAGGAGTGGGACGTGATTCGTGACGAGCAGCAGCAGACTCTTGACCGATATCGCCAGCAGCGAGATTCCACAACCACACGTTTAGATACGGTTAGATCGTCACATTTGGGCAGCGGCCGATATGACATAATGCATCATGAGTTTGTAAGTATCATTTCATTTATTGAATTTATTTGTGTTATATTTCTCATGTATGTTCCTCTAATCTTTTGTATATTTGTTTCAGGAGCTGGCAATGGGTCATCCTCCAACACAAATGGAGGAGTCTTACGGATATCACCATGGGTTGATTGCACTATTGGAGGACTTGGAGGGATGCAGAGCGGTCGTTTCATGGGAGCATTTGCAATGAGGTAATTAATTTATAAACTTGGTTTTTACTTGTTTGTAATTTTCATGTAAATTTATCTCATTCCATTAATGTTCTTTGTTGCAGGACTGTTGATATGGAATGTTCTTTGCATGTGTATGGCAGTGGAACACCAAAATTTTGTATTTGATTTTCATATGGCAATGCATTGCTTTGCCACATTTTGTAAAAGCGTCATATATGACAGTGGTTTGCCACACTCTTGTACATGCTTCATTATTGAAATATATAACTTCTTTTGTACATGGTTCATGGTTCATTCTGATTATCTCTTTTGTGTCCAATAATACTCTGTTTCATGAAATCATATTTTGGTTGACATTAGAGTACACATCACATGTACTCGGTTTTTTTTGGGCAGAGTGTATTGTCTTTTGTTAAGCAACATCATGGTAATGTTGCTGTAGCAAAAGACAACACACTCTGCCCAAAAACAATTTTGCAGGTATGGTCATCAGTATATGCGATGGTACTCCCAGTAATGTCATCGAAATACACATCGGTACACCCAGCAGGCGACAGTATACGCGATGGTATGCCCAGCAGAGCCCTCGGTATAGACGCCGGTATGGGCGCCGGAATTACCGACGCTTATACCGATGCATATACCGATGCATATACCAATGCATATACTGATGCATATACCGATGCATATACTGATGCTTATACCGATGGTTTGGTACTGACGTGCATACCGACCTTTACACCGGAGTCGCGGCAAATAAAGCCGCGTTCATTTTCCTCGGTAAAAACCTCAGTATACCATTGATCTGTTGTAGTGTTAGGAATGCAAAGAGATAGACTCCGAGAAAGAAAAACTATAATTTCTCCGAATCTACTAAATTAAATGCTTTGAACCTTTATTCACATAAACTAGACACTAATAGCTTCCACAAAGTGCCCATTCATCCAATTTAGAGCTCTGTAAAGAGAGCACCAGCCTCTGCAAAACTTGTTGTTGTTGAAGAAGATGATGTAGGAAAATGAAGGAGCAAGACAATGATGGCCACAAGTGTATGTATATTGCTTCCATGTAATGTACAAGTGATTTTAAGTCTTCATATAGACTCTTTAAGTGATCCACGATGTCTACAAGTGGACTTTGAATTCAAATGAAGGCAATAAAGGTTGCTAAGGAGAATCCATTCACTTTCTAAAATCTGAGAAAAGTGAAGATCTAGTTTGATCTACTTTTATGTGATTGATTGATCCATTGATCGAAACTCAACCACCTCAAATTCATGGAATTTTAGCTCTCTTTTTTTGCGTTTACATGTGTAAAGAATGCTAAATGAGCCATAAAAAAACTTTAAAAAAAATAAAATAAATGAGCATAGGTAAAAGAATGCTTCAATGGATATTTTGGCATAATCCAGACCATGGCTTTTTGATGTAGATCAAATCCATCTCAATCATAGTGTAATCTTGATGTTCAAACATGTTATGTGCACAAATGAGGATCTATCAAGCCCACACCCCCTCTAGTCTCTTGTAGGCATAGACATAGTTTGCTTATACCAATTGTAACTCTTTGTGTACATATCCAATTCAAGAGATTTATGGTGCATCATGTAGATTATATACGTGTCTTACTTTCTCTAAGAGCGATTCTTGAAATCAATTTTCATGTGCAAAGAAATTGGTGTATTTGTGTAATCCTAGTTTTTTTCATTTCCTAGATCTCTGCATACTCTTTTTTGTAAAAAGTTGCTGACTGACCTAAACTGATCCATTTGTGATGTTCTATAGCTCGTTGGAGAGCTTATGAAAAATACTAACTGTTTCTTAAAGATTAGCTGATTTGGATTAGTGTAAGGCAAGTGAATCAAGATTTTTTTGTAGGGTAGCAAAAAAGGTGGATGAAGGGACCTAGGTATTGGGTTCATTTCACTTCTAGTGTGCAAATTTGAGGGATTAAATTCCATCACAAGGAACCCTGTGTTCCATGCTCACACAAAGCACATTGCAATGCGCTATCATCATGTCATTTAAATTAATGTGAATGTGAATGATATTCAGAAATTAAGTGATCATACTGCGACATTAATGAAGTCTTTATGATCCACTAACATTCTTCAATAGAATGATTTCTATACTTTGCTAAATATCTATGATATTGGGTACCTCTATGTGTATTTGCGAAGACATATCCCATGTTTCTATGGCTCCTCTTTTTTGATACTTTTGAGGCCATGCAAGGTTATTTTTAGTGGATATGAAACTTTATTATTTAGATTTTTAGAGTCGTGGAACTTATTTCTAACAAGTCACTTACCTACAGTGATCCATGCATATACAACTTCTACAATGGGAGCCAGTATAAACAAACATAGTCACATGAGATAAAATGGTTTGCAAAATAAATTTAGGATAATATCCTCATGTCTAGCATTCTTGTTGTGCCTCTATACCCCACATAAGGCAGAAATCCTCCTTTGAACTCCTCCCATTAAGGTTCTATGGGGAAATTCCATGGCACTAGAGGGCCTTTATTTTCAGCTTGAATGGCATTCAAATTGGCAAAACGTTTATGCCCCACTTACCTCATGGCATCAATCACAAAGACCATTTATTACCATAAAGTTTCACATATAAAACGCATCTAGCTTAAAAGTTAAGGTTCCATGGATGTTTGTACTCTCAAAGTGGTTTCTCCTCATAATGGGGGCCTTATAACTTAGAGCACCATGGATCATTTGTGGTACTTGAGGAGTAAGTATTGAGTATATCTAACATGAATGGCCTTTTTTAGTTATATCCTTTGTAATTTCAAACTTCATAAATGATCATTTATTGAGAAAATTAACCAATAAAATGTCAATTATTGTGAACTTGAACATACTCTATATAAAAGAAAAAATTGAATAATCACCAAGAGAAATTATAAATGCACAGTTGTAGACTACAAAAATGTGAGAGTAGACATGTTTTCATTACAAATATCAAATCTTACAAAATTTACAAATTATTGGTATCAATGATTGTATAACTTGAATTGCTTGCAAATGCAAGAAGACATCACAAAATTTGCGATGCTCATCCATGATGTA
Source organism: Ceratopteris richardii (assembly GCA_020310875.1). Taxonomy (NCBI): domain Eukaryota; kingdom Viridiplantae; phylum Streptophyta; class Polypodiopsida; order Polypodiales; family Pteridaceae; genus Ceratopteris; species Ceratopteris richardii. Next base: position 29,676,670 of record CM035422.1, read on the forward strand.
AAGTATTTCTAGACCAATTCTAGATCAAGAGGATTTTTAGATATCTTAGTAGGAGAGAAGGGATTAGAGAAGAAGGTATATACAATATCTAACATGAATCGATTGTCCTACTTTTTACAAGGTTCTTGAAAGTGCAAAAACCATGAGATACAATGACTAGGGCCCAAGAAGTGACATTATCAGGTTGCAAAAGAACTATGATAATGAGAGTTATGTTCCATCTTTGCTCCAATCTACAGAGACTTTCATTTTGTATTCCATTCTTCTGCCCATCTGTAATTAATTTGCAAGAAATCGAAGTCATTATAGTAAAATAAACAATAATGAAAAGATTACTTTAACAAAAGCACAAAACATTTCTCACCTTATGTCCTTGAATTTTGAATTTAGATTGAGTTAGTCCTTCAAACCCCATAATCATCAAGTTTTCTCTCAGATTAGCCAAGGTCCAATGATTATTCACTAAAATAGTTTCTGTTTCATTATTGGGCAATCTAAGCTTTATTTCAAATGAATGTAAAGATCCCTCTGAACTTTGAAATGGTATTCATTTGCCAAGTTTGCACATCCAAGGATCATAGTAGAATGTGATGTATAATGAAGTACGTTGTTTCAAATATTGAAATCCTATACCTGTTCCACCTATTTTACAAAGATATTTATCACCTTTTGCAATTCATTCTATCAAACCCCAATCTTCACCAAGAAGACTTTCGACTTGCTCATATGTGATATCTTTACACATGAACATGGTGGAAGCCTCTTGGAATGAGAATCCTTGGAATAAATATACAAAACAATGAATGGAAAAAGACCAGTGCAAACCTACAGACCTAGACACTTTTGTGAATTTCAAAGAGTTATGTATATCCATTACCATCTTCTGCTTCAAGGATGATACGGACCATATATCAGGTTTTGGCCACTCAAAGCTAAGAAGAGAATGTACTTCAATTCTCTCTAACCTTCCAAAACCATTCATTGTAGAGGGTATAATATATCTATGTGTGTAAAAGAAAACTCTATCATGGTAAACTTGAGCAGGAGATATTTCTGGAAAGACTAGTGCACCAACATCTGCATGCAATGCCTGGAAAGTACCTATAAGACTATGAAGTGGTTGCTCTTCCACCAAAGTAGAAGGAAATATATCTGAAACAAACAAAAAATATCTAAATAGTTCAGAAATATATCCGACATAAGAAAACATAAAATATTGTACAGTAATACTTACAATTCCTAGGATATCTCATTCTACTACAATCTTCAAGTTTCATAGTTGCCATTGTAAAAACATGTTGTACAATAGCAACCATCCCATCGTCTTTGTTCTTCTTGAAGCCAAGTAACTTTCCCTTCCAATGAAGATCTAAGTTTCCACGATCTCTAACTCGATGAGGCCCAACTCTAGAGGGTTGCATGTACACCCATGCACCTTTGGAGTACTCATGTGATAGCCATTGTCCATGTGTGGCTTTGATATTGTGACATTTTAATGTGAGGATTTCATCTTTCGATCGCCTAGAAGCTTTAGCTATTGCCATTAAAGCTAAAGGTCTTCAAGCTACAACATTAATTCGAGATAGGACATGGAGGTAGGTTGGAGTGTACAAACAGGAGCTTCAATGGTGTGCTACAAAGTGAAAGTAGTGGGAAAAGATGACTTTTTGGGACCTGGGTATGAAAATGTGAGGTTTAGGAGGGAAATAACTCTTTTTTGAGTATTTTTGAAAAAACCCATTTTTTTTTTTAGTTCAAAACATGCACGGATTTTGAATTTGGGGTCAAAAAGAGTACTTTTGATCCTAAAAAAGTAATGGGGGGTCCATTTTCAGGTGTTATGATGAGTTTTTTAACTTTTTCAAAATTTTGAATTTTTGGGCCCAACTGAGTTACAAGATTCCTTCTCTCTAGAGGCAGCTCATTAAATAAGGGAGAAATATGTCCCCTCTTCCCCCTTCAGCCTAGTATTTTATAGGTGGACTACTTCACTACTTCTTAGGCATAGAAGTTTGCAAACAAAAGAAGGTATATTCCTTTCAAAGGAGAAGTACTGCTCTGATCTTCTTTCTAGATATAACATGGTCCAGTCTCACTCAGTATTTACACCACTTGATCCAAACATCAAGCTCACACTGGAGGATTCATCATTGCTTGTGGACGTGCATACTTATTGGCAACTTATTGGCTCATTACTCTACCTTGTAAACACTAGACCAAATATTACATATGTAGTTGGTATACTCAGTCAATTTGCACGTCAACCTCGATAGACACATTCAGATGCTGCTCAAAGATTACTTTGATGTCTTTCCCTCATCTGACATCAAGGTTTTTGGTACAGAGGGGGCATCAAACACGTAGGATATTCAGATTCAGATTGGACAAGTGATCCTGACTCTTAACGGTCCACTTTCGGGTACATATTCTTGCTTGGCTCAAGATCTACTCCCAGATCTATATAAGGAGGGACTCTCCTCTCATTTGTACTTGGTTAGAAGCTTGAGGAGCCTACTCCATGCTCTTCGCAAGCTCATTTCTAATCCATGTGAGTTTACCCATTTCTTGGTCTACTCAATTTGAGTCTCGCACACACTTTCTTTTGTGATTATACACTTCTTTTCATTTTGCTTCTGTATGTGTACTCTCTACAATAGCAATTAGCCCAATCAAAGTGAGAAAAAGCATGTAAATTTGGTGATAGTGATCCCCTTGGGATAAAACAATCCTAGTCACATACCACTGAAGCAGTGAAAGATGCACTTAATCACATGCCAATGCTTGACACCTGGGCAATGCATAAACCTACTCATCTATGAGATAGCAAACTGAATATCTTACGAAGTAATGCATAAGTAAATCAAGCATCCAACAACCTACTCATAGAGAACAACATCAAATGCATCTCCAATGTGATGAAGAATCAATCGTAAATCTGTATCCATAGGAGTGGCAATAGGTTTGTAGTCTTCAAGGCAAAAATGTTGCAATAATGTGTCAATATATATTTTTTGACACTAACATAGTCCATCATCAACTTGCATAAACTGAATGTTGAAATAATGATGCAAATAGCCTAAATTTGACACATCAGATGAGGCATGTAAATCAGCCTTAAAAATAGCAATATTGTTCTCATTCGGCCCAATGCGTAGCATGTCATCAACATAGACAACAATGATCAGAAACCCATCGTTTGCATTCTTAACATATAAGGTGCTCTCAATTGGATTGTTCTCAAAACTATGTGCAATCAAGTAGGCATGTATCTTTTCATACCAAGCACATGGTGCTTGTTTCACAACATTTAATGTTTTTTTCAACCTACACACTTTACTTTCATACACTTCTTCATGCAATCATCATTTAGAAAATTTATTTTTGATGTCCAACTCATGTAAATTCTATCCGTGATGAGCTTGATGTGCACAGATGCTACAAAAAGTTGTTATTCAACATGTAGGAGTAAAGGTCTCATCAAAATCAATGCCTCTTTCTTGACCATACACTTTTGCAATAAGCTTACCCTTATACCTATCAATTGTTCCATCATTCTTATGCTTTAGCTCGTATACCCACTTGGTGCTAATGGCCTTCTTACCAAGAGGCGAGGCACATGAAAACCAGTACCATTTTTTATAATAGCATCATATTCTGACTACATAGCAGCCATCCAATTTTCTGAATTTTATGCTTCATCAAACAAAATGGGCTCATCCTTATCATAAAGATTAGAGGTAGCCATAGCATAGCAATCTAATACAAAGAAGCACTATGAGAGTGTGAACAAGTATGATATGATAGAGGTGCATCTAATTAGCTACTCTCAAAGTTTGCTCCAGCCATTTAGGTATAGTCTTTGCCTCTCTATATCAGTTCTCTCATCAATAAGTGCATGATGTAAATCTACATCAGAAATGCAATGATTTGCTTCATCATGTGAAACATGTAAAGGCTAATAAACTGCCTCATTTGGATCAGCACTAGATTCTCTACCTGTGAAAAGAGGTAGCAAAGTGTCATACACATATTTGAAGCTATATGATGTGTCCTTAGAACATGAAACTAATGGATGAATTGCATCTTCCACAAAAACTACATCACGGCTAACCAAAATGTGTTCAATCTGTGGATTATACAAGCGATATCTTGTGCTTTCACAATTGTACCCAACAAACATTTCATTGCTTTATCATCCAATTTCTTGCATTGTTGTTAAGGCACTAATGCATATGCTAGACAACTAAAGAAACATAGGTGAGCAACATATGGCTTCCAACCATGCCAAGCCTTATATGCAGTCATAGATTGCACTACTTTAGTGGGAGACTGTTAACTACATATGTTGCACACATAACAACCTCAAGCCAGAAACTGTGGAAGCATAGAAATGTAAGCAATGGCTGAATATGCAACCCAAATAGAGAAGTTGCAGAAAGGAAACTACCAACCCTAAAGATTTCGGCTTCGAAATTCCCTCATGGGCAAGGGATTATGGGGATTAGTTAGTAGAGCTTAGCCTAGGCCTCAATATGCCTAGCCATTCTCTCAACCACAAGAAAGGGAAGTGAATGAGTGGATTGAAAGAGATAGGAGAGTCATATTCATCTTATCGCAACACATTAGTAATAGCATGATTGATCATATCCAAGACTTGGACTCATCCAAAAAGGTGTGGGAGGCTTAGGAGAGATTGTTCTCCACCTCCATGAAGGCATGAAAGCTTCAACTCAAGAATAAGTTGAACAACATAAGGAAGGCTTCAAAAAGTGGCATCAATGATTATGTCATCATGATAAAAGAGATTGCAGATGCCTTAGGATCAACGGGCAAGTGAATCGAGGATGATGATTTAGTAGCTCATACACTAAATGAATTGAGAGGTGATGATAAGTGGAGGCCTATCACTACTTCAATATATATAAGGGACTTATTACCAAATTTTGAGCAATTTTTCACATGCATGGTGATTGTGGAGATGAACCCCAATGGAGGTCATTCAAAGGGCAATGATCTAAAGTCTTTTATGAAGGTAAATGTGAAGGAAAGAGAGGTGGACACAATGGATAATGCCAAGGTCGATGAAGATCAAGCAATAATCAAGAAGGTTCAAGTCAAAGCTATGGAGCAAAAGGGAGGGGAAGAGCTAGAGGAAGAGGATGTCAATTCCAAGCAAGGGATTACATAAAGGAATGCTATAATTTTGGCAAGCACAACCACTTTACAAGGAAGTGTTACTCGAAGGACAACCAATGAGGCTATAAGAAGAATCAAGATAACTTTGCAAATACTTCAAGTACATCAAAGAATTATAATCTCTTAGCTATTATGCAAAGAAGTAGTAGAAAAGAAGGCAAAGACACCATATGGTGCATGGATAATGAATAATCAAATCACATGAGCTGCAATAGAGAAATGTTTTATAATTCGCATGAATCAAGCACACAAGGGCATGTCGAAACTATGGTTGACACCAAACATAGGATCACACACATAGGTGATGTTCCTTTGGATGAAAATCAGAATGCAAATTGTCTTAAAGATGTGTTATATGTTCCCGTAATCACAAAGGATCTCGTATTAGCTAGACGGATGATTGAAAGAGGGTTTGTAGTCAAGTTCAACAATAACAGATGCTTGTGGAAGATCCATTAAGGCAAGGCTACAAAGGAAGGAAGGCTAATCACCATGGAGGTAAGACCACCCTCATCACATACTGTCTATTTGACATTTGGCAGCAAGAAAAATATCTCAAGTGGATTTGTGGCACAAGAGAATCAGCCACGTAAACCTTTCAAAGCTTAAGGATATGCAAAGGAGAGGTGTGGTAAGTGGCCTTCCAAATTTCCACTTTCAAAGTATGCAACACTTTTGTGAAAGATGCTAGTTCGGAAAGCAAGAAAGGCTTCCATTCATGAAGAGTACACAAAGGAGCTTGTGACTTGTTTGTTTTTCTTTTGACGAACTAGAAAAGAATAAAATGCCAGTACTCACAAACACTACAACATATGAGGGGCATACCGACGTTGCCCATACCGACGGTCACCCCTCGGCGTCGGTATGACTGTTGAAAATGCTTGAAAAACCACGGATGCAATACTGACGGTCATTTAATCGTCGGTATACACGGCATCGGTATGAGCATCGGTATAGGTGTCGGTATTTTACTGTAAGTTACCGACACTTATATCAACGCTCATACCGATGCTTATACCGACGCTCATACCGACGCTTATACCGAGGCAACTTTTAACCGGGCCGGCGAGCAAAAATTCGACATCTACTTGCATTTTGAACCAGAGTTTGCTACTGTCGAGTTTGAACGCGTGAACTACATTCCGAACCTATTGCGTACACACATCTCTCTCTTTCTCTCTCTTTCTCTCTCTTTCTCTCTCTTTCTCTCTCTTTCTCTCTCTCTCTCTACATCTCTGTTCCTCTAGATCTGAAATTTTGGTAAGAATTGCACATACTGTAGCACCCTTTCTCTTTCTTTGTGTTTTCCCTTCTCTAATTTCTCTTCTCTTTCATTTTGCAGGAGCTTTTTGGCATCAAATCTTTGGAGTTCGACAAAGGGCAACATTAAGTGGACCTTGATGACAACGCTCCAAACAATTACATCGATGTAAGTGATTGTTTTGTTTTCGATTGATATAGAGTGAGATAGAGAGAGAGAGAGATGAAAGAAAGAGAGAGATCTAGAGAAACATAAAGAGAGAGAGAGAGAAACAAAGAGAGAGATGAAAGAGAAAGACAGAGAGAGAGTGAAAGAGAGAGAGCGAGAGAGATGAAATAGAAAGAGAATGAGATAGAGAGAGAGATGCATACATACATACACACACATATATGCATACACATACTCACATACATATTACATACACACATGCATATTAGATACACACTCACATACATATTACATACACACATGCATATACATACACATACATATTACATACTCACATGCATACACACATATACATACATACATGCATATTACATACAAACATGCATATTACATACACACATGCATATTAGATACACACATGCATATACATACACACACATATTCATTATTTACTCACATACATACATACATGTATACACACATATACATACACACATGTACACACACATGTATACATACACACATGCATATGCATACATACATACACACATATTTGCATGTACACACACATACATACATACACACATGCATATTACGTACACACTCACATATGTATACACACACATATGTGCATACACACATGCATGTGCATACATACATACACACACATATGCATGTACACACACACATACATACATACACACATGCATATTACATACACACACATATATATATACACACTCACATATGTATACACACACATGCATACATGCACATACACATCCACACACATCACATATACATACACACATATACATGTTTTAGGGTTAGGGTTTTAGGCTTAGGGTTTATGAATTTCTCTTTTGTATTGTTTTGCAAGAGATTTTTGGCATTAGTTCTTTGGAGTTCGACGAAGGAAAACATTAAGTGGACTTTGACGACAATGCTCCAAACAATTACATCGATGTAAGTGATTGTTTTGTTTTCGATTG